>VXBO01012421.1:85123-170692 GCA_013400135.1 Rhinoptilus africanus
GCTAAAGAAAAGGAAGGAAACAAATAAATACTTATTCTAAAGAAATTGGTAAATTCGCGATTACAAAAAGTCAGAATCACTGCTGCAAAAGAAAAGCATCAAATATTGAGAAATAAGTAAGATAGATATGAAACTCATTTCTTACGTATACTTTATATAAGTATCTTAAGAAAAAGTCTCCTTATATTAGTAATCTCCATCTTTCCTCATTGTAGAGAAAATTTTTGTTTGGAAGTAAAGATAATTCTATAGATTAAAATCCCCTAACTTTGCTTCACTCTTTTTTTCCATTTTCCTGCCTACTCAAAGACCAAAAAAAATTCTTTGCAAATAGCTCTTCTTGCAATTTTCTGTATTCAAATAACATTTATAGTAAGTTAGGGTATGACAATAGAAGTATTACAGAACAGCAGCAAATCTTGAGGAGTTTGAGCACAACAGAGACTCGTCTCAGAAACTGCATTTACCAGTATGGAACCTGAATGAGGAGGACAGAAGCACAGTCGCATGCACATGCATATACTATCTGCATGTACATAGTTGCAGTTCTGTCATATTTAGTGATAAATTTGTGACTATTGTGCCCTCTAAGAGCAAAACCAGGCCAAAGTATGTACAGACTGCCCAAGGATTTCTAAGAAAAGTGCGTTCTCTCTTCAGCTTTGCTCCTACTCTGTTGAGGTTGGTGAGTCTTTGATAGAATGTGTGCACACTGAAACAGCATGGAAAATGATCAAAAACCCACAAGAAGGCATTTGACAGCGTGAAGAGAACTGTTAACCAAAGCCATACTGCAGAAGAGCTGCTTTAATAAGAATGTGAGAATGCTTCAGTAGAGTACTGAAGCACAGCTAGAAGCCCATGCTGCTTAGACCCTCAACAGCTAAAGAGGAGAAAACACTCTGCTGTTAGAGGAGCTTCTGGCTGTGGATTTTTTGGAATGGAATGATTCCACAATTAAAGGGGACGGATAAGCACTCTCATAAGGAGCCATTAGAAAACCTCTGATGACACTTTTTAAAATGTGCTGCTGATGACTGTACACTTCTGCTATGACTCATGGCACTGCAAGGTGAGAATAGACAACTGAACAGTCAAAACGGATGCTGCATACAGCAAGCAAGACACAGCCTTACAAGTACCATATAGATGCTTACAAGATGCTTACGACATGTATAAAAGTCTTTGCTTACCAACATGTACCAGAGTCTCCAGACAATTCAACAGTTTTCAGAAGTGGAAAAGTGTGGTCTGGGAAAAAAAAAAAAAAAAAATTGCATTTCAAGATTTATCAGATCACAAGAAGGAAGTGACAGAAGTCATCATTTTCCTATTAATATATGATGGGAAGAAAAGGGTTTGTGCAAGACTGAATTTTGTTTAAATGAGCATTGGACAACAATACCAGAAGATTTTAAAGCTAGTATCACAAGCTGGATAAAGTCTATATACCTGGGGACAGAAGGTCAGATGAAATCTAAACACAGTATGTAACTACTGTTAAGGTTTGACAGCTCAGTTACAATCTATATACACCATAATAAGTTGTGCAAAATGGAAATTGACTGGTTAAAGAATGAGGCTTTACAACCCACTGAAATTCCAGACCTGATACTGAGAAAAGGCAACATCATATTGAGTGACAAGTATTGCATAGCTACTGAAGATTACTGCTGCATTTCTTGAGATGGCGAACATTTGGAAAATACTCAGGAAATGAAAGGTCCATTTTCCAAGTATCTGACATGGCAGAAGAGAGGCACACAGTACACCACAGCAGAAAGTGAGAATCTGAGTACCAAGTGCTTTCTACTGGTCACTCAGAGAGCAATAGGAAGGGCAGTCAGCAGAAAAGATGCCCAATACTGATGGTGTAAGCAAAACGAAAGACAGACAGTAACAAGCTGGTGATATTTAATCACTATAAATCATTCCAGAGTCCAGATAGTAGAAGGAGGAAAGAAATAAGGATGAAACATTGTTTCCTGATTAGAGAAAATTCTGTCAGGCTAAACTAATTTTATAAGTTTCTGATGTTACAGGTCTTGTACTGCACTGACAATTTTTAAGGCTCTTTAAAAGGTGAACCTTTGCATATCACACTGTCAGGCCCATTTACCACCACTTTCCTTCCTCCTTTTTTTGGCATTTTTATCCTGTTCAATAGGTCTGTCAGTCAGCAAACGTGCTAAGGCTGAAATTACCTTTTGGATGGTATGTTCACTCTATCATTGAAGCACCAGACGGAGTGCTGGCTTGTACTTAAGCAACGCTTAGAACTTCCCCGTTATGCACCACAAGTACAACTTACCCTTCATTTTACTTATATCATTTTGAGTAATAAATCATAGTTCCTTTACTGAGACAGAACTCAAGACCATTTTCTCATTTAATAGCTTTCATCTTTATGATGTTCTATATAATGGATATCACAGTACATTAATGAGTTTGCCAGCATTATCAGAAGATGTATCACCATCTACATAGTTCCTTTTTATCCCTGGAAAGACTGCATGAATTTATCAGGTTTATAATTTGTCTTCACTTATATGGATTATATACATTAAAAATCATGGTACTTTAAAAATACCTTGAAACAATCTTCTTATTTAGCAATGTTCTTAGTGTAAAGTTACAGTTCTGTTTTCTCATTCATAGTAATATGCTGTGTCTCAGTCAATAGTCAGTATTTGCCTAAGGAGAGTGTGACCACACACAAAATTAGTTAATTTTAAAAACAGAATTAAGAACTGATCTACAGAATATGGAATTCCATTTATTTTATTCACAGGGTAATAATGCCCATGTCTGAAATGCAGTATTAAAAATAATAGAGTAAATTTCTAGTATCCCTGTTGAGAATCATCCGATGTTTCTGTAAGTATACAGGATAAGTTTCTTTTTAATGAAAATATGTGAAATACATCAATACATTGGAAATACAGAGGAACAAAGAAAGAAGATAGAAGATGGCTCTCGTACAACAGACCTCTAAACAATAATTTTTGTTTTTCTGAAGTAAAAAAATATACTAAAAAGNGCCATAAACCATACAGTACATAAAAACTTTTGAAAACCATTTTTGAGTTTTTTACTAGTTTTATTTTATACCCAGCCACAGAGGCTGACACACCATCAGCACAGCAATTTGATCTGGCCTTCATTCTGCACAGACTTTGTGCATAGTCAGCTTTATGCACTGTGAATGACTCCATTGCTGTGTTTCTTCATGTAAATTTGTGTACAAGCACCTTTGGGCAATTGTGCCTTTAGGAAATACTGTTGCATAAGGGGGAATCTACAGCCATGAGGATTCATGCTATCATTTCTCACTTCCTACAGCTATCAGCTACGAAGTTCTTAGCTGGGCAAGTAGATTTGTTAAATTTTTTCTGGAGTGAAGACTGTGGGATGAGAGACTCAACATATATTTTTTTTGTATATGCAGTCGTTCTATAAACCTGCAGTTTCTCTAGGAATCCCAAGATACAATGCTATAAAAAAAATCCTATGAGTCACGTTAACAGGATAGCCTGGAAAATTCTGGATACAATGGTACTGAATTTCAATATTTGTATTATAAGTATCTAAATGTTATTAGCAACATTTTAACATGAGACTTTAAAAAAAATAATTATATATAAAACCTATATTTATAATGTTGAAAAACCTAGTCTAGAATTGGACATCTACCTTGTTGATCTCATTGCAAATACTCTTATTTCAACTGGGCACCTCTCAGCTTAACTGCATCNAAATATACTAAAAAGATTATGTGGATTTGCAACTTATTTTTATTCTTGTAAATCTTGTGATTAAAACTGTTATAAAAACTATAATTAAAGATTTTCTACCCTCAGTGACATAACCTGAGGGAAGACTAGAACTACATGAACAGTGAGCCCAAAGCTGTCCAATATTTGCTGACATCTTGTAAGTGCTGCAAGACAAATGGTTGCTAGCACTGGTGCTTTTTGGAGATACCTTGATAATGTTTCAAGTTTTNACTCAACATATATTTTTTTTGTATATGCAGTCGTTCTATAAACCTGCAGTTTCTCTAGGAATCCCAAGATACGATGCTATAAAAAAAATCCTATGAGTCACGTTAACAGGATAGGCTGGAAAATTCTGGATACAATGGTACTGAATTTCAATATTTGTATTATAAGTATCTAAATGTTATTAGCAACATTTTAACATGAGACTTTAAAAAAAATAATTATATATAAAACCTATATTTATAATGTTGAAAAACCTAGTCTAGAATTGGACATCTACCTTGTTGATCTCATTGCAAATACTCTTATTTCAACTGGGCACCTCTCAGCTTAACTGCATCCTTCTTCTTCCTTTACATTATCTCCATTTACATGTTTTTCAAGCCCAGAACAGCAGATGAGGTTGTACATGCTTGACTGAGTAAATATACTGGTTATTTCTTCTTACATTATAATTTCACCTTCCTTCAGAGACTTTAAGCATATAACCCTGCTTTAGTGTCACTGAAAATTAACTAATTTGAGGAAAACAAGAGCTAAGCTTTTCTTTAAAAATCACTGAGTTTCCTCATTCACCTGTTCTGCTATCAGTGGAAAAAGAATTCAGACAAAGAAGGGCCTAGTTTCACCAAGCATTCACGAACTGGGTGAAATACAGTGATTTGCAGTCAGGATCTTAATTTTCGTTTTTATGCCCAAAACCACTACCTGAGCTGAGTGCTCAGTACAATTGCAGTCGCTTTCCACATCATAGTTCAATAAATAAATGCTTTATTAGAGGTCTTATAATCCAGGTAGAGAAAACAAAAATTGGTGGGGGGACAAAAGGGCACAGAGCAATTAAATGATTTGTTGAAGATTCTCTGTCTAATTAGATTTACAGCAGTGCACAGAAACAAGTATTCTGAACTTGGCATACGAGCCAATAGATATTACTATCTTCTCGCAGGGTACTCTCACATCTATCATAAGACAAGCTCACTCACAGCAATTCAAGATACGGGGAACAACGCCAAGATAAATTTTATGTTACCTCTGCAAAAGCTAACTATTCCTCCACTATCACTAAAGATCTATTCACAAAAAATCACAGTTGAAATACAGTTCTTTGTTGTCATTTCCATAACATTTACCCAGCTATTTATCTCTTGCATGAGTTTTCCCTTACAAGAGCAGACAGCTTGTAAGAAAGTATTTTAAATGAAAGTGATAAACTTTTAAATAAAACAATTTTCTGAGAAGTAATTTACCCTTCCTACTTTACTAGGCATAGAAATCAGTAGTTCTGAAGTGCAGTGCATAATGAATGCTAACACCACAGGGCTAAGCAATAATTGTCATTTTTCTGTCTTAAAGATTGCAGCTATTATTTATTTATAGTATAATACACTCAAGTTGTCTTTCACCTTATGACCATGCCACCATCCACCTTTATTCTACAGTATAAAAGAAAACTGCTCAAGGGATAAATTTCTACATGTAAATTACACAAAACCTATTAAAGCAACAATTGCTTATAATGCCGAAATATTGAGGATGGTGAGGCAAAGGCCATGGAGGACAACAACAGAACCTCATCTCACTCCAGTGGGCTCTATCTCAGATTTTACAGTGTCTCAAATCCACACTGTAAAAAAGCGAAGCTACTCTTCATTTAACTGTGCTCTTAACTTTCAGCCTTTTTCAATGTCTTTTCGCCGGCTTCATTCCTGCCTCTGGTTTATTTGAAGAACTGAAAAAGATGGCTCAAACTCATCCCTGCAGGAGGTGATAGCCTTAACTCCTGATGCTGCAGCGGGTTTCCAGGCCACACAGCAGTGGGGCAGGAGCTCTTGTTCCTCTGGGAGATAATAAAATCAACAACTTAGATTCTGATGTTTAAAGCCTTCCCCCCCGCCTATGAAACACACAAGCATACACACGTGCACAACTGCATGAGGGAACCGAGTTTTGTCATGTATTATCAGAGTCCTCACACTGAGAAATTGTGAAGTGATTGCTTTCATCTTTTTCTGTAAATAAGGGGAGCATCTCCATCTGTATTTTTATATTTCCATAAATAATAAATATAGTTACTTGCTGTCTCTGGGATAGATGGAGAGGCTATCAGTGTGCCATTTTGATGAAGAACTTCTCTTTAAAAAAAGAAACAAACTAACAACAATCTCACATTCTGCACAGGGACTGCACAGCCAATTCAAAAGCATCCTGAGGGCTCTTAGTACATTTTCTGAACTTCAGGGCTGTATTTAATATGACTAGTTCTATTTTACAAATGAAGATAATTGAAAGGAGCAGGCCAATCATAAATTCTTAATGCTAATAGACCTTTAATACCTATCCAACATAATTTTTACATGTTTATATGAATATATGTATTTTACATCTATTGATGCTTAGAATATAAGAATTTATTATTTAAAATATTAACTTTGGATGTTAAAATTTAACTACATTGCTCGTAATGCTGCAAGTTATCTAAATACTGACCTCATAATTAGATAATGAGATACCTAAATAATCTTCAAAACCTGCAACTTCTAGCCTGATTTTCATTAGCATTGAGCATTCCCAGCTGGATCCAACAATATTCAACACCTTATAAGATTGTCTCTTTATATCTGAGATTTAGGTACTCAGGTGAATTTCCTTATGAAAAATTTGTATTAATTTACATTAATGAAATAATCTTGCTTAGGAAATCATTAATTCATCACACAGAGCATAAGACCTTTACTTAGTCATGTGCCAGGAAACTCACTCATCTCTGAAGTAAGCATGTGATTTGTGTAGGCTAATTCCAAACTGAAGGACAATGAGTCCCTTTTCCCACCAGGAAATTCTGGTGGAAGAAGGCTTCTCAATGGGGAAAGAGCAAGTATCAGAGAGATCCCTTGCTGAACAGATGGTAGATTTCTCCAAATCTGCTCTCCTAAGAAGAATAGAGATCCCCACATCTGTGCATGGAATATTTAAGACTCCCAATTTCGTCACCCGTATATGCTCTAGGTTCAGATTGGCTTCAGATCTCCTGGCTGTGTATACCCATTGAAGATCAACTCCCCAGAAGGTTAGTTCTCCTTGTAGTACTTTACTTAACCTTTGAGGAGGCCATTCATCTTAGGCTTTAATGTCCTCAAGACTGTAAACACTTCAAGATAGGGTAATGGTAGTGCATTGTTCTTAGCTTCCTACTTACTATTCCTGCTCTGAATGAGCTCTTGCAGGAAGAAAGGAAGGAAGAGATTTGTCTCAGAACTAAATGATGCAGGTAAAACTGTGGTGTTCTCCTCAGACCTTTTTCCAAAGACATACAGATTTTGCTGTTGTATTGCATTTTAACTGTATTGTTCTTACAGACACATGCAGATCATTTGCAACCCTAAGGTCACAGATCAAATTCTGTTCTTAAACTGCAAATCCAAAGCATTTTAGCCCTCTGTAGCAATGTGACCTTCCAGCATCTGAGAACATGAGAAAAGTTCACTCCTTAGCATTCACACTTTCAATCACAATGAGCAGCCTACACACGATGATTCTCCAGGTACTGACAAATGATAAAAAGACTGATTATTGCTCGTCCTTTTTCTTCTTTTCTTACTGATTTGGTAATGATAACTGTTCAAATGTCTTTGCATGTTTCATTGTCACCATTTTTAGCTTTTCCCTATCCTCCTTTTTGGATAAGACCGGCCTAATTATCTAGTGATGATGATACATGTTCAGCGACTGAAAAGAGAGAGATCTGAGAGCTAAATAAATCAAGTCTCCTTTAACAGTGACTAGTACTGATACGGGCTGTGAATCTCTTATTTTGCTTCAACAACCAGCACTGTGTTTCACCTCGGGCTGTGTTTAAGATGATCCTCTTACAGTCTGAGTGAACCATACAGTGGTCAGCAGCACACACAGCCATTTCAATATCAGAATACATTAAGAATTTAAAATGATATTCCCCAGACTTTGTCTTTTATTAAAAAAAAATCCACAAACTATTTTGCTCCTTAATTTCTTGGCAATCTTAAATTATTTTATTCTTTGACTCTTCCTAGTAACTGGGTCTGTGAAAGTATCCTAGCTGTATCTTAAGGACAGATGCTTTGGTTTTGCAACACTTTGGGCGGGTAAAAAAAAAAAAAAAAGCAAAATTAAAAGAATTATCTTCCAAATTTAGAAGATGAGCCTTAGTCTGCTAATATGTATTTAGTGATCAGTAAGTTGGAAATTCAGAAACATGTGTTCCTTGGCAAATGGCCTGGATAACACCACTTGTAGAAATAGAAATGTAAGTTCTGTGGGTGAATCAAAACCAAAGCCATCTGAGCAGGCATTTACCTAAACCTAATCATGTGAAAGAGGAATAGAACCACCAGACAGGTCAAACAGTAACCTGTGAATTACAAAGAGACTTCCGAAACAAAGATGGAGTCAGCTTGAAGAGATGTGTGTGTGTGTGTGTATATATATATATTTATAATCAGCATGGGAATTGTAACATGGGGAGGAGTCTGGACTGAAAACAGCAGCAGTCAGCTCCTGGTTTGACACTGGTGGCAGTCACCCCGCAAGGATCGCAATCTCTGCTTGGGGTTGATGGAGCAGCTTCCCCGTGGGGTGCTGGGAGCAGCCTGCACCCAGCTGGGGCAGTGAGTGTAGGGCAGAGCAAGCAGGTGCTCCCTCGCCAGTGTGTGCATCCAAATCTCCCACAGGAGGCATGTGCAGTTGGGGAATCTGCTTTATCCCCTCAAAAAGGGGGCATCCTGGTAACACACACTTCTTGGAGGCAGGCAGAGAACATGCATTTACTTGTGTGCATGTGTATGATTAGAACATTTTGAGGTAAGTTATAACTAATCTTAATGTCCAGGAAGATGCTTAGAAATCTGTAGGTCTTCATTAACATTTTGTTAGTATCTAGTATCATGGTTTATCTGTTGTGTTATTGATACCGGTCCTGAACGTAGTTCACTGATTGACAGTTAATTACATTTTGTTAATAAATCAGCAAACTTCAACACTAATTTGGTTTTAATTACATGAGCAGAGCTGTTTTTCCATGAAACACACTTGAACTACCTAAGATAGTAAAATGAGGGTTAAGTAATGCATACGTTTTATGCTGTCTGCTAGCACTGAGGTGAATTTCATTCACTTTCAGAGTTTAATCCTGCAGGTACACTTTACATTATTGGTAACTACTGAAATCTTTCTTTTATGGTTGTGAGGATAAGCATTTAAAATTAGGCACAGCCCAAATTAAGTTGGCTTGCACAATTTCTGCCCTTTGATCAAGTAAAGAAAGGCCAAAAGATAAAAGCAAGCTGATCAGAGATCTAAAAACACAAGACAAGCCTATACGAAAAGACTGAACAAACCAGGCTATGTAAACTAAGGAAGAGAAGAATAACAGAGGAGAAAATAATATTTCCAAATATATAAAGGCAGCTATTAAGATGAAGACAGTATTATACTGCTGTTGGTGTGAGCAGATAGGGCTTTAAGTAAGCTGCAGGAAGTATCAGGTCAGGCATTAGAGAAAACAGTCTTCAGGTTCCCTCTTCACTTCTAAATAATAAAACACTGAAATGTGTTCCTGCAGAGTTAGTAGTTTCTCTGTCTTTGAATGCCTGAAAGAATATACCACTGCTTGGAGCAGGCGGATGATTAGATATCCTTCCAAGGTCCCATCCTTCTCCATAATTTTATGCTACTATATAATAACAGCTTGCATCATAAACCACATGCTCTGAACGTGGACTCATAATCAGGTCGAACGAGACTATGTCCTGAAGGACTGTGCCCAGAGTATTTCAGCTCCTGAACTGAAGCTCCAATGTCTGCAGTGGAGCAGGTGGAAGACTGTAAGGTGGTCTCACATCAAGGAAGCCCTGAACAGCTGCCTTCTTCCTCTTTCTGTGGCACAGAAACCTTCTCTAACAACAGCCAAAATGCAAGGCTTGCTGAATCGTAGTCAGTGAGTAAAACATTATGGCTTCTGCCTTCCTTCCTACCCTACAGAGTTTCTTGTTGTTTTGACTTCCTGTAGGTTACCATCCCCAAAATATACTCAGCAGAACTGAGTGTCTGCCAGGATCTCAGCAGCCCGGGTGCACTGATGGCAATGGTAACAGAAGCCCACCTTCCTCAGCGATTTAATCGAAATCACTGTGAATGGCAGTGGCTGAGGCAGCAGCAGATGTTTTATTCTGCTGACTCTTCTCTGAGGGAGGGACATTTTGGGTGGACAGCTTTGGTGCAGTAACATTTTACTGCTCATCTCCTGAGGTGAGCAAAAATCAGCTCAGCTGATCCGTCAAGAATCCTGACACTACACTTTTCACAGCTCTTAGCAAGTTCTTTAACTTCTGTGTACCTAATCAGAGGCTCAGTTTTGAGACCAGTGGACACTATATATAGACCAATTGGTGACTTTTCTTATGCCCTGTGAAGTGGGGCCAATATCAGTTCCTCTCTGGTGATCAGACTGTATACCATGCCCTAAATGAGGCAGATACAAATAGTATGTTATCATGCACTGACACTTATATAGCAGCAGGCAAGGTGAAGCTGTGCTTAATATGGCATTTTTAAACACTGAGTGCAAGGTATCCCCTCTGAGCATTATGAGAAAATAGGTCTTTTATGTACTTATTTGCTACAGGGCTTTTCAATTATATTTTTCCCGGAGGGCAGGGGAGCTGTGGGATTCATGGTTCTTCTATTCTTCCTCTAAAAAATGGTGTTCTTCAGTTAGGAATAGAAAAAAGTTATTTGCCTCCTCCTTGCCTCATCTTTTTTTATGTTTAGTCTCCCCTCCACCTTGGAAATCCTTTATTCCCCTTCGCGGCCTCCAAATATCATCTCAGCTTGAACAGCTGATTTCAGTCTCTGTTGACACTTGAGTCCAAGCTTTTTCTCTCTATGTATGTATTTTTCTTACTGTACTTCTCTGTCTCTCCCTCCCTAAGTTGCTGATTGTGTGGGAAGTTTACTCATATTTACTCTCCTGCAGCTATCTTACCTTAATTTGCTTTGACCTTCTTTTCCCTGGATTACCAGGTTTACTGCCCAGACATCCTCAGATGGGCCAGCCTGCTTCCTCCACGTTGCTTATGTCCAGTGACAAGTTCCACTGAGGCTAAAAGTGATGGAGGTTCAATGCAGATGTTCAAAACTAGGACCAGACAGAAAGTCACAGATCTGTAAGGCTATAGTTTCAATGGAAATGTTTTTGAGTACCAGGCTTAAGCACATGCAGGTTAGTCACAACCTTTGAGGAACTTTATAGCTAAAAGTTAAACCAGTAATCATGTCTAAACTGTAATTATTTTTAAGTCAAGTTAGATTTTCATGGGACAAAGACATGCTCATCTCTGATTTAACAATACTTCTCTAGGTCTGATCATTTGATCCTCAAAACATTTCAAAGAAAAGGTCAGGATTTGCTCTTTAAATGAGCAGTACATGAAAATACAAGAAAGTATTTCTTATAATGCTGCTGCCCTGTCATGCTTATTTTATATAAGGTTGAAACATTTTAATGAATATTTAGCCTAAATTCATCCAAACCCATAGGAAGGCAAATTGTATGTAAATGCTTACAAGCCGGTGGACTGTAAGAAAGATTTTAAGAGAAATATTTGATTGCTCTAACAATACTTGTCCAGCCTATGTGAAACACCATTTCCTGTGGGACTATTAGTCTCCCTGATAAGGGACTATTTATAAGGATATCAAGATAAGGTAACAGAAGTGTGTGACTCTCATACTCCAGAATTAATATGTGCAAAGGAAACTTCAGATTCTCCATGATATTACAAAAGACCTGACTCATTTTCAGAGGTCCATGCAATGCCCACTCACCCACTGATGCTATGTCTGCCAGTGACATTATCCTTCTGAGATCAGTAGTACTGGTGGCCATCAGTAGGTAATAATTCATTTTTTCCATTTCACTCGATGCAGTTTGTATTTTATAGCTGTTCTCTGTCACATACAATAAATTATTTCCTAGCTTGACTACTGACTTAGGATTGTTGGATGTGTTCAGGTCTAATTTCATTAAAACGAATCTCATGCTGGCATGTAGGAGGGAAGAAGTCTAATGATATTAGCTAAAGAACTTACATGGTTCTTTTTGCTAATGCTGTCTGGCATCTGCAAAGGCAAACCAGCTGACACCCATGATGTTAATCTTATTATTTTTTTTCAAAAGATCTCCAAGGAGTAAATGCACTTTGCATAGTTATTGCCTTTCTTTGTATACAATAGCAACAATAATTTTGATGCCTGTTTGATTAGATAACAAATCTAATTTTGAACTCTGCTTTTCACTGCACAAGAAATTTTTAACATTTACACTCTCATACTGTGAGTCAGTTTGTTGAGAAGAGTACAGATGGTAAGTAAGGCTCACAAGCTTATATTCACAAAGGATTTCTTTTGTGGGGGCAGGGAAGGAAACGAAGGTGAAGAACTATCTGCCATCCATAGCACTGGCATGCAAACTATAGATGTCGAGAGCCTCCACTAAAATGCTGACTTAATGACAAAACCAACTAAACTCCGAAAACAACTCAATTTACAGCATTATCAGGTCTCTAAACCCAGATCTCTTATTACTTCTGTCAGCTGTGCCTGAAGATAGCCTCAAGTCTGGTATGCCATCTGATCCAAATCAATTCTCTCTCTACTGCTTATAGGAGTAGGGCTAAAGCATATGCTCACCATGTTCCTATGATTCAGCCTCCCCTTCCTGGTACCTAGTTGGAAGGTTCCCAACTCAACTCACAAGCTATGTGGACAGAGAGTCTAAACTTATGCATAAGCTAATATAACAGCCAGATGTAGCCTAAGTGTTAGAATTCTGCAGGCATTTGGAAGTTCAGAGCAGCTTGCTGCCTGTTGGTTACCTCTCTCCTGTCCAGCATTACAGCAAGGAATTCTCCTGCATAGTGGTTCCAGACTGCCTGGTCTGGAAGGCTTTAACAGAACGCATCTAATGTTCTCCCCTATGCCTGAAAAAACAAAAAAGTGAGAAAAAGGCTCTTTTCCTACAATGTAATCTCCAGAAAGTTTTGCTCTGTGAGGACTTTGTGGTCATTGAATGTTTAACTAGCCTGCTTCTACTTGTTTGCAGTCTGATCTTTCTTTCTCTGAAACTTCTCCAGTTCCCTTTGCAGTTAAAATTCCTTCTACCTATTCAGAACTGTGAACAGCTATGGAAAAGAAAAATGCTGACAGATTCCCCATGTTACAGGTAATTTTGGCTTTTTGACCCAATTCCCACAGCTCCCAGGCAATTTAACTTCACATTACTCACAATACAATACTGTAAGAAAAATCCTATTAGTAAGAGTCCATGTTCAGAGTCAGTCAGGATTTTTTTGAGAGGAACCTATTTTGCTGCTTGGATCTGAACATCTCTAGTGTTAGCACGTCATCTGTAAAACAGAAGGAATTTGATAGTCTTAGACTAGTCTTTTGGTGAGATAGGTGACGTGGCAGCATTAAAATGCGTATCTCACGTGTACATCACAGACATGGCTCTTGACACTTCCTTACATAGCTTAGTACTCAATCACGGACAAGAAGTTTCAAAACAGGGTCAATGGATGGGATATGCTAGCTGTTATCTTGTATTTGCCCTTTGAGAACCTTCTCTGTTTCCTTAGGGGTGTGTACAAAAGGTGAGGCGACTTTTTGCAAAGCTGTACTCACAAGAGCTATTTCCCTTTGTAGAAGACTGCTGAAAGAAAAGTAGAGAGGTATCTAATTATATTTTAAACAGTCTGGGAAGTATTTTCCTGTACGCAGTACTTTAACCATGTGCACTTACATTCTTCAAATATGAAAAAAATATATCACCTTGAATATGTACAACTATTCAGGTACATTCTATAATGGATTTTCAGTTTTATTATTAGTGAAGGTCATACAAGAGTTTTGCTTTACCCAGTTGGCTTCTAAAATATTGAAGGTTAGAATTTTCCCATCTAAGAAGTTCAAGAACAGCCCACAAGGACCAAAGAATACTCCAGTCTCATTAATTACTCAAGTCATGTCACAGCAGATCTTGTTAATCCATCCTCAGAGGAAACTCGAATGATGTTTCAATTCTCTATGCAAGAATAGACAGAATAGTGAATAGTGATAATGCTATACAATTACAGAGAGATGGGCAGCATTTGGAGACACCAGAAATTAAACTAAATTAATTTTTTCCCCAACAGCAACTAAAAGACACTTTTTGGATGTTATCTCTTTGAACTAATCTATTTAGAGGACACCAGCAGTATTATACTTTGATACTAAACATTGTAAGGTGACTGCATGAAAAGCTCCATTGTAAAGAACAAGAGTTAGTGAATTTTAAAAGTCACTTTGTTGCATAAAACCAAACAGCTTTTTCTGGCATCTTTTATCTATTTGAACTGACAGCAGAAAATGCAGGTGTTCACAGTGTACTAGGAGAGTGACAATGACTGTGTATGTAGTAATAGCTGCTGCATTACTTTTTCTTGGCTAGTAGCAGCATTTGCTTTCTAGTTCTAAAAAGAATCACGTTACTAAATCCAGCAATCAGGCTCACAGAGATGTAGTTAATTTTTTTGCAGGATGAACAAACATTTTAAGTCTGAGATTTACTAGTAATACTTTTTATCTAGTCAAACTGAGCATCTCGCCTCTGTCTTGAGAGTTAATGAACACCCTTGCCCTAATCCCACTAAATGTCTGAGGTCCACATAACTGTTCACAGGTGGAAAGCCTCTCGGAGGTCAGGGGATTATTCTCATGCTTCATGTTCAGTATGTTTAAGTAAACAGCTGACCTTAACTCAGTGACTTACAAAACTGATGCCTGCGTATAGATAACACATGCTCCCTGTATGAAAGGAAAGGAGGAATACTCCACATTTTGCCTAATAGGATTTATGTAGGATATAGCTGATGCAAAAGTTCTTGAGCTGGATCAATGTACAGGAAAAAGTTTTACTTTTTCGAGCCAAGTTGGCAGTTATAAGTTAACAATAAAAGAACATTTATTCAAATTGTAAGACCAAGAAAAATCATAGTGGTGGTTTTTAAAATTGTTGTACTGCTCACATCTCAAGGTCTCCGTCCAGACGTAGATGTTCTTTCCAAACCTTGCCTAAGGCTCTTCTGATAGCTCTGACAATTACGTTTGAAATTATCCCTTAGACAGAAGAGTGATGCATCTGCAGCATGGGTCTGATCCAAAGATCAGAGAAAGCAATGGAAAAACTCCAAGTTGTGCAATCACTTGCGGATCAGATCCCTGAATTGTTAGTGATGAAGCACTGTATAAAATGTCAGCCCCAATTAAGCTATGGCAAAATTCCCATTCTGTAGGGTCAGGACTTCAACTCTAAAATTTTCTCAGTTATCTATACTCCATCGATTCCAATTACTTTCCAGCTTAACACATCTACAAAATTGAAGCTTATTTGTAAAATCAGTCATCCTTTTTCCACTAATCCCAACACTTCTAGCACTGCTGTTGGATAAAATGAGTTCCTGTTTATTTTTGATTTTCGTTATTTTTGCCTCTTCTTCAGGAACAACAGTCAGTAAAAATGTGTGCTCATATTTGCAACTATTTGTTCTGTCATTGTATTTGTATCCTCTTTTGATTTAAGTTTCACCACTGTCTCTGCAGCTGACTTTTCTGTTCATAATTTGAACTCCAGAATTTCAAAACACAGATTTTTAATATAATGTTAATATTTCCATCAGAAGCACCTGCAAAGTACTTTAATTAGAGGTCAAAAAAAAAAAAAAAAAACACCATAGGATTTACAACCACTGTCTTGTGCCACTTCAGATGAAGGATCCTGTGGGCCAGGGCCCCAGATGATGTGCAGAGACATTGCTTCATTGATTTCAGTCAGCTCACCAAATGAGGATCTCTTTCTACCTGTCCTTATACAACTCTTTATGGCCATTCTATGAAATTAAAACATGAAGAAAAATAAAAATCAATAACTACCAAACTGAATAAATATGAGAAGATTTAGATCTGCTGCCAGATGCTTTATGTTTAGTGAAGTAAGCTAAATTTACTGCAGAACTTCCTACTTCTGATCTATATTTTGCACACTCTTTAGACCTAAAAGAAGTCCTCTACCTGCTCCGGTTAAGAATAAAATCTCTGTCATGACTAGTTAATCAGCTTACTCAGGCACTCCAATTTGACATAATTAAATTTTTCATCCAGTTACCTTATTCCTAAGTCTGAACATAAATGTAGAGTCCCTCCACAGGTTCACTGACTACCTAATCTTGCTGTGCCAGGTTGTGATCCTTCCAGGCCTCACAAAAATGTTAAGAGACTGCAGACTGCAAAGGTCTGTGCTGTAGCTGAAATAAACATTTTCCTGTGTGATTAGAAAGAAGCAAACTAGGACTAGCTGTTGCCAGCCTGGAGAACATTCTCCCTGCAAAAACCCTACGGACTACACTTGAATGTTACACATGCATTTTATTCCTACAGATAGCCATGTCCCCGCTCCCCAACATCCTCACTGTTAATCGCCGTTCAGTAAAAACGCCTGGCATTACTACTTATCTTCTCCTCAACAACTTTGCTGCATCAGTCCATTCACATGAATTATTTTGCACTGCTCTTGCATGCCAGCTCCCAAAGACTTCCTACGAACCTGTCCTCAGACTTGGAGATTTCCTCCTAACAAGGGGCTGGAAGGAAGCTGCAAGAGAACTAGACCGTTCCTCCTCAGTTTACAACTGAAGAATGTGAATCATGGATTTGATTTTCATCTGACCCCCACATCCCCCAGTCAAACCCTTTCCTTCCTCTTCACTTCTTTCTCAGAGCTCTGTGTGCACATATGATGTACACAGCAATTCTCCTGTATACAGATGAAAATCCAGAAAACTAGGGATGATAGGAGACATTTATAGCCCTGCACTTAGTGATATAGGCTTATCTTGCTTGCTCACTTCCCAGTCACCCTTTTCTGTTCTGAAATTATGAGGAACCTTCCTGGCCATAACACAGCTTTTAACAGACATCTGTCTATCAGCAGTCATATACTAAAATGATTTCTGAAATTCTCTTAAGCATCACTCCCCAATGGGCATTTCATTGTACAGACACCCAGCACAGGTTTATATAGGTTTATGTAGTCATGAATAAAAATGCACCCTCCAATCAGTTAATGCCTTTAAGATAGAACTCTATTTCCCCATTCTACCTCAGTATTATGAAGATTGTGGAATGACTGTTTAAAGCATGTTCTAGAACATAAAAATTCGAGGCACCATAAAGTCCTTATAAGAAAACTGAACAGTCTGACACATTTGATTGATTTTCAGTACGTATTTCTAAATATCTCTCATTCCTACCAACAGAAATATTGGATGGAAATTCATAAGGATTGGTGAACTCTATGTTCGCAAAATTGGTGGTAATGAAATAAAAAATGTACAGATAATGTAGAAAATATGAAAATAAGCTATTAATAAAACCCCCAAACACTTGGTAACCAACCTTNCTTCATATAGTAGTATCTAAAAAAAACCCCTAGTATTTCATAGAAGAAAGGAGAAGTCATTGAGGATAAGGCAGTTCATCACAACACTCTAGATTTGGATTTACTTTTCTTCCCTTGCACAGAGCTTTTACGTTTATGTACTGGTGCTAACTATAAACTACAAAAACAGGAAAACATAAAGAAGTTATTTCCACATCATTTACAGTTTGCTGTTTTATTGATTTTTCTCTCTGCTCCCCACGTCTCACATTTCTTTTGAGCCATTTGTTTTACATTTTAAAGGAACAGCCTTCCAAACACAGTTAATTTTATTAAGGCTTTAACACGTCATTGTCTAGTCAGTATTATATTAATCTCTGTGATGCTGATGTTTACAAAATGGGGGTACGAGCCAAATGTTGATAGCTCTACTCACACAATCAGTTACGAATGTTAATAGTGCTATTAAAATCAGTGTAAACCCAGCAAGATTTGGCTTCTTACAGCTGTCAGCATGCTTTTCCCAAGAAAATCTTGTTATTCTTCCCCATTTCTAAAGCAGAGATTTTTAAAAACTGCAGTCACATTGTTTTGTTCAGGCTTTGCTTTCACTGAGATGGGCATTGTGAGGGAATCATCATGTTCTTAATATGTGCACTTTCACTGTTAACAATTGAATCAGAGTATTGCAGAAAAACATCAAGGTTTGTTTTCTCTTGTCTGAGAAAACTCACATCTCAGAGTTCTATGCTTCTAATCCGATTTTACTTTTGCATGTGTCAAATTGGCTACTTCACCGACAGTTATACTGTAGATCACTGGCAGGTATGCATGCCAGGAAATCACAGAATGCTTCCCATTTGTTGCCTCACTGCTGTATTCTTCCTTGTGCTGTGCAGTGAAGTTCATACGCAACCCGGGATTTAAGTTAGTGTTCACCATTAACTCCATAGCAGCATGTAGAGCTAACTACTCCGAGTGAGCCTGAAGTAGAAGAAAAAAATCACTGTATCCAGACAGAAAAAANCCTTATTCCAGAAAAAAAAAAAAAAAAAAAAAATTAATGGGATGAAGCACTGACTACCTAGCATGTCTCCTGGATCATAATGTGTTGTCCACTGCAGGACCCAGAGACATAGCCTTGTCTCCTACTTTCTTGGCTTTGCCTGATATGGAGAGAAAAAGAGATTTTCACTACCCAAACTGTGTATATGTGAAACATCTATTTGTTATGTTGCCAGTTTCTAATGCCAGGATGAAACAGCAGCTTCAATGGCGGGCTCTAATATCTTGGACCCGTAAGTTTCCATCAACTGGCAACATGGATCAGCCTATTCTGAGATGCAGAATTACTGTATTCTCTGACCAATTTCCTCCTCCATGTCAAATGCCATGACCAGATGCAGCCCTGCTCCTTATGGCAGGATTTCCTAAAGAAGCACCATTAAAACCTTTTTTGCTTGATTTGAGTGTTAGCTCCCTTTTGTACTTTGTATGACTGCACCCAGCTTTGTCTCTGCTTGTAAGGAAAAGTGCTATTTCTGAAAATAAAATTTGACATTATTTTAAAATGTTTTTCTTGGCAAGTACAACTGGAATAAAAATACCCCTGTAACACAATTAGAAGTACCATTGTGAAGCAAATGTAACAAATCTTCACAAAAAGAGATTTGTGCAGTCTTTAACAAATACAAGACTGAAAATAATCACACCATATAGTGAAACTTTTTAGAAAAATATTTTTAGCATTTGTCACCTACATTAATATTATAGGATAACTATTTACACAGAGACCAACCACTCTGAATACACACTTACATTCTTCTACAGCTACTCACATATATTGAAGAAAAATGGCTTTTCAAAAATATTTTAAAATTTAGAGAAAATGAGAAATGTCAGAAGGCAAGATACCCAGATGCCAGTACTCACTGCAGCGAGATTTGCTAAACTTAATTACCTACAATGCAGTGCTGATTTGCTGAAAGATGAGTACTATTGGAGCACAGTTAATTATCACAGAAAAGCTCAAGGGACTTCATACTAATTTATATCACCTGGGTAATGAAGAACAGGAATAAAAGACTTCTTGGGTCACTGACTACACTCCTGTGCAATCACAGACAAATAAATCATATAATCTTAACTCAAACTGCACTGGATACGTCTTCCCAATTTGTTGGTGAACCATTGGTAATTGCCCTTCAGATCTGATTTTCCAGGCATATTTGCACTCTTTCAGCCCTCTGAGTAACTGCGTAACTTTACTCCTGGCCTGTTTATATTCATCTACTTTTAAGTTACTTCTGCCCTTTAACCTTCAAAAGCTCTTTCCTTTCTAGTATTTATCTCTTCCTCAGTGCACAGAAATAAGTCATATCCACTTTCAGTTTTTGTTTGTCTATGACAAACAAGCCAAGTTCTTTCAGCATTGTCCCAAGGGATGGGCTTTCCATTATCTTTTTATTCTAGTGGACATTTTCTTCATCAATTCTAGCTTGAAATTGTTCTCTCATGAAGGGAGGTGGCCAGAATTTTAAACAATCTTCCAGAGGTCTGATCAGTGCTTTGCACACCAGCATCAAAACTCTCTTTTCTCTGCAGAAATGCCTTTCCAATACACCTAGAACTGTATTCACCATTTCCACATCACCTCATAATTATAACTCAAAAACATTCACAAATTGACTACAAAGCACTGCAATTCCCTCTCCCCTTCATTTCTACCTTGTGAAGTGTTATAGTATAACAGATGTTCTTCTCATTAGTTTCTAAATGCCTGACTCTGCACGTTGTATTATTACATCTTTCTCATTTTTATTATTTCATTGCTCAAGGTCCTACACCTCTCTATTATAATCCAGTTTTACCTTTATGTTTGCAATGCATCTCAGGTTCTGCCATCAGCAAATTTTAGCACACATCTACCCTTTTTTCCTGACAATATCGTAAATGCTTAATTCAGCCAAAGAAAAAACCAAAACTTTTTTAGATATCTCTTAAACAACAACAAAAAAGCCCTTTTTACAGGCAGCCACCCTGTAGCTTATGACTTCTCCTGTCACTAGAGTCATTACTCCAATTCAGTATTTCTTAGCTTGCTTCAAAAATTTTTGTATCAACTCCTAAATTCTTTATCTTTGCTGGTAATTTTCCATGAGGCTCCCAAAACACTGTACAGCAATCCTAAAAGATTAGGTACGCTGTCTAAGTCTAGAACACTGATTATCAGTAATAGTTCAGGTTACACTGGATCTGTTTAGGTAAACTTATGCTACTTTCCAGGTCATTTAATTCCAGTCCCTTAATTATTTTTTCTTTCAAGCATCATTCTAAAGTCCTGTATACTACTAAAGACACATATGAAATGTTTTTTTTCTTTAAACAAAATATCTGGTTTTGTTTTTCTGCAGTCTGGAAGTACTATCCCTGGCTTCTGAGAGTTTTTAAGATTTTAATTCTTCGTTATATACACAGTTCAATGTGCCATTTATCTTTCTGAGGAATTGTTTACACTGTTTCAGTTTAAGTAAAGCAATTGCATTAAGTTTTACCCTAACTTGTCAGTGCGTTCTTTAGCTATCACTTTTTTTGTTCCTCCTTTCAACATAACAGATGCAATTGAAGCAAAGCATTAATTTAGGTCTGAGTCATGACACTGGTTCCTCGACTGCAACTTTGCTGCATGGTGGACTTTTTCCACTTCTCCTATTTTTACTTTAATTTTATAAATAACCTTTTCATATTTGTTTAACTTCCTTTGTCAAAGGTGGCTCAATATTACCCAGTCTTCTCTGATTTTGAAAATTAACAAATGAGATCAGTAATTTAATGAGGGTCAGTACATGCACTCATTCATGTGGCAACAGTTCTGAAGAATCAATTAGTCCTTGAGTTCACGGCAATGCAAACCCTGCAAGAAGGAAACTGCAACCCTGATAAGTCAAGGACAGAAAGGCTCGGCGACACAAGGAACTGGTGATCAAAATGGTAATTGCCTGGGTAAACATGCTATCATACTTTTATTGCCTGCTATGATGACGGGCTACAGTCAGGTCCCCTTTGAAGCTGAAAGCATCAGAAGACAGAACTCCTAATTGACATTTGCCAAGGGTTTTGCAGGAGCAAACATGCCAAGGAAAGAAAGTAAAGCTGTCTCTCAATTAAAAGGATTACTTACGATCACCTGGGGCCACCTATTTTTGAAAACGGTTGGTATTAGCAGCAGGAAATGAAGATGTAAAACTCAAGTGAGTGTAAGTAGCATATGCATGTGCAGCCAGCCGCTGTGATCATACCACGGCTTGAGGAACCGGCCAGGATCAGGCTGCTGCAGCCTCACTCAAACACAGAAGTTTTGATCAAAATATGAACACAACAGTGCAAATCATATAACTCAGCAGGGATCTAACACTGTACGCCAGCATCTTACTCTGACACATATCACTGATATGTGCGTAAACTTGTCTGGAACCAAAAGATTAGGTTTGGGAAACTCTGAAGCCTTCTTTGACTTGAAGAGCTCTATGCTGTTTATTAGGCACCAGGAATGTGTTTTAGCATTTTTGGAAAAGGCATGTACATGCATTTGTACAGGTCCTTCCTAATATATTTTCTACCTCAAGATGACAGTTTGTTTCTTCTGTGCAGATGAGAGCATTGCTTCATGAGCGAGTTCAGCATTTTTTTTTTCCTCGGAGGTTAGTTTCTAACTTCTTCAAAAGCTGTGGAAGATAACCAGGGACTCTGAGTCTGTCAACAAGGAAGTTTTATTCAGGAACGTGGTCTGTCTAGTCTAGGGGATTTACTAAGGGTGAGATTCCTTCTCCAGTCCAGGATTAAAACTTATCTGCCATGTTGAGAACTTTGTTTTCCAGTGAATTTACATAAAAGTGTATATGGTATTGATCTCTCCCAAATGTTTTATCCTGTCTCTGTTTCTTTTCTGGAAATTAACGCTATTTCTCTCCTTCCAGTCCCCAAAGTAAAGGTTCAGGATTGCCTTTCCTTTCATTCTACTTTCTTCTTTCCTAAAACTTTCGGGGTCATCAAGAAGAAAGGTTGTAATTTGTAACTGGCATTCAGCCAGAGTTCTGCGCCAAACAGGGCGAAGGTTCACCGTGGGATAGATCCCAGTTGGATGGCGGTTCAGTACGCGTGCGTGCTCTCCAGCCCCTTGCCAGGAAACAGGTGGGTGGGATGATGCCTGGGAGACTAGAGAAAGGGCTTTAGGGAGAAACCCTTCTCCGATACCTATACCACCTCTACAGATTAAACAAATCTCTCCATCAGGCAGAGGGGATTCCTGCAACTCTCCAGCACTGCCTCTTTACACACCTGCCAGTGGAGGCCTGCAAGGCCACTGACTGCAGCATTGCTACAGTAACCATGGAAATCACCGCCTGGAAAACTAGATCTCTCCCTCACAGCATACAGGTCTGCCCTTCGCACTCTCTCCTACCCGGACTCTGACCCTCTGGTTTTATTTATTTCTGTGAAGAACTTTACTGTATCCTGCACATCACTGAGATAACAAAAGACTCTGGTTCCCATTTCATATGTCAGTTTTTCATATTCTTTATTTCTAACACTAATTTCCTCACAGTGTATCAGAAGAAATTATTACTCATCTCAGCAGTGACTATTTCGGCTTGAAAATATGGTCTTGAAAAGAGCAGAATGATACTCTGATTTAAGGACCCTGCCAGCAACATTAGCATTACTAGTTTACATCAGTAATATGAACATCATCTTTTTTAAAGGACTATATTTCTTCTGTCCTCCTCTGGCAAGTCTATCCATTAAAGGAAAAAAATGTGTCAGAACGGACAAAAGACCTTTTTGGAGATTTATTGTGTTATACATGTTAGTGGAAAATATCAATTCTATAAAAAGACATTAACATTGCTTTGTTATATCCAGCATCTTATGAAACTGGAATGAGGATTAAAAATACCAAGCAAACAACAAATAATTTAATTCTTAGCATTTCTACAGATACTTTCTTCACTTCCTGAGGTTTTGTGTCACTTTCCTTAACCAGAAGCAAAATATCTAGTTTGCACAGGTTATTTGGTATCAATTTCAGTGTATTTCAAATGAAAGTCACCCAAAGTCTAGCAGCAGAAACACAACTTTTGCTACTGATCAAGAAGAGAAAATGTTTAATTTAGCTCATTGTTCAATGACAATATTTGTCTTTTTTCACTCTTACCATGGGAGTCTTGTAATATGTGAAGACAAACAATCTTAGGGTGAAATACACACTCTGCTGAAGCAATCATACCACAGCTATCATTTCTACTTCTCTCCTTACTGTTGTCATTCTTTTTGGCTTTGTCTGTCTTGTCTTTAATTTCTTCATCATTCCCTCCTTCCTCTGCCTGTCTTTGAGGATAGAGCCTGGGGGCAGAAAAGAAATTGGTCAGACTGGGAATACCTGGCCCTTGTGCTCACAGCTTGTTGCACCAGAGCCAGTGAGCTGTTTGCTCATACACTCAATTCACTTCTGTACCATTTCATTCACTCACCTGTTGTTCCAGCATCCCATTGTCATGTCCTGCAAGTACAAATCCTCCTCTTGTCCTTTTCACACTATCATCCCCCCTTTGTCAATTTACTCCTTCCACTGTGAGCAGACTGAGAAGACAGACGTGCACCCAAAAGCCAGTTCTGATGAACACCGATTCATTTCCCCTCCCAGAAAAGTCTAATTACACATGTTCCCTGTTTTCAGAGAAAGGCGCATGCAAATCTTTGCACAATAGCACATATGACGGATTAATAAGGCGGCTCTGAAGTTTTCAAAATACTATATAAAAACCTCCATAAAACCAGAGGTAAACGATGTGTTTGAATCTCTCCTTGCTTTCAATATTCAGGAAGACTTCTCCTCAGTTCAGCACTAAGCAACTGTATCTATTATTTACAGGTCACCACAGTCTTTTCTTAAGAGATCCACAGCACAGAAGCAATGGCTGTGGGTGAGGCAACAGTGAAGATAAGGCACAGCTAGTGCCTTAAGGCATTTCATAATGAAGGTAAAATTAGAGAAGCAATTCTTTTGACATCTGTAGGACTGAGATCTTCCATATAAGGCAGCATATTCTGTGATTTACTTTTTTTCTCCTATTCAAATAAACTGGAATCTTCTGCAAATACAGCAGGAGCAAGGCTTTCTTTTCATGATAAAAGCAGTCTCCCTCCTAAGCTTATAGCCAGCAGGGTTTGTTGTGTGTTTTTTTTTTTTTAATTTAGTGAAGGACCAGTGTATGATTGAAATGGGGGGAACGGGTGAAAACTGCAATACCTTTTCCTATGAATATAAGTGTTATCAGATGGCTGCTGTACTCACATCAGTCTTTTGCAGTAAGAGGGAATAAGCAAAAACTTTCTTCCACGCACAAAATTCAGGATGAACAGAACTGCTTCTTTACACCACCACTCCTCTTCTATATTGTCCATATCTATAGAGTGTCTGCAGCAGATGTTCACACTGCTAGAAAGACAGGGCTGATTTTTAGTGTAATTTAGAGATACTTCCACTGTTTTTTCCTAATATTTTACAAATAGCCTCTAGATCAGTAATTTTTAGAAAGCAAAGACCTAGGCGTAATTCAGATTAAGCACGTCCTGGGAACATGCACTGAGGATGCCTCGCTCTCCACCCTGCTCTGCCCCATTCCTCCCAAGTTCCATGGAAGTCAACTCTCAGATTGGGCAAAACCTAGTTATAGCAAATGTATTGCTTCTTACATCATAGCCATTCAAACTCCATCCTTTCCTGTTTTATAGCAAAGAGCAGAATGACTTTAAATTTAATAACAAAATTTTTAGCTAGGTTTCCAAAAGCTTGCTTGGAGAACAGGAGACAGATGGCGTTCCATATTGTTTTTGTTTCTTTCCTTGATCTGTTATTTCACTCTGGCATTGCATAACTCTGTCCAAAGGCAAGGAAGAAATCTCTTCTCTGCCTTCTCAAACATTACTCCCTTCAGCATTCTTGTGCACTTACAATGCGGAGTTCAGCCCATGATAATATCACCGGCTTTCAGCGGTGTATTGTTTGCTCTTCTCGAAGGTATGACTGACCCACACTGCTGACTTAGGCAGGAGTGTCACACTAGTCCTGGTGTTGGAACAACCAGAGACAATATCATTTATAGCTATGCTCTTTTACAGAGTTTTCAATCCTCTGAACAGTGTACTTATTCATGCCAATTTGAACTTATTTCTCAATTAAGAATTCTCACTTAAGGGATAAAATTCCACATTGATTGCATTTTCTCAATTAAATTGTCAAATGTGTTATAAAAGTCCAAAGAAAGTAGCATACCCTTCTGTAATACACGCACACATTTTTTCTTGACAAACTAATAATTTCTCACAGTTCTCCCTATCTCCCAGGAAAGTTAGAATTTTCTAGCCAGCTAAATGCTTAAAACTGTCACAATTTCACCTCTATGTATGACTTAATTTTGTAAATCAACTGTATCTCAGCCAATGATAAATGACCTGGTTTAGACCTCACAATTTTGTCCTCAAAACAATTCATAATGCATTATGTATTTTGTATAACAGCTACTGAAACAAATGACCTGACTGTTCCTTACTTCAATGAGAATTTCTTTAGATTTATTTTTTTTTATGTATTCTTCTTAAATTTTTCAGAGGAGCTGAAAACAATATATAAAGCTATTACCATCTGGACACCTTATACATAATCCATCAATGCATGATTTTAGAAGAGCTGTTTCTAAGCAATTACAGTGTTTTTACCAATGGAAAAAGAAAAGATAAAATTACTTTTAAACAACATAAGGGCTGGACTAGAGACTAATTTATCACCAAGGTAAAACTCCATAAAATATGGAAAGAAAGTTCGTTTAACATTCTGACTTGGATTTCAGGGAATCAAGGTTCAAGCTCATTCTATTCCACTGGCTTCTGTGCAAAGCTCAGAGATCACCTACCTTTCTGTACTATCCCCTTTCACCTTAGCCGTGCAAGAATGAATACCTCAAAGATTGTGAGGTACTCAGATACTACACAGAGAATTATATGTAAGAAGGTTGAGAAAGTATTCTGTACAGGAAGGAAAACAAGAAGCACAAAATACTACCCATGCACAGGTCTGAAGTAACATATTTTTTTTTCCTCAATACAAAATTATTTGAGCTAGGAATTTCAAAAGCAGACGGCATAGCTGAGAAAGGAATGTAAACTGGGCAAGGAATCACACAGTGCCTTTGAAAGCCTACTCCTTGTCCTGCAGTTTGGATTCAGTATCTGTGTGCAGATGTTTCCAAAGGCTCAATCTTTCATTCTTTAGTAGTGTTAATGGGCTAGAAAGTCAATAAAATCTCTTGTTCAAAGAGAGACTTTGTATTTCCATATTGTTCTATGTCTTTACTCTGCAAAATGAACATTATTTCTCACTAAAAACTAGTTAGCAACCACGTCTTCAAGATTACTAATAAGACTGGCTTATTTGTGTACTAGTCATACATAAAATGTCATCTATTATTAATATCTAAACTCCAGATCTTAGATTGCATAATAATAATGTTTATATACATATAAAGCTACATATACCTTGCAGATCAAATGAAATATACACATTCTTTGAAAAACAGCTTCAGTGCTGAAATTCTTGTATCATTTTGGAGCAGATGTCACTATCTGTCTGCCTTCACTAGTATCTCTATGAGACCATTTAAGTCTCCTGACTGGCTTCTACACAGAAAGTAATTAGAGTGAAACACAAGGGATGGAATCCAACTATGTTAAAATTAAGGTGTTTTCCTTCATTAAACTGCGCAAACATGACTAAAAAAAGGATGAACAAATGAACAGAAAATTTCAATTTGATGAACACCTCATTTTCTTTCTCTTCCTTAAATAGCAAACAATCTGGGGGTTTTATTGATTTGGCAAATATCTATATGTTTTCTTCTTTTTTTTTTTTTTAATGTAGTTTTAACATTTTACATCTGATCCTTGATTTTTTTTCTCTGCTACATAGTTGTTTGATGTCATACAAGTTTCCTTTTATATAACTATTTAAGTTAGCATTTCCTAGGATTTAGGTCAGCTTATTTTTCACTTCCTTGACTGAGAAGCAGAAGTGTCATGACCTATTATTTTGGTTGTGCTGCTGGTTGATTAGTATTGCAAAATGACAACGTATTAAGGCGATGTAAAATAATGATTAATCTCACTTGAAAAAAGCAGGAAATCTAAAAAAAAAATACAAAAACTAAAGCTATAGTTTTGAATATAATTGCCTTGAGATCCAAAGCGCTCTATTTAATTATTCAGTGTAGCAGGAAAAGTGAACTGCAAGTTTTAAAAGAAACAAACAAAAAGATTTGGGCATAAATAACACCACTATGACCATGTATTTTTGGTAAAAGTTCTGCACTGGATTTTAGAACTCAGAATACAGGTCATGGGCATCAGATGAAATTACATACAGGCATACCTAGAGAGACACTACACATATATACACATAAGTATCTATTACCTTAACTATGTGTATTTTTTTGTTAAATAAGAGCTTCCGAGTGTCCTTCCATAACACTGATTTTACTTAAAATCCATTAGAGGAAGGAAGCATCACCAAATGTCTTGGATCGTGTTTTTTTCTCAGCAAGTTGTTCTCTTATTTGCCTTACTTTTCTCTAGGAAACAAGGTGTGAATTTTCACAGTATCTTGCTCGAGGGTCCAGTATTTTAAATTATGTAAGACGGATTGCCTAAGTTGTGCATTCCACAGAGCAGCTCTAACAGCTGTGATGGTGTTTCTGTGTTGCTTTACTTATTTATTTATCTTCAGCTTGGTACTGGAATAAAATGTTCTCAGTTTTTTCATCACTAAAGAACAAATGGATTGTATTGTTGCCTTTAATCTTTAATTCTTAAAAATTTGCATTTCATTTTTAATTCTTAAAAGCATTTGACACAGTTCTATAAAATTGCAATGATTTGCAGTCAATAATGCTAAACCAAAACTAGAAGAACCAGTAATTATAAACTCATGGAACTTTATTTAAAAGATAGGAACAATACCGTTTTTATCTGGGAGGACATAAAATACTTGGAAAATTTTTGCAATGGTCCCCAAACCAAATGGTATTTTTCCTTCCACCTTCATTCCAAGCTTTCAGGAGGCTGTGTAAATTACCTATAACATGCTAGCTACACTAATAAAGAAACAGAAGGTAACAGCATTTTCTGGCAATCACAACAAATTTATCTCAAGCTAGCCAGTCTGACAAGCATACTCCTTAAATTAATAGTGCAGTACACAATGATTTGAGTCATGAAAATATTTAGCGCTTTCTGCTAAAGATCTTATCCCAACTTGCTGGCAAATCATACCATTCTTTAAGTCAGTGTCTTTCAAGCCTTCTCCACAAATCTTAGTAGACAATTTACATCCTATTGTCTGTCATATGCTGATGGTCATTCATATTTTATTCAGTTAAGAATTGTCAATATCTGATAATACTAGCAAAACATTTCTTTCCAGTATCCAGATAACTCCAAAAGTATGGATATAGATTAATTAAACTTTTCAAGGCTGAAAGGTACATCCAACACTGGGTATCATATCCATACAACTGCCAGGTGTGGACAGCTGCAGTATGGCTGCTGTATAATTTTATATGTGGCTTATAGATCCTGTAAAAGAAACACATTTCAGTATGTGTTCATAATTTGTGAATGTGACACATTTGAACATACTGCAGCCATATTTTTTCTGGCTTGTTGTCGCAATATCTATCATTTTGTGTGAGAAGGCTGGAGCAGAACCATACAGACTGCTTTTTAAAATTCTATTTTAACTTAACCCAGTTAAGCAGTCTTTCATAAGAGTTTATTGCTGCTCAGGCCTTTGATCATTGATCTGACCACAATCAACAGTCACAAACCCAACGTCAGAAGAGGGGGACAGTAAAAAGAAATAGTGAAAAGCACTGATGCACAAACCTTAGTAAATAAATAGTTTAGGAAAGAAAAGTCATGATACTTGGAAGCTTCTGTCAGAAGCGTTGTAAACCACTGGAGAAATACAACAAATGTCATGAAGGCAGTGCAAACCCTAATTCACAGCAAACAAGATGCTAAAGTTATCACAAAGTTACTAGCAGTACTAATAATGGCATGTCAATGGCTATCATGCTTACCTGGTGCAGATTTGATTACAATTAATTGCCAAAGAATTGATTTAGAATTAAAAGTATAGATGGAACACAAGGCTGAAGATGCTGTTAGTATAAAAGCAAAGCAAACCTAATTTTTTTCAGCTATGAAGACAATAGAAGGGATAGTAACTAAAGAAACATTGACAACCTTTTTTTTTTTCTTTTTTAACATATTATGAAAACAGCATTAAGGCTGTATATGCTTTAACAACACACTTGGGAATGGCTGCAAATAGAACAGAGCTGATGCCTCTGGTACAACAAAAATAAATAGGAAAATCTCCCAGTTATGGTTATAGCTACAGATGAATCACCCTTTTTAAGGTGAGATAATGGTGCTGGTAACATATGAGCCACGCAAACCGTCTGTGGGACAGTATTCTGCTGTGGTATTAGGTGTCTTAAGTGCTAACCATTATATCTGAGTTACAGTAATGCTAGAAACATTTTTCATTTTTAATGCTTCAGTGAAACCATGCATTTTTGTTTACCCTGTTCATATTCCATGATCACAATATGCCATTATTAAGACTTGAACTAAGAGAATTCCAAAATTCAATATTTTGTTATAATTACTCTGGGTTACATTGATTTTTAACCATCTGGACTCAGAGTATCTTGTTCAGGTCAGGTTAGTATTATTTTTTGATTGACACATAATACACTGCTTTGAAATAAGAAATTTCTGTCAGTGATATAGTGTTATTTTCAGCTTCTTGAAACACAAACAATATTACTGATTTATTGCAATCATTTCCCATAATCCTCAAAGTAGTGGAGGCAGATACACTCATTATTTTTGTGATCACAATCAATAACAGGAGTACCTCTATTCCCTCTGAAAGAAACAAGGTTTCTCTTGCTTGGAGATGAAGACATTTTCAAATTAGATCAATTTTTTCTTATTACCTCAATCTGTTCCTATTCTTCTGCTTCCTAACGAGCTACTGCAACTAGACCACAAAAAAAGTATCACATCTTACACATTTATTTACACACATGATAGAAGCAACAAAAGCAGCCAAAGCAAAAGCAAGCAACATATTTTAAACGATATGCTTAGAATTAACTTTTTTACTCTGTTGAGCTATGAAAGACAACACAGGAAAAAGTGGTATTAATAACCCATAAATTACATTTTCGACATGTACTCATTCTCCATTTGATCTTTCTTTGATGAGAAGGAGGGCTTGTCTGGCTGGTAACTGTTAAGTGTCCATACCATTTATTCTCTAAATTATGTTTTCCCAGTGTTAATTTCACATACATGATATAGCCTACTAGATTTTATAAATGCATATTCATAACAACAACTTTATTGCTCTTCTCTACTCTTTTAATTATTTTTTTTCTTTTTTTTTTCTCCTTGCAATTCTAAATACATTAAATGTACCCCGGTTACCTGAGCATTCCCTGATTCCCCTTGTGGTCTTCATCTGGGAGTGCAGCAGAAAGTTGGTGATAAGGTTCAAAAAGAGACACTAATTAAACAACTTTTACTTGTTAATTTATGCTTAAAAAATTAACGTACTAAAAATGCAAATGGGAAGATTATCTACTGACTACACTGAATGATCCCACTTCTTCAGTTACCTGCTAAATTTTATGTAGTTACTAGTGCTAGCACTTTTATTTTGCTACAGAATACATAAATTCAGTACAATTATATAAATTTCATACTTACTATTTCAAACTATATGGGTATATACTTCTTACACAGGAAACCTTATACTTACAGAAATACAGCTGGTTCAGGAAAAAAACAACCCAACTCTGAATTACAGACAGAATTTTCCCATTTTGAACAACCACAGAACCTTGCATATGACACACAAGATCACAAAAGCCCAGGAATTTTTAGTTCCCAATCTGTGAAATCCAAACCACTTGAAGGTGAGTACTCCAAAATAGATACAAACTTTTGCTAATATGCCACACTAACCCCCAAGCATATTTTGCAATGCTTACACTTCTTGTGTACGTTTTGCAACTTAGAACTTCCTTTCAGGAGATAAATATGCTTTTCATTTAATAGCAAACATCTATGACCAATATAATTATGTGTGCAAAAGTTCCAACTATAATTTATTCTTGCAGAATGACCTACAATGTATTATACAAGACAGCATTTAAAGTCAGGTCAATATGTGTAGGCATGTAGCAACAGATGCCTATAGGCACACAGAGCTTTGTCCTAATCTGCATTTAAGAGTCCTCTTGTTATTCAGGGTTAAATTGATTTTGCACTGGGAAGTTGTCCTGGTTTAAGGTAAACCAGACCCAACTTTCTGTTCAGTAATTTTATTTCTTAGCTAGGCTTCTTCTAACTCTCTGAAATTAACAGCATGTTGTGTCTAAAGCGGTTCGTTTAGAGTGATTAGACTGCTTGTGCCAAGGAATGGTATGCAGGGAGGCTCTTGATTATACTTACTGTTGTAACAACCAAGGTCAGCTAATTTTGTTATTTGCCCCTTTGGAGGGTCAGAAGCGGAAAAGCATAGAGGGGTCCCACCTGCGGGGAGGAGCGGACAGGACAGGTGACCCAAAACTGACCAACAGGGTATTCCATCCCATCTGTCCTATGTTCAGTATAAAAGCTGAGGGTTCAACAGGTCTACTCTCTTCCTTCAGTGGCTGACATCTGAGGAGAACCCTGTGTGTTCATCTGCCTTTGATCCCGATTGGTGTGTTCCTGACTCCAACTCTGGAACCCAGTTCCCACCTGTTGCTGAGTCCAGCCTGGGACACGCAGTGCCTGCTGGTGACATCATCCAGGAGCTTAATATGGTTTTGTATATACTGCATTTATTTCATTATTTCCCTTTTTATTTTATTACTAATATTTCATTAGTTTAGTTTCTTCTAAACTCATACATCTCTCTTTACCTCTCCCCCTCCTCCCTGTATACGTGAGGCTGGAGGGGAGCATCTGTTGCCGGCCATTGGCTGATTTGGCCAAAACCATGACAGAAGTCGATCTTCAAATCTTGTTATTGGGTCCATAGCTGACACACATATATGAAAAAAAGATGTACTTCATCAGCTTCTCTAACAAAACATAGCAGCTGCATGTGGTCCACTACTGAAACAAAATACATTCATGATCTAAGACAGGCAGGCTGACCTTGCAGTAAAACTACTTTATGAGACAAAATTGAACTAAAATCTGGAAACTGTTTATATCAGAGAAGGACTGGAGTTCAAGGTACTAAAAATAAACATCAGTACCTGGGCAGTTTAGCACAGACACTGTGAGTAAATCCATCCTAAATAAGTAACAACTGCTCTTCTGAAAGTTTAACCTGTTATGCAAAATACACATTCCCAACCCATCAAACTGCACTCTTAATAAAATGCCAATATTTTGATGATTTTCTTTTTTTTTTTTTTAATAAAGTTCTGACCTGCTTGATATACTTTTATATTAGGGAGAAAAGGGGAACCAGTGAGCAAAACTGAGAGACAGGAGACTAAGCTAATGCTTTATCTCAGACAAGAACCACTTACATGATCCAAAGCCCACTGAAGATGTCAACAGAAATGGTCTCATTCATTTCAACAAGTGCTGAATGCAGCTTTCTTGAAAATTCTTCAGTTCTTCATTTATGGTAGTGAAAGAGAAAAATTACCAACTCAAGCCTGAGGGAAACGATACTTTAGTTTCTTTTCATGAAGACAGCAGAAAGCAGCAGCTTACTTCATTGCACTTCTCTACTTACTACAGAATGCTAGACTGTATACAGCAATATATGATGGTCACCTTTCTGCTTTTACAACATCAGATTATCTACAGTTCTTTATGAATTACCTAAGTGTGGAAGAGATATTTGTGGTCACCGTCACGAAAAATCGCAAAGCAACTGAAAAACTGTGCCTTTCAATTTTTGCCTGTGGTAGCCTTTGCCATCACCACAATATTCTTCCTCTAAAGGAATGATGGGTCTCAGCTGATGACGTATTCCTGAAAGTTGATGCTCCAATGGCCGGACCAGCCCTCTGCTAAGCCAAAGACAAGTATAAATAAAGTGCAGAAAGCCTACATGAGAAATACACGTTTAGCAAAGAAGAAAAGCAAACTAATTTACTAAGTGACAATCAAATACAAAGTTGATGAAATCAATTTCCACAATATTACACAGTTGCTAACACTGACAACATGTCTGTAAGTGATGCATACCTCAGTCACTAATGGCTTACTTTAAAAAATGTGCTTTGGTGATCCATGTACCATCACTGAGAGTCCACAGGTTGTTTTGCTCACTGAATCACTCCCCTATTTCTTTCACTTAAACAAATGGCTTTGTGCTTTGATACCTGCTGTTCATTTCTACTGACTGCTGCTTTGCAGTCTTAGAGCTGATAACAAGTGATTCATCAGCTCTCTTAGCAGAAGAGTCATTAAAACTTTGTGACTCCTGTGTGAGGGGTTGAGCCAAAATGGCTTTGTTGCACTGCCAGAGTTCCCATACAAGGCTAATCCAATGTGAAGGACCTCAGATTTTGCTATGTGGCACTTACTTCCTATCATATTCCTGTGACTTCATGCATTTAAATAAATATCCATATTTAGTGATAGAAATGCACTGATGATCCTGCTCCTTTCTGATCTGCAAGCTGAGCCATGACAATTTATGCCAGCTCAGAAGAAGTTCCCAAAAATGTTGTGCAAAATTTGCTTGCCTTTGATATATGGTGATCATACTCAACTCAAACAACAGCATCCCTGTCCACATTCTGAGTTGTCAAAACTGTACAACTGCTATCTATATTTATGTTAATATGTTGTAACGAGAATTTACAGTATGCCAACATCCAAACTTGCTCTTAAGGTTGACGACTCCAAACTTTAAAAAACCGGACAAAATAAGTTGTAGACTCTGCTACGAGGAAACAACATCCAGTTAGACTTTGCAACATAGCAAATAGCATAGCAAGAATAGTATAGATAAGAGGCTCCTGAATGATGACACTAGGGCAGCTCTACCTTAGAAGTGTCAGACAAGCAGAGCCATCTGGAGCCACAGAGACAACTGGAACGGCTATCCAAGGCCCTATTGTCTGTGAGCAGTAACCATCCGATTAGAACTGGTCTTGGAGCTACAGCTATCACCCAACAAAGAGAACAGGACCATTGAGACAGACAACCCGGTTTTCAGCCAGACCAAGTTCTGCGGCTTTTGGCAACCAGGTAAGGACAGTGTACCTAAAACAGAGGAATAAACGATTAGCAGAGGATTCTGAAGGACCACCAAGAGACTATAATGCACATATCGGAGTGGGTAGTAGCCTATGATAATGAGTTCCCAGAAAAATAATGAACATGTTAATCATTTCCCGAAAACCTTGTGAATATGTATATATGGCATGTATATAAGCTCTTTAACTAACCCTTTATGGTGTTCAAGTCTGGAGGAGCGATCCCCCTTGCACCCAGCACTGCAATAAACATACCTGCTCTATACCTCTCCATGAGTTGTGGAGTGTTTCCGCAGGTCAACTCAATGAATTGTTCCTTGTGTCTGTTTTGTAAAGCAAAACAAAACATGGTAGGCACCACAGAAATGTTACTACATTTCAAACAAATGTACCAAGAGCTTGGGGTAAAATAAGTGGCTATCTAGCCCTTTGAAGCTAGCTACTAAATTAAATTGTGCACTACACTGATTTTAATTTTCTTTGAAAACAAAATGTGGTGATTTAACCCCAGCCAGCAGCGAGGACCAGGCAGCTGCTTGCTCAGTTCTCCCCCTTCTCCAGAAGGGCAGGGAGAAGAGGGAGAAAAGGAAGGGAAAGGGAAAGGAAAAAAACCTTGTGGGTTGAGATAAAGATGGTTTAATAGAACAACAACAGAAAAAGAAAAAAATTAATAATAATAATGAAGATGACACAAGTAGATTTCACCACTCAGTGAATTGGTACCTTGCCAAGCATCAATTGTGAGTACCCACCCACTGGCTAATCCTATTTATATACTGAGCATGACACCTGTGGTATTGAATTTTCCATTGGCTATTCCATCATTCTGCCTAGGCTCCTCCTCAGCTTCTATGGGAAGCTGAAAAAAGTTCTTGGAAAATATATATAAAAAAAGCAGCAAGAAATTATTTTACTTAGGGCTTTGCCTGTTGGACTCATAATTACAAAAAAGCCCCTTGGTTATGGGTGATTTACCTGGTTTACCCAAATGTCTCATTCTGGGACACAGATCACAGGTAACCAATCATTTCTCTCAGAAATCTCAGCTTCCAGCAAAATGTCTTGTTTCCATTAGCAAGTCTGTCACAAGATTCAGCCAGAAATTAAAGTATTTCATTACTCTCCTTCTCACAGTACTTCACATTTTCTAGACAATGAAAGCTAAAAATTACACTGTCTTTGAAATTGAAAATATCTTTGGACTTGTGAGAAAATGATAGAAGCCCATGCAATCCCGTCAATGCTGATATTCCCCCAAAACCCCAATTGTGAACAACTTAAGCTAGAAAACTTACATCAGTGAGACTGTCTATTCACATATATTCAGCTACTAGCCCTTTCTGTTTACTCTCTTAACTGTCAAGTATCTTTTGTATTTCAGAAGTTATGCAAATCCCAGTTACGTTTATGGTTGAACCACTGATAAGAAGCAGCACAACTGTTACAATTTACATCCCAAATTTAAGGCATTCCTTTCAATGCTCACCTGGTTCCCTATCACAGCAAGATCAGACGTTGCCAAGAAGCCTAGGCACAAAATTAGAACCTAACATTAAATAATCAGCAATGCCTTCCCCTAAATTCTCTTCTTCCCCACTTTAAACAACCCTCTTCAATAGCTCCATAATGTTAGTGGCAGTAAAGCCATAAAATAACTCAGAAGATCACAATTTTGTCTATGTCTACAAGGTAGTGTAGTGCAACAGAGCTAGGGGTGTCAGAGAAACAATTGGTGCTGAGGATCTAAAATCAGTACTACATAGAGATGGGGGTGGGAGGATGAAGAAGAGTGGAAAGGATAGTTCAGAGTAGCTCCAGACAAGCTGCAGACAAGCTGCTTCAACGCTCATCAGCAGTTGAAGGTCACTAAACTCACTCCAGAAGCTCCACTTTTGCTTTAGATTCACACAAAAAGCAAGCTAAGTTTGAGCACTCCCAAACAGTTCTGTGATGCAAACTACAGCCCAGTAAGTGGTAATTGACTTCAGCAGGACACTCCCTGGCAAAACTGAATTGCTAATGTACATCCACCCCTAGGAACAGTTTACCAAAGTCTGAACCACTCAGCAACTCAAAGCTGGACACCAGCCCCCTCCACTATTGGCCCAGAAGCTGAATAAACACATTAACTCTGCCTTAAGCTCAAATTAATGAATGAGTCCACCAGAGAGATGCAGTAGTTCAGGACAGTGCTATACTACCAGTTAAAATGCTTACAGACTGAAGCTTCTTTCTGATTGACTGAATTAGATACGTAACTGTCAGTATTCATCCATGTTGAGGAATCCTAAGAGATGCACGTAGGAAAAGATCAAACACTGCAAAAATGGTAAGACAATATACATACATAAATACTGACAGGCTCCCAACACAGTAACTCAGACGCCTTTACCATTTAGTGTTCTTTTGTTTGTAATTATTATTTCTTAGCGCTGTTCAGATGGATACTGCATCGCCCCTGAAAATAAATAAAGGAAGACTATGGCTAAGATTTTGAAATAAAATATAAAATCTGAAAATCCAAGATGCTAAAAGCATTGCCCAGGCAACAACTTACTTATGTTTCAATCTATTCCAAAGGCTTTAAGCACTGGATTTCCTGAAAATTAGAGAGGGATGTCTCTCTGGCCTTCCTCTCTTAGTTTTAACCAAACTACTCATAACTTCACACACTAAGGATTCCCAGCAGTGCAGTGTTTCTGTAACAGTAGGAGAACAAAATCTATGAAGTCTGTTTCTCGGGGTCTTGGGCTTGGAAAAGTCTTTCTGCTTGTCACAGGAATTATCCTTAGTTTCTACTGGTTCCTCTCTTCTTGAGGACATGGTGCTTGCTCTTCTTCTACTTCAGTTTCACAAGAATACATGTGTTTTAGATCTGAAAATCCTTGGGAAAGTAATCTGCTTTTTTTAGTCTTTAAATGTGGACCATTCATGTATGTGATTAAGGGTGATTGAGGATCTATATGAATGCAGTGCTTCAAAAGAGGTGAGAAAGCCAGCAGTGCTTGACCAGTTGTTAAATTGTAACAAACTCTAATAATGAAGATTCAAAAGGAAGTAATTGGAAGGAATAAAAGCAGAGACACCACGACTGCTAAACTGCAGAGGAACTCCCCCAGGAGGCCATCACTGCCTCTGGAGGCCTCAGATGCATCTCTGCAGATGGGAGAGGAAACGATCTTGGTAGAAACAGGACTGAAGCACTTACCACAGCTCCCAAAGTACAGCAAAAGGAACATCTATAAACTAGTATTTGCACCAGTACCCATAATGGTCAAAAATATTGAAAGATAAATGTTGACCTTTATATAGATGCATTTGCTTTCTTTCATCACCATTTTACAGAAAATGTAAATATTTTGGTATATTTGGGAAGGCCATTAATATCAGCTGAGCTAATCACACCAAGAGAGAAAAGCCAGTGTTGCTACACAAATACTAGTCATGATGAATTTGCTGACACCTCAGGCCAGTGAGACAAATCATCAATTGTAGAAGCACCACAACCCCCTCAAATTTTGGAATTAAGTCTCCTGACATTTTCTCATTTGTTTATTTTGTCAGTTAGCAAAAGAAAAAGCAAAAAAAGAACATACTTGTGGGAAAAGCTTTTCTCCTGTTTCAGATTTGTAAGAGAGTACTGCGTGTCATCTGGAGTTGTACTGTCTCTACAGACAGAATTTACCAAAGTGATGTAGCTAGTAGATTAGGAATTTTCTGTCCCACAGTAAAGTATCTAGGCCTAAATGACCTAAGAGTTAAACTGATCTTGAAAATTATCTTAATTTTTAAATAAGAATAAATATCACAACTGTGAAAATATATTTTAGAATGATGAACTGAGAGACCGATCAAAATAAATATACAATTACCGTAAGACAAACTATTTGAAAGCAGATTCCTCCACATGAGATTGCTTTAGAATTCACAATACATTTTGCCAGACACATGGATTTCACTGTGTACATGAGACAACAATATTGGCTTCAGTGATTGCACAGATTTACTTCTGTTTATTCTGGATCTGTAGCTGCAATGATTGTAATGCCAACAATACAACTGCGGTTTGTGTGTTGCTTCTGAAAAAGCCCCTCAGATGTATCCATTTTTTTTCAAAGCTATTTGACTAAGGAGTAGATTGAAGCCACAGAAATCATTACTGCATAACACCAATGAAAATCAGACTCCAGGAAAAAACAAGAACCCCACCAGTAATTTTCTAAAATAGCAAAGCAACTTTACAAAAAGCACTCAGAAACCTGTGTTACTACCTGGATTTTATCCATTATGTCCTGACCTCCCCGGATATAAAAAAGATAACAAGGTCCTCTATCCTGCGCCAGTGATTCATTAAGGGAAAAAATAACTGAGATACCTAAGAAAGCTTTAACCCTTATTGCAGTTAGAAGAAGTCGCATGACAGAGGCCTTGATTAGTCTTATTTAACTTTGAATGGAGGTAAATAAATTGATCAGTGAGTCATCCTAACCTCCTCACATAATCTGAGGAAAAAGAAATATTCCTCCCCCAGTGAGCTGGAGTGTAAATGAGGTAAATCAGCCTGTGAATGCACCCAGCTCTGTGAAACAGCTGTGAAAGACTCTCAGGGAAACTTTCAACCTCACCTTGGTGTTTCAGGCTAAGTGAAATGAGTTCTAGCCTAAGACCACAGCTGAATTTTTTTCTGACTTCTCCTCATGGACATCTAGATGTTATCCAAAAGACATTTTCCAAATGTTTCCACAAACCCTCTCTACCTCCTTCCACAACCAACCAACATCTCCAAATTATCACCCCAAACCATAGAACATTTTCAGTGTTTCTTATTCTCTCATTTTTTAACATCCAAGCTACATTAGATTACAGAATGACTTGCTCTCACAGACAAGAGTCAAGAAAATTCTGGAATTCTGGTAAATGACAACTTTGAACTTTCTAAGTCCAAGTATATTCTTAGTATTCTGTCCATTTTTGCCCTAAGTGCCCATTCAACTAAAATGAACAATTTGTTGCTGCATAATACGTCATAGTGTACATACTCTATGTAGAAGCAGCCTGTACCTGGAGCTACAAATTGCATTCAAAACAAAACCAATAATTCTACATAAAGCAAGCCAAAGCATCACAAATGGTCTGTACTATACAAGCCTTTTTCTCAAGTTTTCTCAAAAAAAAGTTTGATTATTTCTTAAAAAAAAAAAAACAACACCATTGTGGAAGTGCTCTGACAGTGTCAGAGTTAATTGCCTGCTTATTTCAAGCCAGAGGTATCAATTTACCTTTGTTCTCCTATAGTTTTTTTCCTGATTTCTGATACAATAAACTACCCACATTATGATGACTTCTTCTGAAGTTAATTATTATCATGTACTTCAGAATGTTACATGTCAATTGCGTAATACAGAAAAGATAAAAAATTATGAGGCAAGGACTTCATAAATTTGCAGTGCTTATTGCTTGGGGGATACTCAAAAGGCACTTAAAATAGCAGACAATTAACTAAAAATTATTACAGTTTGTGAAAATGTAAAGGCTTACTCTACTTTCCAATAGAATGGTGAAACTAATGTAGCCCTTTCATTAAAAATAAGTTACTTCAAGAGGAAAACTTATAGCTATTATACTCATCAAAGCAAAGACAAGAATTGTCTTGCAAAGTGAACACAGGAAACCTCATTTGCAAAGCCAACTACTGTTGCAAAGTTTTACATGAAAACTGAGCAGTCTGCTTATACTATATATTCTTGACTTAAAAAGTTCACAAGTGCTGACAGTTTTAAACCATTATAAAGCTACACATTTGTACGTTCTACAACATGAGTTCTGAAAGGGCTGTAACATAAACCAGGAAATATTTAGGCCATTTTGACATCTGTAAAAGGGCAAATGATTTTATACAATGTTCTGCTGCTGCCAACTGATATTTTAAAGATAGAGTCTGTTAAATTTCAGCAAGAGCGTATTTTAATGATATATGTTGAACTTACCAAAGATACAGCCTCAACTCTCTTTATGCAACTCAGTACTTAGTGAGTGTAACACCTCAGAACAAGCCCTCATTTGAATAAAAGGGAACTTCAGTAAGATAAGGATCCATTTGCACATCCAACTATGTCCTGTGTGTCTGACTTTAAGCACGTGACTTAGTGGAACTGATGTGCTCGAAGACAAGCACCAGCTGAGATATCATTCTGGACCAGAAATGACAGCCCTAAGGGTGAAGAGGTTGCCCTGAGTAGCAGAAGCTGGTCCACAAAGTACAGACACGTGGTAGCATACTGCAAGTTATTATTCATCATCAATTATTTTGCTCAGAAAAATGATGTACCATTTCAATTGTGCTCATACTTTTTTATTGATTAGAATTGATACTACACCAGCTACTATTGTGTTAGTATTGTGTTAGCATAGCTATACACAATTCCTTTCTCACTGCCTGTAGAATTTAAGATTCATGTTCATCGGCATTTACAGGAGTACCATGTGAATATGAGTAATGCTACAAACTGTTCCTAGGTGCTAAAAGCAAAATCAGAGTCATGAGCAAATTGTGTCAGGGCGAGACATGGAGAAACTGGGGCAAAGAGAAGCAGCACAAATTATAAATGATCATCACAGATCAATGAAGGACTGAAAAATGAAGTTTTGCTGGTGGTTAGGAAAGGAGCTTAAGGGGTGAGCAGACTCCTTTAAGAATGAAAAGCATAAATAGTATTCATTATAAATGTAAAAAAGAGAAATCAGAATGCATCATTTGAAGTATCTTAGCTCTGTAAAACAAATGGTTCATGCTCTACTAAGAACCTTATGACATTTCAGTGCACCTCCATTCCACAGAAATAAATAGCTAGTCTAGGTTATTTATGAATCCTGTTAAGACCACTCAAGAACTGAAGGATCTTGCTTTGAAAAGATTAACTAATGTGACTTGAACAGGATTTAGACCACGGCGCTTGCACTTCCTATGTAGCCAGCATTTCAGACCCAAACTATCCTTGGTTCTGTACAAGATGTGGTATCTTCACATTTCTTACTTTTGAAAATCATCTATATTGCAAGGAAGCAATCATGAAACTGGGGATAAAACCACAATCATTTATTTAAAGGAATGAACCTCACAGCAACTTGCTTCTTGCATGAATGCTTTTTCCTGTGTCTCTAATCTAAAGTCTTTATTACACACTGTGCCCTACATCTGGGCCTCAGCAGGTTCAGAGGTACAAGATAACTACAACTGGTATTTGACCTGAATAAGCTCTACAGAAACCTAGTCCCAAACGAACACTATTTAAGCCTGCATTAAAACAAAAATCATAAGGTTCCCTTGTCTGGTAGTTTTGATGCTGATTACAACATGATTTTTTCTGCTGTGTTCCTCTTTATGAGCTCACATATTTTTTTCTCTTTTCAATAATTTTGTAAGTGCATTATATTTATTTCATGTTATAACATAGTATAATATAATTTATGAACTGCTTTCCTGAGTTCAGACTTTGACTGCATGCATAAAAAAAAATAAAATAATCTTCCACTTGGGCAGAATTACTGAGTCCATTAAAATTTGTCAGGCGTTCCACTGGAACAGCTAATGAATAGTCCTATACTATTACAGAGACAAATGCAACCACCATGATTTCATCTTTTGCAAAGTTTACTGAAAAGCATAAAAGGAAAGAATGAGAAACAATGTTAAATCAATAATAATGCTAATAAAATATTACATTCTTATAAGATTATTACACTTCTAATAAAATTAAAACAGAGGTTTAAACGCCAGCCTATATACAATGCTGGTGCTACATAAACAGCTAAACAATGAAAAATGCTTAACACATTGAAAGATCCACTTTGCTAAAACTTCAACAGTTGTTAGTTTACATTTACACAGCTACCCAGAATGTGTCAAATGTTATCATAATAATTAAACCCATAAAACTGATTAAATATCATTGTAAGATGGATACACAAGCCATTCTTTTGAAGTGTCACAATGAAAAAAACATATTACCAAAAACTTATTTATTTTATTAACTTCTATCAGTTACTACTTCTCCCTTATTTCACCCGCATCTTGTTTTACTTGCATTCATCAATGCTACAACCACACTTCTATTGCTAGGATAGCTTCAGCCAGCTTGACTATCCTCATGGGCTGACACAAGTGGTTGTGTCCTCACCTGGTCAGATTCAGAATTTGTCTGAGATGCTGGAACAATTGACGTCCAGGATATTTGCAGTGAAGAGAAAAAATATTACATATATAAAGTAAAACACGCAATAGAATACTATAACCCTATGTTTATGAATGTTTTCACACTTTCCATCTGATTTGTAAGATCAATATTTTTTCATGTTTAATCTCAAATATATTACTGCTGTCCTCTGGATAGTCAACTGTTATCCTTTGCACTGAAAAGAAACACTAAAAAAAAACAACCCCAGAGATAAATACCATTTCTTAGAAACTATTTACTGTTTTTTATTGAACTTGAGTGATTGGAAGGCAAGAAAGCTTCCATAACTAGATGGAGAGCTGCCTCATTACAGCTATTCTGTAGCTCATCTTTACCGAACTCATCACATTTCTGGGAAGTAAATTATGGGGAGAAAGTCCCTCTCAATTTTAACAAGTATCATTAAACATCATTCTCAGAATTTAAAGGTTAATTATTCCTATTCAGTGCATGGAAAAATTTAGGTAAAGATTAATTAAATGAACAGACATAAATACATCAATTTTGATGAAAAGTTCATGGAAAATGTGCAGCTTTTTCCACAAGATCCTTATTCCACTCAGAAGAGTCTGATTAAGAAGTTAACAATAGACTCTCTTATCTAGTGCTGCAAACTTGCAAAAAACAATGCTATGTTTTCTAAACAGTTAATCAACCTAATGCATGTTTAACAAATACTTCTGAAATCTGACTTACATATGTAAAGCAAAAGCGTAACCCTGCAAATACTTCCATGTCAGAATTATCTATTCAGATAGGCAGTCCTATTAAAACAAACCGCACACATCTGTGAAGTTACCCATGTGCATAACTGCTTATTAGATCAGATAGCCTGCAAGAGCAAGCAGGTATCTGCATGCTATCTGAAATTATCCCAGATAATATTATTTCCAGATGAGGTCAGTGAATTTCTAGTTGACTCACTGATGCTTTTAGAAGCTGTCACACTGATGACTGCAACAGATTCCCAATGAGAAAAGGGCAAGAGCCTGTCATTCGCAATGGCAAGGCAGCAGCCCTCTATCAGAGCATTTCACGTGCACATAATGTCTGTCATCACCATAAAACTGAAAGAACAAGGATAAGCATTAGCAAAAGCAACAATAACAGAGAGACCTGTTGCTAGAAAAGGATGATGTCAGGCAAATAGATAAATGAGCACTGCAACTGGCAATCAGTAAAGCCAAATGGCAGGTCCAATAAAGAGTACATCTCCCACCTCCCTTATTAATTAGAATAGTGCAACTGGAAGGGTCACTCTTTAGTATAAAATGGAATGCATTACTACTTCCATGTTCCACTTCTTTGTTAGTTTTGTTAGTCCATATCCTAAATAGGATAAAAAAAAAAAGACACGGGGGTAAGCACGCTTCCAAAAATCCTCTTCCCAGGGCATACACCAGCCTTTTTTTGTGTTTGTGTGCAATAATGTACCTCCAAGCTAATAAAGGAACTATCTCAGACTGAATTTTAATTTGGATACTTCAAATGTAGCAAAAAAAAAATTTACACCGAGACAGGAATTTTAAATGTATTCCATCTGTCATTGAAAAACAGTGTGTTTGAGTGCTGTGTTCCCTTAGGCTCTTCTTAAAATCCTGACCTGCAACCTTGTCCACAGGTCAAATTTATTCTGAGCACAGAATAAACTGATATAATTACTTTAATTTGAAGAGAAGGGGACTCTTTTTTTTCCTTTCCATATACAGCGCTGAACCTTGAACATATGATTGGCAATGCAGTGATTTACAGCCTTGGTATAGGTGATACGAGGTCATGCCTTGCTTCTAGCATTGTCTTAATGAAACATAAGTGCATCAAATGCACACTGATGTAATTTATAATAATGCTAAGCAATTTTTCATATGTAATGATGTTCCTATGAAATACACTATTTCAATGAAATCAAAACTTCCCATAGAAAAGCATCATCTAAATATACTAACAGCTTCTGTTCATTGTTTTTTCACAGGGTACTTAAAATTCTATATCTATATGATCTAGGTCTAAGAACCTCTATTCCTTCAAGAAAACATGAAGTGAGCCTTCCTAAGAAAAAACTTAAGTCTCAGCCTTTTTATTTTTATTCTTTATACATATATACACACACACACACATATATATATATAGCCTACAATTATAATAAAAATGTAAAGGAAAGACCAAAAACTGAAAAAAAAGAAGTTGCCTGATCCTAAGTTATTTTCAGTATTTTCATTTTCCAGAAGTTTCTGTTCCAAATTATAAACAATTTATAATTCAGTGTTTGCTACAGACTGGGAACCAAATGCCAACTACGCGTAAAACATAATCCCACATCGTTTTCATTTCTTACCCCACATCGAAGATGAAAAAGAAAAAGAGCCCCCAGGCTTTGAAATAACATCTAATCTGTATAAAGGAACACAATTTATACAATTTAAAGGAACTGTTCAAAAAGACATCTTAGGCTGTACTTATTCCTCAATTAATGATATCAGAACAGACTCAAAGCCATGTTTCCATTTCTAAGGCCTCCATGAATACTAATTATTTTTACTCAGGATTTAACTACCATGGAGCACCTACCTGTTTCTGAACACTTGCTGACCTGTTTCAATGCAAGGTACAGCGGAGACAATAGAAAAAAACATAGGACATCCCTCTTTATACATCTAAGATATAGTAGGCCTGAAATTTACGTGAATTATACTGGAAAACACTTTGTAAGTTTTAAAGGGCCTTTAGCACTGTGAAAGTGCTGTAAATTGGCTTTAAGAGTAAAAGAACTAAGCATTTCCAAACCTACTGGCTTTATCTATGGAAACAGTGTACTTCACTCGCAGAGTCTCACTTAAAACTTAAGTCCTCGACCTCTGATTCTCTGGGACTATGTGTTGGACAAAGTCCCTGGCACTCCATACAGTGTTGTATGGACATAGCTATAGAGGACTTGAAATCAGATTAGGAGCATATTCCAGCCTTGCTGTGTTCAGGGAAAAGCAGGCCAACCACTGCTGTAACTACCATTTTGTTGGAAGCGGTGGATTCTGGCACTTACAAAATAGCCCCTATCATGTAGGGGAAACACAGGCTTGGGAACCTGCCTGTATATACTGTAAGATGCATATTTTCCAAAGTACAGCTGGAAACACACTTTTGATGCATGCTGGCTGCATGAGTCCTCTTATGCTTCTAAACTTGAGCAGGTTGTTCTGACCAGATGGCCTATTATATAGCTGGAACAACATCCGGCTAACTACATCTGAAAAGCATCTGAAAGAAAGAAAGAAAGATGCACAGACAGCCTAGTTATCCACTGAAGCTTACCATATTAGACCAGAAGAGTAAGTAGCAAGTAACTTGCTCACAATATCCTGTTAACTAGAAACTTGTTTATGCCATTCAATTAGGAGAAAAACAGCATTAACACAAATAATGTTTAGTACTAACTACGCTATGATTGGGTTTTTTAACTTTTTGAACAGGAAAACCATTCTGGTTTAAATACATTACTAGCCTTGTCTAATGCAACTGAATCTTGGACAAGCTGCAAAAACACAAAATCATGTTGAATATAATCAAAACAAAGTTATTCTTCTTACAATAATTTAACCCTGAAGCTAAAAGTTGTTTTCTATTTCTCCATTCAAATTATCCCTGAAAGGATTCACAGGCATATGTTACAGCTTGAGCATCCAGTCATATGAGAAAAACATCAAAAGAAAGTAAAATCTAATAAAGAAGAATCCATGAAAACAGTTAATCTTTCTTTAATTAAACTTGCTTGGTTGACAAACAAGGAGACAAACAACAATTTTTTATGTAAGCAGATGGATAAGAAAAAAGAACTCTAAAATACAACAGCAGAGGTGCAAGAAAACCAGAAAAACTTGACTGATTTATTTATTTATTTTCCAATATCATGGCCAATTCAGAGAGTAAATCCTCTGGAAACTGCAGAATCCACATATGTCTGCTGGTTTACTGATGCAGAAAATAAATCTATCTTTTTAATATGTCTTTAGCTTCTTATTCTTTCANGGTGGATGGAGAAAAGAAAAAGCAAGAGAACAACTGTATCTGGATACCATCTTGGAAGGTCTGAGATGTGAGGCCTGGGATGGCAGGTAGTGGTGGAGCTGATAGTATGGGGAAGTGCAAAGAAAGAGAAGTGTTTCATTAGTTTATCCTAACATACTACAAGGGAGTAAGTAGTTTGAATTTTCCATACAATGCACAACCAGGTCTTTGATAATGGTGGTTGCTGGATGTTTAGAGGATCCAGGACAATTAGAGCATTCTCAGAAAAGAGACTACAGAACACAATTATATTTTCAACCAAATAATTAGAAGTGGTATATTCAAGCTGCTTTGCAACTGTCCAAGAACATAAAACAGGGCACAAAAGGTAAAACAAAAATGTCATGTCAAAAGAGATATTTTTCTTTAGTAGTGTGTTAATGCTTACTTCCTACTTGTATATCCTTACCTCTTTCTCACCATTTTGTACAAGTATAAAATACAAAGGGAATATAAAAACTGCAAACTTCTTCCAATATATCCCGTATACCAAGAAAAGATACTGCACTCGCTGTCAATAAATGTTTTCCTACACCTCAATAGACAAACAGTTGCCAGGAAATTAACTCTGCTCATCATTTAGGCCTCCACAGAGCAATGTGACAGCCACACATAAGATTTTTCAGTTCTTCCTAAATTAGCCTGCTCAGGTACTACATGTATTTCCAGGTAGGCTGTGCAAAATAATGCAGGCTATTCTAAGCAAATGCCAATCAGTTCGTGAAGGCAGCTCCCAAGGAATATAGCCATCTACTACACCTGTAGACGTTTCAGGTCTTTAATGGTTCACAACTTCAAAAACAGTACCCATAGCTTCCAAAGGAGGTCTGAGAAGAACAACTATCTTACTGCAGTATATTATAATACCTGAGTCTGACTAAATGCAAGAAGAGCTTCCATGAAGTCACCTGATGAACTACAGAAGGATGTTATGAAAGTTGATTTACCACATGAGAAGATGACATTTGCCACCATGTAAACATGCTTTAAACAATCTATTTTTAGATCTAAGGAGCGAGCTGTGAGGATCTTCTAGAGCTGCTTTCATTTTAGATCATGCCTTTTCTACACAGATGTAAAGACCACATCACTGTCCACTTGATTTTGTACCTTGGACAACACAGCATTATTAAGATATCTTCTATTCAAGAACATCTTCCGAAGCTTCAGCAAATGAAATTACAGTTTGGCTACATAATCACCTACTGATGTCACTGCAAGGTTAAGCTTGTTTTTAAATCTGGGCTTGTAATTGCCCACAATGTTTACAGAGGTACTTTAGGGCATAAGTATACCGGTTTTGTGAACATACACAGCTGCTCCTTTCACTTCAAATAGTACGAGATCTATTTTCTACTAATAACCTTACTCTTGCTGTTCCTCACAAAGCACACTTTACTGGAAGCTCCCATAGACAGAAAAGAAGCAGATCACATAGTTCATATCTTCTCCACTGCCACTTCTTTGGCCTTGTACCAAACTATTAATTAAAATATCAGAATTTCTCCACTAACTATGCCTATCACCAGCTTGATGTTTCTACATGACCTTAAAAGACTACAGTTGTCCTTTAGCGAATGGTTATTGAGCTTCTTTCTGGATGTGCCTGCTGCAACTGAGTCAAGAATCAAGAAAGCTTCAAACCCTTTCTGAGCAGATAAGGGGTTTTTTTGTTGGTAGTTTGTTTTTTTTCTCTGCTGACCAGTCATCAAACAGATTATTGACAAATTAAAAGTAGATTATGATTGTCTAACATTAAGTTATCAAAGAAATATTTGCTGTGTTTGTTAAGAGAATTTGTTAATAACAGCACTATTCTTGTCTAAGGCAGCACAAGTTACGTATGAGGAACTCCTGTAAGGCTTCAGTCAGCACCTTCCCCTCAAGGAGAATCAAATCTTTTTAGCCTTCCTGATACCAATCAGCAGTTACAAGAGTTGCTAGAATTAAGAGTTGGTTGTGCCCTGGCCCTAGTAAGATCTATATGTTTTTCTATGCAAGAAACATGCAGAAAGGCTTGTACCTCCAGCAGGAAAGCGAGAAAGCATCAGAGAAATTATTGCATTGTTAAACAAATCTGTTACCTGGAATGACAGCACCAAAGGTGCTTACTCTGTGATGTCATCCTTACTCTGTGATGACACACACTTCACTTGTTCTATGACTACCTATATGATGCCATCTGGAATCAGAAAAAAAAAGGAAAAAGTATCTGTTTAGAATTTGATTCTTCCACTTTTATTCACCTGAGAGAATTACAGTGAACAGGACTAACTGTAACAAAGTACCACATACCAGATTCATAGAATTGAGACCTTCTCAGAGCGAGATAGCAGACACTTCTCAGTGTTACAGATGTGAAATCACCACTCTCAGCAAAACCTCCAGCAGTCCCATTCTCCAAAAACAAAAGCTTTGGTGCGCTGAGGTGAAAGACAGCCTGTTCCGTAGCATAAGGGGCAGCAATTACAAAATATGTGGTTGATACATATTCAATCACTAATATTCAATCCAATTACAACAGTTCATTGCTCTAGCATAACAAAAAAAGTTGCTCCAAGAGGTTTGGCAATGTAATCATCCACAAAGTATAAAGAGCAAATAATCCATCTGAGATTCACTACTTAGCTATTTTCCTGATGTTATCAGTTCTTAAATCAGACTAAACATGCTGTGTTGTTCATTACAGTTTTGCAACTCAACCTTTAAAAAACGTAATCCAACTAGTCGTATAAAGCTTTTATTCCTAAAGCCAAAAATAACACTAAAATTTTATGAAAAATCTGCTGGGACTTCGAAGCATGGAAATGGCTTTTCCCATTGTGTAGTAAAGGTGATAAATGGGCAGGTGCTAAGTGTATGGAAGTTTCCAGCAAGAAACAATGCTATGATGAAAAAACAATGCTATTATCACTTTACCTATACCGATGGATTAAGTATCTCTTAAGTACGGCCATCTTAAAAGCTAATACTGATTTGTTTTTTTCTAAGAAGCCTAAAAATCAGCTGCCCGGGTGCCTTTAAATACCTGCTTAAGCTCTTTTGAAACAGCCAATGAACAATTTCTGCATGGTATAACCTCCTTTCTGTACCACAACGTGAAATACTACATAGCACTCACTGAGGCAGGGCTGTGGAAGCTGTTGTAGTTGCACACATGGACAGCACTGAGCACCTTGCCCAGTATTTTTCAGAGAGGATCAGCTGACAGTAAATATCTTTAGTATTAACATTTTCTTTTGCCTAAAGATCTGTACTACTAACTAGCAATACTTATTTTTACATTAGTCTCAAGAAAGTAATTTTAAGCATCTGGCAATTTATGCTGAGGAAATAGTAACATTTAATTTCCCAAACAGTTTTCTCTAACTTTCTACCTTGCTATCACTTTTTGGTATTCCTGAAGGCTGGAACAACTAAAACTGCCAGGCAGCAACAGTACTGCAGCAAAACCATTCCTTCATTACAGTAAGAACAAACAATTTCAGAGTATTAAATCAAGTCTAGAACAAAAAGATCATAAAGTTTAGAGTTCAACGTGAAAAAAAAGAACTGCTTTGTATCCATGCAAACACCCCCCTAAGAAACTTAAGTTTTGCTTTGAGCTGTTTGTGCCAACAAAGAATTTGTAACTGAAACACAATGACAGAGAAGGAAGAGATGCTTACTCGGGAGCTGCTGAAGTAATTGCCTTGGATGATTCTGCAATTTATCATATGATCCCAGCCTTCAAACTGTCTAGTGCATATATGTGTAAGGATTTCCACATACCATTCAGAACAAAGACAAACAAAATCAAGACCCTACCCTCCAAAACTTTGGTCCTTATTTCTCCTAGAAGAAACAATTAAACAATGAAACCAGCAACGCAAACTTCAGGAACTATTTTACACGATGGAAGAGTTGATATCGTATGCAGGTGTTGTTGAAGACACTCCAGATGCATGTAATTAGAGATTTATTTATTTATTAACCACCTGTGAGCATCTTAAGTGCAATGCAGTTTACTGGGTATGTGTCAATTCTCAGCACAACTAGCTATGACATAATGTTTGATTAGGGAAACCACATAGTTATATCCAGCATTAACAAGATTATCTCCAGAAATGTAAGCATACTCGAACAAAACTGGGCTATTTTACAGGTAATAAAAATCCCCTGCCTTAAAAATAAATTTAAAAAAATAAATATAAAAACCTCTTGATATTTTTAAACATTGCACATGTTTTTTGTGGTTTTGTTTTTTTTTTTTTATATACTGAATTCTTACATCCTGCTTAGAGGATGACAGAAACATCAATATCTAATATAGTTACAATAACTGTAAGTGTTCAACTATTCTTGAATTAAAGAGAACTTTTATTCCTGCAAATGAAAAGCTTTGTTCCACACATACATTGCCAAAGCCTGTGACATCTACAAATTATAAACATACTCATCAGGACATAATTAATATAAACTTGCTTTAAACTTGAATACAAGCATACTAAAATTGTGTCTCTAACAATAATGTGTAAGCATTTTGTAACACTGCATTTGCATAGCCAGCCAAAATTTTAGAGAAGTATGTGAACAAAAGAGGCAAAGGCAGATGGATGCAGTTGCAGATAGGAGGCATTCAAGTAATAAAAGCTGCCAGACAAAACATGCTGGACATGCTGAAAGAATGACTGTCAAGACAAAAGCAAAACAAAGCAGCATATAAGCAGAGTCCCCTTTTGTGGGGGACAACAATAGCATAAACCCTTTTTGTTTCTGGCTTCTCTCACCAAAGAGCTCATAATCCTGATCACCCAGATCTCTGCAACTAAGGACCTTCAAGAACCACAGTCATCATTACTAAATACATAGCATCATCTCCATGGTACTATATGCCCAAAACTAATTTAGAACATATGATTTTTAAACCACATTTTTTATATGTTGTAATGATGAACAACTTTGTGTAAGAATTGCCATGTACAGGAAGTGTATTGTTCATGATAGATGTTAGTAAAGCTCAGTTTCAAAGCTTAAAACTGGGCTGATTCATCAGTCTGCAAATATTCCCGTCCCAGACATCACCAGTTCCCTAAGTGATAAATACACGCATTCACTTGGAACACATCATTCACTTCATTGTTACTCAGATTACTCAACTCATCATACAAGCACCATAAACTTATGCCAGATTGGTTCAATTTAAAAAATTCCCCCAAATGTACCATTTGTGTAGTTACAGTTTGTTTGGGTTTTTCATCACCCACCTGGTCTTCCTGACCTGCCTTTTTAGTTCAAATAAAATCCATTCTACATATATTCATGCTTTCTATAACAAAGCAATAGGTATACAACAAGACACTTTCAAAATGCATTGCTCCAGAATACAGTAGGAGTCTAACCACGGCTTCTTCTATATTAAGCTTGCTTAAGTGCTAGGCTCTGCCAGCAAAGAAAGCCTAGGTAGTCACAGAAGTTGAACAGAAGACAAAAGCTTCCCTCATAGAAGAGACATAAGCCTGTTTATCAAAACCAGCATGCAGGGACAAACAGATCACTCACCATTTGTGTTGGGCTAGCCCTTTCCTCCCCTCCCTTTGCACAGCAGATTGATCTCTGAGGAGTCCAGAGTTCTGCTTTCAAGACTAGCAGATTGTGATAGCTTCCACATGCGTTTGGAAAGTGGCTTCTCTTTTGCCATTCACCTTCTGTAACAATTTCCATTTAGCTTTTTTGATTTGGTAGTTCATTACACTGTCTTCACTGTGACTCTACAAAAAAGGAGATGATTTCAACAAAGTGAAATGCAGTCAAAAAAGCAGGCCTATTTTATGTCTTGGACTGCTTTTTTGCACAGAATTACTTTGGTATTGTTGCCTTAAAATACTTTATGCCTCAGGGCTGATGTTGTCTGAAGTATTTTCTCATATGATCAAGTTTATATTCTCAACAGAAAAATCCCATTGGACAGAGAAATGTAGTATTTATAATTTTAAGGAATTGTACTGTTCTATAAGCATTTTGAAAAAATTATTTTACGCTTAAAACTGTTGCTGTTGATTGCATTTGTTAAGTACTACTCTTACTCAGTATCACAAAGCACATGCTTGTACTCGTGCCACTGTTTAGCAAATGTTGTATCATTTTTACAATGCCATTCTATCTATCGGAAAGCATCATTCCAGCTCCATCAGAGTTCCAATGAATTTGAAGCCCTGTTCACAAATGCTTTATTTCACATATAAACTATCAGGTTTACACTGATTTCACTGTCACAGCTCAAAACTAATGTCACAGCATAAAGCAGTATCATGAATTTCTCTGTGGCAAGCATTTACCAGTTGTTCTAGGTTCACAGATGCAGATTAATTAACTATTTTCACCAGCCTCCCCCTTTTCACTTTGTTTCTTACTCATGCTTCAATATAGATGCAGTTCTCAACATGTTCTTCAATGCAATCACCTCATAAACAGAAACCACAATTAAATTCTATGTTTCCTGCAGGTAACACTGGGCAAAATTAATATATACTGAACTCAGATGAGCTCAGACATGCTTTTCTGCTGAATTCAAAGGATCTTAGAACTCAGCAGGGAGCACACCAATTATTTCAAAAGAAACCTGTGTGTTGCATAAACTGTAAAGTTAAATACATGGCAAATACGAATCTACGTCCCTTCTGTACAGACTGAGGCTCAGGCAGTATCCTCATGTGACATTAATGTTTCTGTCCTTCAAAGACCTTGCCAGTGTCTTCAGGCAAGAAAGAGGAAATGAAGATCTAATAGCAACATTATGATTTTTTTAATGGCAAAAACATATGTGCTGTGGGGGAAAAATAAAGCTTATTATACATCATGAAGAAAAAAGAAACTTTCTCCAATTCATCTTAAAGGCAATAACTAAGTAACTGAATGTAGAAATGGGGCTATTCTTTCACATGCTAATAAGCTCAGCCGAAAATGCTTGGATTTTTTTCTCTCATCTAGGCCCCTAGATTTTTTTTTTTTTTGCCAGTATCTGTATATCCTGTTAGCTGCCTCTTAGAATCCTTTACCAAGTGTTAGGTATTTTAAATGTTCGCTACACAAATAAAGAGCTCCTGCAGTTTGTTAACCTTTGCAATGAAGATATTAAGGTCTGTTAACAGGCTTTAAATTATATTTTGAACATGTAAAAGGTTTTCTAGAGAAAACTGCAAAACAAAAAAAAAATATAAGAGAGTAAAGGTAAGAGAAAATGAATACCTAGTAGTTAAGGTATGGAACAACTTCTTCAGTTGCAGAGCTTTTAAATTGTAGTTACTTCAAAATAAATAGTTGGATTAGAGTCTCAAAAAACATAATACGACTGCCACTGAACAAAGTCACCAGACAAGAGTTTGCACAACCTGTTTTACCTGATTTACCAGATGTGACTGTTCATCCCCTTAACATAAAAGGTGGAGGCTTTACTCTTTAGCTGAAATTCTTTTCTGAAAACAGCACTCTTGATCAATATTGAATTTAGTTTTTCCTAAAAAAGCATGTTATATCAGGAAGGGAATAAAAAATAACAATCTGATTTTTTATTGACACACAATACACCTACTTCTCAATATGACCATCACCAAAGTCTCAAAGCACCTGCAGTATAAGCAATTAAAGAAAGATTTAACTTGGATTCAATTTTGCACATTTACCTCACAAGAAGTTTGTATAGGAAAGTCTGCCTTTAACACAGAACATACCTGACCTTTTCAAAGTACCCAAAAAAGGAAGGTATTACTTGCTGCAAATGTGTGAAGGGCTCACAGGTTGAATCTCCATAAATGTTTCTGTTGTCCTCTCTGTAAATCCTGTAAATTTCTGTAAAAAAAGGATTCTGTAAATCCTTTTACAATACCAAGAAATTTAACATCTCCTAGGCTAGGCCTTGCACCTGCATAATCAATACATGGAACATGAGTTCAAAGACTCCTCAGTGGTAGTATCATCATCGCTTCAGACATCACTGGCATCTATGAAAAAGCCAAGGAGGCATTTCTTAATCTTACTAAGTCCAATAGGCTACAGTTACATTAATCTACTCAGGGAGAAACAATCAACAGGCAAGAGCAGGCAAACTGTGCAGTTGTCAGATGTTTAGCTAAAATATGTCTGACTGAGATACATAGGGGTAGGGTAACTGTCAAAATGATTTTAACTCAGAATCTTCCTTAAAAAAAGGTCAAGGCAGCTCAAGTTAAAATAGAATATAATTAGTTCAAAAGTACAAATAGACTGCATTGTTGTTCAGTCATATAGTAGGCAAGAAATTATATACAAAATCCAGGTGTTACCTGTCCACAACAGCTGTCCAATTATCTCATTTGGCTGAGACAGTATAAAAAGCCAGAGTTTTCTTCTGGCTACTTACCTAGAAATGGTTGAAAGGCATTTGAACATATTAGCATAGAAAGTATTAAAGTATATCACCCAAGAATGACATGTCATGCCCATTATGAATAGAAGCTCAGGTAGGCAATTAATGTCATCAAATAACTATTTACTTCCCCTGTATTAGTCTGAATGCACGCTGATAAAAAACATAGACTACGGCTATAGAAATAAGTGCTGGTATTTTTAGACACTTTCTGTTGAAAAATAAATTCTGTCTTTGTGGAAGTACTGTAGTCTCTTCTACATACCTACAAAGGAGCCCAAAGAGACAGTGATAATGTGGGGATAGCCCATCAGAGGAGTCATCAGCCCATAAAAGGCTCATCTCCTCAAGAGGAGAGGAGGACACATGCACGATGGCAGGCAGGAAGTCAAATGAGAGGCTCAGACAGGTTTATTCTGTATGATCCCCTCTCAGAGGGAGAGCCTCAGCCCCATTGTCAGGTGTGAAACCCATCATAACAAGTCAAACAGAAGGCATCTTGCCAGATGAAGAGGGGGTTGCTGCCGAGGGCTATGGGACATATTTTGGGATTGCATAAAACTTATTATGGGATGCTTGGAGATGGAACCAAAGGCAGGGAAACAGATGGACTTAGGCATTTGGGGAGGAACAAGTGTAGGGAAAATAGAGTGTTAAGGGGTAAAAAGGGTCGGTTCGTTGTAAATGAATAATTTGATGGTCTTTCAGAAGTGTAAGACTGACAAAATATGGTCCAAAAATCAGGTTTAATGGTGTCAATAAAAAGGTAGAATGATTAAACTGAAAAGGGGTCTTATATTACAAACACTTCAGCAGACACAACTCATCTACAGGTTCAGGATATCAATTGGGAACTAATGCTACACGGTGTGTGCTAAAATTAAGCTTAAAATGGGGACTCAAACTGCACAAACCACTCACCTATAAGGTGAGGACACTTAATCCCAGGAAGTTACTTTGGGCAGCACGCTGATCCAAAGGGAAGGCATCCAATCACAGACTCAGTGCTCTGAGGAGGTTCACTCAAAGGGTCTCCACCAGGGATGACATTTTATAACCTGGTTGGATCTGAACTGTGGTCATCTGTTGGTCATGGTCAGGTAGCTTTCATTGGTCAAGGGGTCTTCTAGGTAGGCTCATTGGCTGAGGTTGTCTCTAGGGCTGAGGTATCTGGGTTATGTGGCTGGGGGCTCTTTGTGTATGTGACGAGCAGCTCATGATCTTCCTGCCAAACAAGCCACCATGTCCCCGTACTGCACCATTAGACCCATCGGGGGGAGGGGGTGGGGGGTTGCTCCTGATGCACATGGTCAGTACACTTGTCTAGCCCCATCCTGCACCTGATCAGTGCAATCTATCCTATCTTCTTATTGAATTTCTTTCTAATTCTTTTCCTGGGTGAGTGACTGTATCTGTGTGCATGTGTGTGCTGTGGGTCTGATTGCAGTAACTAGAGTCAGACCACAGGTTGGAGGGCTTGTCCGTTTATGGTGTGAGCAACTGGAGAGACCAGAATGAGTGAGCATGTGAAGGTTACTCTCATGTCACTTCTGAATCCATTTGAACACAGCAAATAAAAAAGTTTTTATAAGGCAACCTTCCACTGACATTAAAAAAAAAAACAAACCACAAAATAAACAAAAAAAACCCTCTCAAACCTGTATTTTACATATATACATATATATGTGTAAAAAGAACCCAAACAAAACCAAGACAGACAGTGAGGGATCATCTTCATCTGAAGACATCCAGTTATTAAAGAAGGAACCAAAAATTGCTACTTATATATTTGTTCCAGAAGTACTTAAATCAGTCACTGCGACTATCCAGTAACATATTTAAAACTAGTCTGGAGAGAAAGCTGATTCAAACCACGTATTCTTTCTAATTCTTGATTTTAAAATCTTTTTAAATATTAACCACAGTGAACATTATCAAATGACTTTTGTAATTTTTTATGACCTTTCTGGATAAGAAATTACAAAAAGCTATCCTTATAGTTCAAAACATGATTTCATTGGAAAAAAAATCTGTTCTGCAGAACAAGGATCATACCAGAGGCTAGCACTGACCATCTACCATCATGTACCCTGCTGAATTTATCAGTAAATTCATAGCACCACAGAATCATTGAGATTAGATGATAGCTCTGGAAATTGCTTAATGCAATCCTCCAGCTCAAGACAGGGGTAGCTAGAACAGGTTGCTTAGGACTGTTTCCAGATGGCTTTTAAATACCACCAAGGATAGAGACTCCACAACTTCTCTGGGCAACCTGTTTGACTGAACACCCTCATAGTAAAAAAGATTTTTCTTATGCTTAAAAGGAATTTCCCATATTTCAGTTTGTGCCCATTGCCTCTTGTACTTCAACTGTGCACCACTAAGAGGTTGTCTCTACTTTTCCTCACAGTGTATTTTAAAAAAAATAGATAAGATTCCCCCTAAGTCTTCTCTTCTGTAAGCTAGACAGCCACAGATCTCTCAGTCTCTCTTCATATGACAGATACTAAAATCCTTTTATGATCTTCATGGCCCTGCACTAAACTTACTCTAATAAATGCATGTTCTTTGTAGTAGGAGACACAGAACTGTGCATACCAATCCAGATGAGTCTCAATAGTGTAGAGGGGGAGGATTACCTCCCTTGACATGTTGGCATTGCTCTTTCTAAGGCAGCACAGTATGCCACTGGCTTTCTTTGCTGCAAGGTCACATTATTTCTGTACAGTCAACTTGGTGACACTAGGACCCTCAGAACTTGTTCTGCAAAGCACTTTCCTGCTGGTTGATTCCCAGCTGACACTGGTATGTGGTGTTAGTCTTTCACAGATGCATATCCCTTTGTTAAACATCATGAAGTTCCCATTGACCCATTTCTCCAGCCTTTTGCGCTCCACCTGGATGGCATTAAAACCATCTGGCATATCAAACTCTCTTCCAGGTTTCAAATCAGAATCATAAAATGGTTAGAGTTGGAAGGGACCTTAAAGATCATCTAGTTCCAACGCCCTTCTGCCATGGTCAGGGACACCTCCCACTAAACTAAGTTACTCAAAACCCCATCCAGCCTGGCCTTGAACACTGCCAGGGAAGGGTCATCCACAACTTCTCTGGGCAACCTGTTCCAGTGTCTCACCAGTCTCACAGTAAAGCATTTATTCCTAATATCCAATCTAAATCTCCTTTTTTTCAGTTTAAAACCTTTACCCCTCATCCTATCGCTACACTCCCTGATAAAGAGTCCCTCCCCATCCTTCTTGTAAACCCTCTGTAAGTACTGGAAGGCCACTACAAGGTCTCCTCAGAGCCTTCTCTTCTCCAGGCTGAACAACCCCAACTTTCTCAGCCTGTCTTCATAGGAGAGGTGCTCCAGCCATCTTCGTGGCCCTCCTCTGGACTTGCTCCAACAGGGGGCTCCAGAGCTGGATGAAGTACTCCAGGTGGGGTCTCAAAAGAGCAGAATAGATCTGCAAGCTTGCTGAGGGTGTGCTTTATTGCCTCTGTTCTTAAAAATATGTTAAACAGTAGCAGCCTCACTACCAACCCCCAGACCACACCAGTAGTGCGTGACTGGCCTTTAGCTGGACTTAACAAAGTTGGTCACAACTTTCAGTCAATTTTAATTTTACTTCACTATCTATTTATCTAATCTGTACTTCATCAGCTTGTCCATGAGGATGTTATGAGAAACAGCTTTAATAATGTCAAGGTAAATGACATCCACTGTTCTCCCCTTGTCCACTAAACAAGTCATTTAATTGTAGTAGGCCATTAGGTTGGTCAGGCACGATTTCTGCTTTGTAAATCCAAGCTGACTGCTCCCAGTCACCCTCCTAATAGGTTTGGAGCACCTTGGCCTTTTCTACGTCCCTTGTCATCAACTCACTTGCCTCATTTACAAGTGTACCCACATTTCTCTTAGTCTTCGGTTTTGCCACTGATATACTTGTAAAAACTTTTCTTGGTGTCCTTCATATCCCTTGCCATATTTAACTGCAGATGGGCTTTGTCTTTCCCAGCCTCATCCCTGCACATTCAGAAAGTGTCTGTATTATTCCTCCTTTGTGCCCAGATCCTTATTCCATCTCTTCTATGCTTTCATCTGCTGTTTGAGTTTTGTCATAAGCTCCTTGTTAATGTATGTAGGCCTCCTGCCACCTTTTCTTGATTATATATTATTACCTGATAACATACTGAATGCAAACAGGAAAAAGAAAAAAGAAAATGCAAAATGAAACCCATGCTATACATCCTACCAGTTCATGAAGTCACAGCAAACGTCTATATCAGCTACAGTGCATGAAGATCAACTACATGTGAAAAGGAAGCTTGGTCTTTCTTTTGTTCTCTTTGTAAAACAGAATCTGCCTCTGATAAATTACTGTTCTTGCCTAAACTCTCACCTGGTATTTATTTACACAGCTCCACTGAAGACAAGGAAACTACTCTCATTTGTACTTGTTGAAAACACAGCTCATTAGAATCTTCTTTACTATGTTACTCATTAAGTGTGAATGTCAATGACTTCTTTCCTAATAAGAAATTAAGCTTATCTTGATATCCTAAATTTTTACCTAGTATATTTAGAAGCTTAGGGATCATGTTTGTTGAGCAGTTAATGTCACTGAAAAGTAATTTCATGAAAAATTCTCCCTTGTTTCAAAGCAAGCAGGTGAAGAACTTGAGAAAACAGGAGAATTACTGCTACGCCACCACTGTCTCCATACAATGGTCAACTGAAAGGAGAAAAGTTTATATACTACAGTAAATGTTCCTTGATAAATCATATACTTTCACTGAAATGCTGAACAGAGAAAAGCAATCCAATGAACAATCAGTACTTGATATTTCTTGCACTATTAAAAAAAAGAGTTTTTAATACAGAATGATAAGGCAAACTACATCTCTTACAAAAGGCGTAAGAGGATTTAATTGTGTCAACACAGTACACAAATGCAAAGAAATTAACCATTTAAGTCTCATGGGGCTTTAAATGTTTTTAGTGTCTTGTAAAAGGCCATTTCTTACAGTTATTTTTCCCAGTAACAACATCCAAGGTGTCTTTTCTAAATAAAGTTTGTTCAGGGACTATTAGTGCCTCCAGGCTTCCCAAGTGAAAAAGCCTCTATTTTTACATGGATGTTCATTACAACCCTCAAAGTGTTAAATTCTTTTTTTATTTTTTCAAACAATTATGTAAAAAATACTCAATCAGGCAATCAAACTCAAATATTTTTACTGAGGTTCAAAAAGCATAAAACAAGATGGAAACTCCCAATAAAAGCTAACTACAAGTAGTTAAACCAATCTGAAAAGTATCAGTGACAGACAAGGGAAAAAAGTATTGCCTCTCAAGGATGAACAAGATTAACATGAAGACCAAGTGACAGACAGATCCCATCAAGACCAAATCTGGAAAAGCCTTCCAAATACCAAGAACGAAGTGATTGTAGGAGCTCAAGAAGCTCTAACGAAATCTTTGTAAACATGTAAGTGCTACACTGGTTTCCAAAGGATGAAGCTTTATTTATTACAGATAGCTGATATTACTGACTGACAATAATATTGAAGGTCACTTCTGAAATAAAGATTTCCAGTTTCTTCAAGATTACTCTTTATTGAAAAACTACAATTGCAAGAATATGAGTTAATTACACTATTTCAAGGCATTTATTAAAATGAAACCACGGACCCAATCTTAAAATACTAGTTAGAAAATTCAGAATTTTTTCATGCTTCTTTTTAATGGGAGCAAGTAAGGTTATAGAAGATTAGAAAAGGGCAATTGCAATGCCTACATTTGAAAAGGTAAAAGAAGAAAAATAGAAAAGACATCTTGCTTTTAAATTTAGGAAAGCTTATGGGACAAATTTGAGATTATCAATAAATATCTGAAATATAAGCAGCAACTAAAACCAAATATGAATGCATTAAAGCCAAATGGTATTCAACCTTGTGTGTGATGGGGTGAAAGATCTACTTAAAAAAAGAATAACGAGGAGACTGCGTATGTCTTGATTTTAAGTAGGGATTTTGACACCACTTCACGTGACATTCTCATACATGAATTAAGGAAATGTAATATAGATAGAACAATTATATCTTATAGCCTATAGCTCCCTCTTGTAGTGTAGAGATTGAGTGTAATTCCTCAAGGGATCCATCTTGAGTCTGGTTATGTGTAGTGTTTCAATTAATGATTTGGCTGGTGAAATAAACACTATACACATTAAATTTGCAGCTGATGAAAAAGCTGTGGTCATTTGCAAGTGTGAAGATCAAGATCAGAATTCATAATCACCTAACCCCATTTTTTCCCCACGACAAACTGTCTGAGAGAAAAACAAAGAGTATGAATCAATAAAGACAAGTCAAGGTACAACACCTAAGTAGAAATAATCCTCTGCCCAAACACAGGGTAAGCATAACAGTTCTTCAGAAAAGATCTTTTGGTTTATAGTGGATCATAGAACTAAATGTTACTCAACTATGTGATGACACTACAAGAAAGGCAAATTTCATACTAAGGTATATAAACAGAAATCCTGCCTGTAAGACACACAAGGACTCTCTGCTTGCCTCAGCCTGGTAAGGCATCAGCTGGAATTAGGTGTTTGGCTTTGTGCACTGATTGTCAAGACTGATCTGGACTGACTAGAGGGAGCTCAGTGGAGATTAATATGCACTTTGGAAAAGAAGAATTAATTAGACTTGTTTAGCCAAAAGAAAGATCCAAGTTGCTATTACTACAGCTTTCAGATACATGAAAGACTGTTGCATTGAAGAAAGAGGGACCAATCTTTCCTCCATTTCTATGATGGAGAGAAAGTCATTAAGTGAAACTATAGCAACAAAGAATCAAGCTAGACATTAAAGCAAAATTTGCAGACCAAGATGACAGATTTCCTGGGAATATGGTGGATCTCCATATTTGAATGTTTTAAGAAATGAATTGTATAGAGAACCCAAATTCTCTTCAGTTTCCTTCTAGCCCTATTTTCAATGCATTCTGTGGAGGTTGTGAAGTATCATCAACTGAGGGGAACACTGGAATATAAAGCAGGAAGAATGAGTTGGTTATGATAACTGGAATAATGAAATGGGACTTTACGTCAATTGTAGAGTCTTGGATTTAGGGACTAACAGGAGGGCCCTGAGTTAAAAGCTAGAAGTTCACCATCTGGAAATGAGAGGATTATGCTTGGTAATCTTACAAGGATCTTCCATCGTCTTCTTTTGCTTTGAAGAAAAATGCTGTCCTGTGATAAATATTAAAAGTTCCAGCAGAGAGAAAGTACTATAAATGCAATTGTGAAAGGCACTTGTGATGGGCTCCTCATCTAGAATACTGCATGCAGTATCTCTTGATCAGAATCATTTAAATTTCACTTTAACACAAGCATAGAATGACTATGAAGATAATCAGATGAATGGAAAGTTTTTGTTACCAAATTGTCTGAAAGTAGTTGTTTGTCCAGACCAATTAATCAGACTTAAGAGCTGAGAGCAATAATAATTGGGTTAAGGTTCACAGAATGCTTTAGGTTGGAAGGTTCCTTAAAAATCATCTAGTTCTAATCCCCCTGTGATGGGCTGAGACACTTCCCACTAGACCAGGTTGCTCAAAGGTAACAAGGAAAGAATTAAAATATTTATGTAGTACTGACTCAGGAACAGACAAAGATTAGATCATAAAGAGATTCATTCGTGTTTTGTAAAGATTTTTTTTTATCAAATGGATTTGCAATAACAATAAACAAAACTCTCCTGCCAATAGGAGAGGCAAAAATCCCACCTGAATGACTTTGAAATCCAATTTGATGTGCTTCTGACATGCAATGGTTCGGGATCATAATTTTTTACTGAAATCACAAGATATTTTCCAGCCATACATAGGTATGTGTAATTCATACTTTCTGTGTGAAAGATCTACTCAAGGATGTATGTATATGAAAAAATAAAGTAGACCTCCTTTAAAATAAAGGGCTTTAAAAATTATTTTTTATACCTTTATAGACACATAAGCTTTCCTGGTTTAACGCATTCATTTGATTCCTACAGCTCTGACCACCACCTTGTTAATCGAGCACTGGTGTTAACCAGTCTTCTCTTTTTCCAGATCCCCCTTTCTTTACTTCTTGGCTCTGTGCTAACACTGTTTGGGTGGTTACTCACTAATTTAGTATTTACAAATTCCATCAGTTTCCTCCCTAATTCCTCCTTCAATCATAAGGATGCTTCAAATTCATTTTTGACATAATTGACTTAAAATAACTGCTAGCTTTCTGCTAAAAACCTCAATGAAAATGGTAGAGAACTAAAGTAGATTATTTAGATAAAAAGTTGATTACCAACCTTCAATGTGACAGCAACAGCTTACAAATTTCTATTCCTTCTCCACTTTTTACAAATTGTAAGAATTACATGATACTTCTTTCTTTGTTCCAATACCCAAGCGGGAGGTTCCCATCACAGACTGATTTCTAATCTAACCAGAACCTGGGATCTTTCTCTTTATTATTGTTATTGTTATTATTATTATTATTATCATCATCATCATCATCACTAATTCACTTTGCTATAGTTTCATAAACAAGTTAGAACTGTTCTTCCCAATCAGTTCAAACCATATTTCAGTCAAAATAGGACTATCCGATTTTTTTTTAATAAGCATATTACATAGAGAGTCTTCATTATTTCTGAATATTTCTCTAGTGCTTTGAAGAATATCTGGAAGTAGAACTGTGCATTATAAATGTGCGTAATCTGAACCAATATGAAAATAATATTTTAAAATTTCACTCTGTATCTCATAAGTCACTCAGAGAAAACATTTTTGTACCTTCATACCCTCATTATGAATAATGCAAGGAGCCAATTAATAGAAAATGTTCTGAATTATGAATTAGGACCAAATCAAAAATGCAAAATTACAGAAAAACAATGAATGCTTGTTTTAAATTTCCTTTCCAGACAGGTAACCATTTTTAACCACATCTGCTATCTGCATTTGATCTATATCTTTATCTATTCTTATGGCTAATGAGGAACAAATTACTTATTACTCATGAATGACACTAACTACCTACTCTTGCACAAAAGAAGAATATTACAATTTACATTTAAATGAGATTTGAAATGTTAATGAACAGAACCAGTATTCTAATTATCTATACAAATACATTGAATTAAGGTGAACTTAGTAGATAAATTACTTCAAAATCATACTCTGTGTTTGCCCAGCAGCATTAGTGAGGAACAGTTTAGTATTTGTAGGATAATTCCCCATAACTGGGGGTCAAGAATGGGCAAACAATGCCACTATGTATTTAATATCATATGACAGGAGAGAGATGGTTAATCTTTATTTTACACATACAAAAATAGCTTAAGCAAACACCTCAGAGACATTTGATACTTTCTTTAAGTCTATGTAGAACCTTATATTTAGGGTGTGCTTCTTCCTGAAGTCATTTAGGCCCAGATGGACAGGGAATCCTGGCCCCTATCTCTAGCTGCAATGTTTAATTTCCATCTGGGTTTTTTGGTTTGTTTGTGGTTTTTTTTTTTTTTTTACATAATTGTCGTTTAAAACATTTGAAATCAGCATGGAATTCTGAATTGAAATTCACAGTAATGCTTTGTGCACATGAGCTGAAGATTTTTTTTTTTCATTTATAGAGGCCCAATAAGCACTTTATTTTCTGATCAGTCATACTGTTTTTACTGCAGTCCTAGCTCTGTGTCAGGAAAAATCAAGAGATATCTTTAAGTTTTTCTGACCAAAGCAAACATTTTCTTTACTTATACTAGCAAACTCAGAAAAGTAAGTTGGTATTATATTCAGAAATATCATTCAGCCAAAACAATCCCCTCTCAAGTTTTTCATTTTCGTACTAATTTATTTTAACTGTTCTACACAATGGTAGACTCCAGATATCATTAAAGGATCAAGAAATCAACAGCAACAAGATAACCCTCAAACAAGACCTCTAAGACAAAAATCTGTGCCATGACAATTTTTTTTTAATAACTAGTGCCTTATTTTCTTCTATTATGTGATAAAGGATAGAGTTCTCCAGAGAGACTTAATTGAAATAAAAAATATAGAGGGATTGTAGCAGAATGATATCTCAAACTTTGCATTATAGTTCAAAAGGCATTTAGCAATACCCTAATTTTCAATAGCGTGGCCACACAAAGTTGGTGAAAAAAATAGCAAAATCCAAACACATTTAATATTTAGATTATGACAGCATTCCTGAAAGAACTCATCATTCTATTACTAAACTATATTATTTGATATCTTTTAAATTATATAAAATACCATACTTTACTTTGAATCACTCTGTTCTGATACTTAAGTGCTTTTCACAACTTTGACACTTCCTTCTGGCAATACCCACGCATGTTTTCATACTGTTCTTCCACTAACTTAACAGTCTGCTTAGAAATTCTGGTTCCATTGTTTGTTACACCTCTTGCTCATTTGCAGCATTCTCTTTGTTTCAAACTCAGCAGCAATTGCTGATGCTTGGAAACATTTTTTTTAACACTGAGAAAGGTCTTAACACTGGAATGAGTCACTGGTAGTGAATTATGCATAGATTTAAACTCCCACCTGAATCTTTTTTAATCATTATTGCTATTACTATCTTCTGCTTCTTTAATAATAAGTTAAATAAAGAAATAAGATAAGAAGATAAGAAGCTCTCAAGATTTATTTTTAAGAAGGTTAGAAGTTCATCAGTCTGCAGGTAGACTAGGTCAATACCAATTCCACCCACAGCATCCAGCAAATGAGCTTTATGAGAAGGTAGCAGAGCTGTTCGTCATTAAAAATTAGAATAATACTTGCAGATTAACTGTTAATCACAGCATTTAGCTCACATATTTTGCATTGAATATAGACAATGGGACTCATCTGCCCATGCAAAAATAAAAGGGCATACTGGTAAAATTATTTCAAAAATTACAGTAAAAGTCAAGATTTTTGAGGGACTGCTTAATTGACTTTCTATTCTACAGCAGAAATTCCCCATCAGCTCACAAAATTAACATAAAAACGGAAATTCCCTTCCTCTCTTTAGTCTTTGAGTAGCTAACATCTTCCGTGAAAAAAGTTAACACTCTGTATTATAATAGGAACCAGGCAAGTACATGTAATAGACCAGGTAAAGGGCCATACCTCTTGCACCATAGTCAGCCTGGCTAGTAATAAAAATTCATCTTAAATATTGCAAGACAGCGTGAAAAGCTTCTGCAAAAATGCAGAAACCTTGTAAAACCTACTGATTTGGGATTAAAAGTTAAACTGTTACACTGATTGGGAACATCTTGAAAATGATTCCTCAAAATGAGGTTTTTAAAAAATCAGAAATCAACAAGCGAGGCATTTGTGTCCATGTTGGACTAATAAACAACTACTGTACAACTAAATGGGAAAAGTTGGAATGCTTTTTGTGTAATATTTTGTTGTGTAGTTTAAAAGGAAAACGTACAAGCAGTAGACTAGCCAAAGATCAACTCCTGTTTTTGATGCAAATCTAATGCAAAATACTTACTGGAAGGAGTACTTCTTTGTTGCTGAAGTTTACACACAAACCCTATACAGCAGCCACTCCCAACAATACACACATAATCTTTCCACATGTTATAACTAGAGTAAAACCCATTATCTCCCTCACTGTATGTGGGTTTTTTCCTCTCTTTTTCAATGTCACTGTTAGCCCTTCTTTATACCTCCAGGACAATATCTTTGATGGTTTAGTCAGGACTACTTTGGTCTTGGACAGGAAAAAAGCAAGCCAAGTTGTATCCGTCTCTCCCTTATCCTGTTCTCTGAAAATTTATGTCCAGTGAAACTTTCTGGTTTGACTGTATTCTATTTTTAGACTATATCTATATCTAGTTTTCTATGTATAATTTCTGAGCATTTCATTATTATTTTTATTATTATTACAAACTCTTCAAGGTTGTCTGTTTTCCTCATATTCTTCAAAGTGTGTAAACAGATGGCACTAAGCATATGACAGATTTTTTTCTTGAACTGTCAGAGGCTATGCAGTGTATTTGGAAACGTTCAACACATTTCCTGAGTTTTAGGATTTTATTTAGACACAGTAGGTGCTATTATCTCCAAAATGTACATCACTTGTATAAATGATTTCTGCAAAAACTAGAATTTGACATGCATGGGAGGTCTATATTTTATGTTTCTATCAAATTACACTTTATATATAATTATACTAATCACTACAAACATGTTTCATATTGGACATCACATTTTTAAATGCTGCTGGAGTCAAGGTATCACCTTTACATCAGAAACCTCTTTCAGAAAATTTGGAAAAATATACCAACTTTTTAACTTCCTTCATTATGCATACTTACAATTATATTTTAAGAGTGTTTTTTTTAAGGAGACAAAAATGTATCACTCTGCTCTAGTCTCTCCACATAAAACTGTAACTGCTCAGCTGAAACAAGCCACTAAAAATCTTTCCAGCCAACAAGATGAAACTTTTAAGTCTCTCAGTGTCAAGAAAAATTCTACAAGCTTCAAAATGTCAATGTTTCACACGAGTAACCTGATGACAGAAAGTAAATTCACTCTATAGTTATTCATTCTTGTCATCTCTCTACAGGTCAAGAATGATCCTGGTTTTGTGGATTTCCCATGACTAGCTGCAAAATTGGATATAGGAAGCTTCATTTCATTTGTATGAATGAAATTTTCTGAGTTAACTTCACCCAAATATTGCCCAAAGGAAAAGTTAAAGTTCAGGTTGAACTTCCATATACAAAAAACCAATCTCCACAAAATATGAGTTGTTTGCATCTTAACTTTGTTACTCCTGTAACTCACTGAAGAAAGCCAGAACATATTGTACCATCTTATTTAACACAGCCGTGGGCTTTACAAAGTATGAGTTGCTGAATTACATGTACAGCTCCTAGGTGGACAGAAGCAGAAAATAAAATACTTTGTACACCTATTGTTATTAAGAAACCTCTTAAAATTGTGTGTGGTGACTAATAAAAGCCAGCGTTATCCAACGCTTTTCTGACCTTGGTTCTGTGGGAAGTGTGCTTGCTTATTTTTAACGAGTGTCTTTTCTTATCCAAATACTACACACCTGATGATACTCCCAAGACATGGGTTGGAATATCACCTTTTCCACTAAAGCAGTTTATCAGCTGTATCTACCTGCCAGAACTATTTGTATTTCAAAGGCTCTACATGAAGTATAATTGCTTATCACAAAGGGGCGGTGGACTAATGATAAATATCCGACCACTGAAGTTGTACTGGATCTGACTGGGATGGAGTCACAGCAGCCCATATGGTGCTGTGCTTTGGACCTGTGACTAAACCAGCCTCGCTAACACAGCAGCATTTTGGCTGTTGCTGAGCTGTGCTCGCACAGTGTCAAGGGTTTTTCTGCTTCCCACTCTACCCCTGCAGCGAGCAAGTTGGGGGTGTGCAAGAGGCTGGGAGGGGACACAGCTGGGACTATGGTCCCAGATTGACCGATGTCATATGACATCATGCTTAGCAATAAAATCTCAAGGAAAAGAAGAGGAAGGGGAGATGCTGATGGTTAAGGCATTTCTCTTCCCAAGCAGGCTTTACAAATGCTGAGGCCCTGCCTCCCAGGCAGTGGCTGGACATTTGCCACCGAGTGAGTTCCTCCTTTGCTTTGCTTCTCTTTGCAGCCTTTACTTCACCCATTAAACTGTCTTTGCCTTGATGCATGGGTCTTCTTGCTATCTTTCTACTTTCTACTCATTCCACATGAGAGCGGAGGCAGCAAGGGGCTGTGGGGGTTTCGCTGCTGGCTGCAGTAAACCCACTACAAGGCAAAAAAATATAACCTTGAAAGTGTATTTAAATAACACGTATTTCACAAATTTACAAAGTTGTGTACTATCTTGTCCAGAGATATCTGGATAGATACTCATGTACATTGTCTCAGAAGCCTTTTGTGAACAGAAAGTTGCTCTAACTTACAGGAGCCTGTGGGCTTTATACAAAATGCCTGTGGGCCCCACAAGAAACTAGGAGCAGTCTCGAAGCTGAGCTACTCCCCCACAGTCTCTGAAAACTAGTGTTTATCCCATTTCCATCCCTGTACTAGGCACTAGGGACTTCTGAAGGAAACAGCTGTAAACCTGATGCAGCCCTTCAGTGCTCTGAGCTGCAAAGCCTTTTTTTGCCTAGCAGTATTCTTTTGGAAAAAATGTGAAAAGTATTCAATGTAAATAATTCACTTGGTGTGAGAAAGCAACACTGCAGCTATGTGATAATAGGAGGAGAAAACTGGGTTAAAGTAGCATGCCTCAACAAGCAGTGAACAGTGGAAAAAACTGGGATGCAAGAAAAAAAGAAAAAAAGACAAACTCCAAAATGCTCACAAATACTCATTTAATCTGAAAGGCTATTTTTCACTTGACCATGGTTCCAACCCTGAGATTTACTTCCTGTGAACATTTGACTGTTAGAAACCCACTGAAATGAATGCTCAGGTCAGTGAAATTTAAGCTTAAACACCAAATATTTATCCAAACCTAGTTTTGAGCTATATATTCACTCAGAACTTACAGTAAGTTTCATACTGGCCAGTTAACTCTGTCACTCAGACTCAAGCAACTGAAATAATTTAGATCAAATCTGTAGCTAAAAAACACCTAATGATTTTCAAATACCCCAAACCAAACTTCAGTGGCTATATACAAAGAACTATTAGCTAAAATCACATGTAGGTGCGTGTAAACAGAGATAGATGTGCACTCATGCAAGAAATGTATAACTCTTGAACATGCACAAAGGCTGCTATTGTTGAATAGCTACATCAAATATCTGCACTATTGACAATTATCCACTGTCAGAGGCTGATGCAGTACAGTACATTCCCTTTCATACAGCACAACCTAATGCCATGAATTTAACTTATCAGATGTTAAGGCCATATCTCCAAGGTATTAATTAACTGAGTATCAGCAGCGTGTACATTTATATAATCCTTCAGAAATATACAATTCTTTCTCTCAAAACTTGGAAGCTGTTCAAAAATGGTTAAATAAACAATCACTCAGCTGTCAGTTAAATTACATGAGTACTATTCTTCTATTCAATAACGTACCCAAAACATTTCCTATAAACACTAAAGCACTAAAACAAATTTCAAAGATCTTGAATTTTGGGAGCATCTGGTTATTTGTTATCTTGCATGCATTAGGACGTAGCAGAGCTGCTGCTTATTTTATCAAATGTGTCAATCACCAACCTAAATCAGATAATTTTTTTCTTTTCCACAGAAATTTCAATGTAACTATGTTTTACTGTATCTCATTATCTTTTACATTTTTCATTTCACTCATCAAATGCATTTCCGTTTTCCTGCCATTACGACACAACATCATCCACATGAATGCAAATATTTTTGATTGAGCTGTAAATGGTGACAGGAACTTGAATTGCAACTGCATTAGTGAGTGACCTGGTGCAGATTTCACCAGAGTGAGTTCAGGGCTGTGTTATGGGCGTTGCCTCTGGCAGACTCCAGGACCAGAGGACCCAGGACTTCTGCCCGGCTACTGGAGCCTGGCCAGGTGCACCCAGAGATCTCTCTTTCCCAGGCCAAAAAATGCAGCCAGGATACTGGAATTACGTCACCTGTCTTCTCAGGACAGAAGAAAGGTCTAAAAGTTCAGTACACACACTTTGATGCTACCTGCTCCTATACTGACTGGGGGGACTGACTCTGCTTTCAAACAAGATCTAATATGGTGTAATTACATTCACTATAGTGGAAATGCAGCTAAATATCATAAAGATAATAAGAGGGTAACCAGTCCCTATATTTGCAAAAGTAAAATTCAGTAGATCTAATAATGTAGAACTGACTCCTCTGGAAAGGTCATGAGTGTTTAATGTATATACAACACACATTGTACTACATTTGTTATCTAGTTGTAGAAAAAGGTCATTTTGTGCATGACAATTCATGATCTCATAAAAAGAGTACATAAAATATGTCCATATGCTTTTGTTACACCTGCCAACATTGAAATTTGTAACCTTTTAATGATTTTATAGTTGTGTCTTATTGAGACAGAAAGAGTAACTTGAATTTACAGGCAGTCGTAAGTCAACAGTGAACATGAGTGGCATGCAACAGCCTTTAGCCTCCTGACTTACTCCTCAGCTGAAGAGGCATGGCATTATTTTGTTATGATTACCAATTCAGAACATATTCATAACTAGCAGATGTTTTCCTCTTGGTTGCTTGGCAATTAAAGGCTGTTGCTGCAGCTGAATTTTGCACCTGGACAGCAAAATGACCAGCCCAGTTCTGTAAAACCTTTGACTTACAAAAATTGCCCCCTTTGTGCAAATGATCATTTTGAAACTAACACTAGATCTGTGCGTCAAAGATAATGAATTAATCTTGAATCACTGGTTAATGCAACCAGATAGCATTTAATTTCCAACTACTATGTGAATATATAAAGAACACAGCTAGAACAAAACAAGACGACATTCTCCACTGCTGCTGATCATTTCAGAGAACTGTCATATGCTCTGTTTCAGGTATATTATTAGTTTTTCTCTTCAACACTGAAATAAGCAAATAAGTTTGTATCCATTGCGAAAAAAAATAGCATGCAACTTGCAAGCTGAAAGTTATTTCTTTTCACGTGTCTTCAAAAAATAGCAAACAAGCTCAACAGCTCTTGATTTATAGTGATTGTGAAAATACAACGGCAAACTGATAGTGAAGAATAAGCCTTAGAAAGTAAAAAAACCAAAATTAAGATGAATTATTTACAAAAAAAGAACTAAAAAAAGCATCAACATTTCAAACTGGTATACTAACCAGCTTGCATATACACCTAGCAATGTCTGTAAGCAAGGATTTATATGTGCAAATCTGTCAGCAAGCACGTGCACTACTTAGGTAAGTCATTCTGTTTGGCAAAAAGGAGAGAACAAAAAAAAAGTAACACGACAGTTTCTGATAATGTAATAATCACCACATATCACAGACTTCTCTGCTGCACCAAAATACCTCACTGCCAGATTGTAGGATCTTCAGACACTATTCCAAGCTAAGTTTCTGCTTTATTAGTGAAACAGTTTGAGGTCCAAGAACAAAATTATGAATTTTTACCCTCTCTCACTTTTCTGAAAGCTAAACCAAGCAGTCTTATTTTTGCTTTATTCAAGGGGTTGATAGTAAGAGAATTACTCCCTAGTATTTCAAAACAAAAGGTCTGAATGTATAATTTAAGATCTAATAAGGTTTGACAGAATTGAATCCTTCAGAAAGTAGTTTAATGCATGCATATTTAATGTATATTGAAAATATATATTGCAAATATAGCTTAATTCCTTTGTATGAGATTAAAAAAAAAAACATTAGTGAGAGAAGAGCTTGAAGAATGTGAACTGTTGTTTCTTTATAAAATAGAGAGAACTGCAGTTAAAGAAAAGGCAACAGACCAACAGTCAGTACCGAGGCAACTGAACACAGCCTGCCACATACTGTCACTTTAAGATAATTCCTTTATTATGCCAGGATGAAAAGACCCCATCACTAACACTTTCTGTGTCCAATCACTGTGAACTCATTTGTTATTCATTGAAACATCCATCAAGGATCAAAATAGATTCATTTGCTATTCATGATGCTCCCATATGCACTTCTGCAGGTCTTGCACTGTATTTCAGCATTTAAATGACAGATTGTACAGTTGGAAGTAGCATTATATATTAACACTTTGAATACCACCTTGTACCCCAGTCCAGAAACACACACAAGTATACGCTTAACTCTGAACATAAGCTCAACTGAGCTGTATGGAATGAGACACCCATTTAAAGTTAAGTACATAATTAAGCATGGATACAGGGGGAAAAAAAAAAACAAACCCAGAAAACATGCACCTATGTCGCCAATACATGGGGAAATTGTTTTTACTGAAGTGCTTTGATGATCCAGGGCTTCAAAAACCACCCAGAATCCTAGGATAGAAAGCACATAAAAGGTCACAGGAAGCAACAAGCTAGTCATAAGTACGTAGCACCTACCCAGAGATGTTTGGGTTTTTTTCCACAGAATTTAATAATATATATTTTTAAGATAAAAACATTATAACAGCATCATTACATACTATGTCATACTCCATGGGGAAGATAACACATTTGGGAGAATTTGTGGGAACTTTTTTAAAAGGGATAACATGAAACTCCTTTAGAGACCTGGAAACAGATTTTTAGAGAAATGGAATCATAATCTGTGACTAGCTTTGCAGCATTGAAAATAATAAGTATAAAATAAAGGAAGTCTAAGGAGGCAAGGACAACAAAACAAGTACATAGCATAACCTGGGAGTGCTTTTTTTGTGTGCTGTCTCTCTGAGGTGTCCTACACTGCAGCATGATCTTTTACGGGACATATGGATCAATCCCATCCTTGTATGATGTCAGGTAAACACACAGACATAATTTTTCATCCTGACCAGATAAAGAGGATGCTAAACCGTGTTCCCAGTTTTCTAGGCCTGTATGCTAACCGTCTCTATTAAAGGCAGCAGCAACCACAACTCCAGACAAGTCATTTCCCTCTGTTGTCTTCCAAAGGCAGTATGAAGACTAAACAGACTGCTGCGTGAGCATTCTAGCTGTTATACATCACATTTTGAGGTGTCTTAATTTTATCCCACATTTCACTCTGAGCCCAAGGGCTTAACACAGGATTCCAGATTCTACCTCAAAGATGGGGTAGCTTAAATTATATCCCATGGGACCTAAGCACTCATGGGTGCACTCCTTCCCTTGCACACCGTAAGAACAAAACAGATGCAAAATACCACTAATCAGAATTGCAGAATCCCTAACTCACTTGACACTGCAGCAAATCACTATAAAAGTCACAAAATCAACACAGAGAATCAACCAACTTTACAAAATTTGACATGGTCTGTAAAGCCTGATGTCTGTGATAAAATCTTAAAAATAAAGATAAAAGCAAAAGTGGGGTTTTTTCTTAGCAATTGCTATGAGAAAACACTTGTAGAAAGTTTAAATAATAAGCACTTTGTAACATTTTTAGAACTTATTTAAAAGCAAACTCCTAGTGTCCTATTTACATGAGAATTCTTATACTAAATAATATTGAAAGCTTAAATGTTAGTTATTCATATCTAAAAATACTCCAAATTTGGTATGTCACAGACTATTTTTTCAGTAGTCTGCCACTGACTTGCTTATCTGAATCTTTCATGTCCTTTGCACAATGCCAAGTTTTCAGTGACTTAATTTAACAGTTTTAAATGACAGTAACTTAAAATTTTAAAATATATATACCTACACAAACACTGGATTTTTAACTTATTTGAATTTGAATAAAATGAGATACTAAATCTTTGAGTAAAATATTTATTCATATTAAAAACAGATAAAAGAGAATGGCTCATGCATAACTCAGGACAAGGCAACCATATCATGCAAAGAAAAAAAGGGGGTTTTTATTTCTTGTTTTTTCCTCATATTTTATAGATGATTATTATTCATAAAACTGAAAGGCCAAAGAAAATAAAATAAACATTAAATCTCTGTCCTATGGTGTTATGAATTTTGTTTATGCTTCACCATAGTCTGTTTTAAACATCTCTTATCTAAGAATAATTGCTATGCTATGTAAGTTTTAAGGGACAGTTAAAATAAGTTTTACTTTATAAATTAAGAACTTGGTATAGTAGAGAAAATATTGTTTACCTTTTAAATAAAGGAAAAATAATTCACAGTATCAACCTTTATTCTAAGCAATTCCAGTTTAAGCCATTGGCAAGACCTACTGAGCCGCCAGTCTTTTCCTGGGAGATATTGTTAATTTAAATTTAAAAATAAATAGTTAAAATGCAAATTATGAAGTGTTTTGTCCTTATGAATACTTTTGGGTCTGAATTCTGGAAACAAGCTTTATTATGCCAACACACATCACTCCACACACTAGGTTTGCAGTGGTTCACTGCCCAGCAAGGGCAGAGGAGGACAAATTCTTATGAAAATATAATTATTTAAGATAATTTAAAAATACAGATTACTGCAACAACATGCCTATACAACTATCAACACCCAAAATATCCAGTTTAATTCTGAATTAGGCTTGAATATGAGATCCTAAAATACATGGTTTGATAAATTCTGAACACGCACTCTGAGGTTTTGACTGTTCTCTGCTTATGCCATACACACCACAATTGCATTCACGAAACTTCTCTAGCAAGAGCTCCAGCTGGAACACTCACTGCCGAGTCTCTACTCTGCTAGCAGAGTACTACTCTCTGGAGTAGTAATGCTTATGGAAACAAGTTTCATTTAGATTGACTCTGCTGCCTGTGAGATGGTAGGACACAGAGAGAGAGAGGAAGAAACAGGTGAAGCAGCTCACTTCTCCCCGAGGCACGCTGGAAGCTTTCAGATGCAGTGCCTGTACCTATCCAAGGCTTAGCTTTAGCACAGGCTCCTGTGCATCCAACATAGCTGCAGTAAGATGCTTGACTGGGTCAGGGTGAAACAAGTATACGGAAAATAAATCTCTTGATTCCTAGTCTTCCCAACTAATACTGCTGCACTCTAAGAAATTACGATAATGCTACAAATAAGGATGCTTTTCCATCTACTCCCATTCTTCCTCCAGGTACAAAATAAGGGAAATCACAGTTAATGGATGACATCTTATATATTCCACAGCACATAATCACAAGTGGTATCAATTTTCACTAGAAAGATTAAGCACTGAAACATAAACTGGTAGAATTAAATAGTAATGATTTGGAACATATGCACTAGAATGTGGGCTTTGCACTGAGCAGCTTTCCCTGCCCTTGGGCAGGGCAAAGAAACTATAGCTTCCTTTATGTAAGAGATCAAATAAAATTAAAAATTAACATAAAAGACCATTTGAATTACTTTTGCAAACTTCTGAAGTTGAGGAGAAAGATGTAAAGTTGATGCTGGAGGATTACTCGGATATGGCAAGTCCAAATGAAGGAAAATAGTTCCTTTCTATCACCTGGCAGCTAAGAGATAAAACATAATGCCTACTTTAACTGCTGCTGCGTCATCTGCACCTCTTTCTTCAGTCCAGTTTTTTAAAAACAAAAGTACAAGCTTTTCCAATACTTTCCCTTTTCACACTTACTCTGTTTTGCTCCATTTCTATTTTTGGAAATCATTATGGTATTTAAAATTGAAAACATAAGCACAGAACAGGGGTACGTTTTACATTATGTATCACAGAAGTGAGATTTTACTTGGTTCAAGAATAGGATATAACAGAAAAAATATGGGGAAATAGAGGGGAAAAAATGTGCCTCCTTAAAGAGCTTTCCCTTTGGCAAACCATCATTAAGCCTCCATGTCTTCCTCTCTTGCTGCATCTGCACAATAAATTGCCTACAATATCACTGAAAAAATACATATTATGAAACTCAAGACTGACCAAAATGTCAGAATGAAGAATCCAGTTTCATTAGGAAACTGTCTCAATGCTGCCATTAAAGTAAGCCAAGATGTTATAGATGCTCAGAACATGTTAACCAATGGATTTCTAAGCTACCTTGTTAACAGTATCATCTTAGGCCAGTGAAGTAGGTCTCTGCTGGCACGCCACACCTATCATCCTCAACAAATGTGTGAAGATCCTGTCTGCGGCACAAAGACCTTGAAGAAAAGTTCTTGGTGTGCTTATACTTTCTACAGTGCTTCTCAACTTTGGCTCATCCTGTGCTGTCTATAAAGATAGTCAAAGGGAATAGAAAAATAATGATACAGAAACCAGAAGCAGCAAAAGTTACAAGGCAAGTAGTGAGAAGCACAGTGGTGTGAGCTGGAGGGAAGAGAGACTGACCAGTAAGAGATAAAAAGACCAACAATGACAAAGGAAGGAAAGGGTCAATAAAATCACTGAGCCGAGTCTCACAAGTGGCTCTGGAAGCAACATTTCTATGTTTAGATGGTTCTTTGAGTCCCTCAGGAGGAAAGTGCCAACAAAATGCACAACCAACAATTATTTCCATCCCTTTCAATATCCAGGCACATACAATTGGTGTGCTGTGACTTCAAACAAACTTTGGGACTGACTTCAAAGTTGTGTCTGACTTTCTCTATTGTTTCTCCTTTCAACCACCAACATCATACTCCTCCTTTGATGAAAAATCCATGTGATCAAGGACTTAACTCAGTAAGGTTCAAAATACGACTGCTGCATACCTCATGCACTCCAGCTACAACATTGCCTGGAATTACTTTCTCCATGTTGCACAGGATTCTTAAATCCTAATAACTGAACAGTCCCCCAAGGACTCTGTGAGACAGAGATAACCCAATGCATAGTGACACAAAGCCTGATATGCCTAATGTATGGTGAACAGCAACAAGACCTGTTATCCTGAAAGCACAAAACTGTCTGCCAGGGATAAGTAGCTAGCAGTTCAAGCACAATTAGAGAACACACATACAATTGTTAGCAATAAAGCTTCAAATTTGAAAACATTTTAACTTTTTGCAGTTTATAACTTCAAGGATACAGTAGGCCTCAATGAACCACTGCTGCTGTACAGAGCAAGAATGTCATGATGAAAACATTTTCAAAAGCAGTGTTGCTTTTGAAACATAACTATTTTATTTTTCGCTCTAGATAACGAGCCTCTACTTTACGAGATCACCTACGTGATGCAACCTTGCATACTATATTAATAAAATTTATTTTATTTCTGGAACTCCAGTACTCAAATATATTATTTCCTCTGTCATGTACTGGTTCTTGTAACGATAATTCCTCCCAATTTTGTCTCAAAACAATTATTAGAACTATTTTTCAGTTGCAAACTGAAGTTGCTATACCCTCTTTGCAGAATTGGCCTCTGTATTTCTCAAACTGTCAACCTATATGCACAGGAATTTATTTCATAAATCATACTCTTACTGTCAAATGTTGTTCCCAGGTATTTAAAACACTTAAACATTCCAATTAATATCCCTTTTTACATTCTTCCTAAAACTTCCTAAACAGCTCTTCCTTGGTCTCCTCACATTACTGAAACTAAGAGAAAGATCATCATAAGGTCACTGAGTTAGAACAGCCCTCTGAGGCTCCTAAGCAGAAACTCTTGCTATGGAGCACACTTTCATGATCCAAGAGACCTTCACCTTCCAAAAAACAAACCAAAAAACCCCCAACAAAACCGCAAAAAAAAACCCCAATACGAAGCCAAGAAAAAAGTCATGGCTTCCCTCCTAACAATTGTATTAAATTTTATTATTGTATTTTGTGGAGGGCTACTCCAGAACTTTTTTTGCTCAAACAATTGGGAATTTTCCAGTTCCTGAATTATATTTATTCAGGGTAAACTAACACCCACTTACTTGGTGTCAGTATGGCCCTTCAGCTAAGTAGTTTTTTCTTCCCAGTATTTATGCCTGATACATTTATGAATTTCACTAAGATCTCTTCTCAGCCTTTAGTTTGTTAGAGTAAACAAATCAAGCATTTTCAGTCCAAGGTCGTCTCTGGCTCATCATTCTTGTGACAGTGGTGTTCTGCACTTGCAGCTGCTCCAGCTTTAGTTTGTCTTTCCTCTTCTCTTTCTTCTTGAACATAATGCTTCAGAATTTGTTTCATTGAGATCTTAATAGCACCTGGTTTTAGTTTTATTAAAAAAAAAAAAAGTTAAACAGTTCTTCTAATACATCAAAGGGATTGAATTTTCACTTTTTGCAGATGCATCACAATGGCAGTTTCTAGCTGCACCAGTGTACTAAGATCTTCCTTTAGTCACTCATTTCCAGCTTAGGAACTCTTAATGGAAAAAAACCCTGAATGGTAACAAGAATAAGAGCAATGAAAAGAAAACAAAAAACTAATGCCACACATCGAGAATCTAATAGCAAAACAGTCTCTCTGTAATATATCAGTCTGCCTTTGTGTCTTACAACTTCATTTTGTCAGCAGATTATGCTGAAAATGTTTCCCTACTTTTAATGTGAGGGTCATTAATGGAAACATTTAAGAAAATTATTCCCAATGCTAACCTTTGAGAAACACTAATGATTTCCCTTTGCTTGATAATTCTTTCAGTGTGAATAGTTGCATTAACCAGTTCTTTATCTTCCTTTTTAATAACATATATTGCTTCCTGTAACTTCTAATTTAAGATACAATCATGTAAAATACTCTACGGCAGGGTAAATATAGGAGGTCTACCTTATTCTCACCTGGGAAAAAACCCATACGCTATGCTATATTACATTTACCTCCAAACCTTTACCTTTCTCCCTTCTGCTCAAAGTCTCCTGAATTCAGCAGTGGCACACAAGCTACACACAAGAAAAAACAATTCAACTGAAAAGCGGATCCAAACCAGAAGTGGAAAGGAAGAGCAAGACTAAGGAAAGAAGAAGACTAATGACAATGTTAATTCAGCTGATTAGCACAATACTGGAACACGTGAGATACTGGTCCTTCAACCAGCAGGGACATATGCCCTGCCATCCTTTTGCTGTGATCAGAACATCATCAGGGGAAAAAAACCATGGCTGGTGAACAACTGGTTCTGAACCTTATTAAGTAAGTAAATAAATATATTACAGTGCAATTGGAGTATGTACCTGGAGCTGGTTGCTTTGTCACTGCACAGTGAGAGGACAATCCGATGTCTATGGGTTCAGCTTTGGGAAGAAAAGCTAGGGACATAATAAATGAGGGAGTCATAGGGTGTTCAAATAGGTCCTTCAGTCTGGACGTTCAGGGGAATCAGCACTGAGAGTTACATCATGCAGAGTTCATGCCCTATAGCTGGGAACCGATCAGGAAAAGTGTGTGTGTGCGTATAGTGATGTACACATACACATCCATCCATCCAGGCTATGGGATTGCTGGATGTATTGGGTTTGGGTGGTAAGGGTTTGCTAGCAGGGAGGCTACAGGGGTGTCTTCTGTGAGAAACTTCTAGAAGCTTCCCCCACGTCTGATAGAGCCAATGCCACCTGGTTCTAAGAGGGACCCATCGCGGGCCAAGGCCAAGACAATTGGTGATAAATATAAGAAGTGTTGGGGGGTGGGCGGGAAATGTGCACCAGCAATCAGGAGAGAGGAGTGAGAGAAACAACAATGTAGAAACCAAGGTCAGCAAAGAAGGAGGGGGAGAAGGTGCTTCAGGTGTCAGAGCAGAGACTCCCCTGCAAACTATGGTGAAGCAGTTTGTCCCCCTGCAGCCCATGGAGGTTGATGGTGGAGCAGATATCCACCTGCAGCATGTGGAGGTCTCCAAGCTAGAGCAGATGGTTGCCAGAAGGAGGCTGTGACCCTGCGGAAATCTTGCTCTGGAGAAGGCTCCTGGCAGGACCTAAGGACCCATGGAGAAAGGAGCCCTGCTGGAGTAGGTTTGCTGGCAGGACTTGTGACCCCATGGGGGACCTATGCTGAAGCAGTCTGTTCCTGAAAGGGAAGGACTCGGGTTGGAGAAGTTCATGGAGGACTGCCTCCTGTGGGAGGGACCCCATGCTGGAGCAGGAGAAGAGTGTGAGGAGTCCTCCCCCTGCGGAGGAAGGAGCAGCAGAGACAACATGTGAAGAACTGCCCACAAGCCCTGATCTCCCTGTGCTGCTCCCTGTGCTGCTCGGAGGGAGGAGATAGAGAATTCATGAGTGAAATTGAGCCTGGGAAGATGGGAGGAGTGGGGGGAAGGTGTTTTAAGATTTGGGTTTTATTTCCGATTACCCTACTCTGACTTCTAATTGTCAATAAATTAATTTAATTTCTACAAGTTGAGTCTGTTTTGCCCCTGACAGTAACTGGTGAGTGATCTCTTCCTGTCCTTATCTCAACACATAAGCCTTCATTGTATTTTCTCTCTCCCTCTCCAGCTGAGGGGGAGGGACAGAGCAGCTTTGGTGGGCAGCTGGAATCCAGCCAGGGTCAACCCATCACAATGGGGAAGCCACAGAGTGTACTCAATTCATGGTATAGAAAAAACAGCTAATCAAGGGACAGAGATCTATGTTTGCGATCTAGCAGTCCCAAAACTTACCTTACAGGTGTCACTTCTTTTATTTCAATATGCTTATTTAGCCTAGATTTGCAAGGAAATGCTGCACGTGTGCACACATTGCAGGTGCATGATTGTCAGGCAAAAAGTAACTAGCACTCTAAACTTCTGAAAAAGATGACCAAATTAGTTAGAATTACTACCAAATTGGACAGAGGCTACCAGACAGATGTGTGACACACAGTGACAGATGACACCACACAGTGAACAAAAGGCCAGAGCACAGGTTTAATCTTTAGTAAAGTCAGAAAATCTAGGCAGTAATGAGGTAATCCCAATGACCTAATGAAAATGAAGCTTAACCATGTTTTGACTCTATTTCTCTTTTTAAGAGGCTGAAGTGTCCACAGCATTTTTCTTACAGACCTAACTACTTGAAAAGAAGAATTTACATCCAAATAATTATGTTAAAGCACTATTAACATTACAGTAATCCACTCCAGAATCAAGAACACTCAGAATTCTGAGAAGAGGGACTGGGAGTCTACTGCAAGGGAAGTGTTTGTGCATTTGTATATTTATATACACATACATACACATTCTCTCTCTCATACATACCCCTATAATTAATTGTCTATACATTAAAGATCTTGCACCTATTGTTACACTGATGTTCCCTAGGACAAAGCTTTGATTTGGAGCCTTAACTATTCTTTAGACATACAAGATATTAATTTTGTATTTCTTATATAGAAAACCCTCATAAACCCAATCACCTATCAGAGTAAGCAATCTAAATAAAGTTGCACAAATTAAACAATGCAGTGAAACAACCTCCTTTATACCACAGCCATCCAAGAAATATATTAATAGCTCATTTGTAGTACAGTTGGAATGCTTATTTTCCTTGGCATAAGTTATTAATGTATTGCTATTTCCTGCATTCCATTAAACGGAGGTATTCCAATCTTCCTAAAGAAATATTCTTTCTTTTAAAACAGAATTAGTTTTTCCTAAATAATGTACAAGTTTCCTTTCAAATTTACATTTCAAACATTCAATTAATTCAAGTGTAAGCTATAAAAACTATTCATCATTCAATCTAACTATCAAAATGTGGAGGAAAAAAGTAAATTAATTTTATCCTGTTCAAGTTTAACAGAAGAAACAGAGGTTCACATCAGATGAAAGCTTCCATTCTTTACAGGGTTTCCTTCTAACTGTCCCTGACATACAAATGGAATTATGTCAAAAAAATGTAATAGGCTTAACATCAAACTCAAAAAAAAAAATCAAAATTACAGTCACTTAACTGACCTTGGACTTTGATGAATGACTCAGGAAAAAAATTCCAGAAAATAAAGTTTCTATTTTATATCAAATACTTCTGGATAAATGATAGAAAATCTTCAAAGGTAGTAGAGTTTTCATAAGGCTTCCTCTGGATTATCCTAAGCTTCTTTGATTTGCCTGAACTTTTGAAGGTCCAGTGGATCATATTTCCTTGGCTATTCCTATTTGGCACACTTTGCTGTAGAAGGCACACTTTATAGGTCTGCAGAACTGCGTCAGTCCTCCTTATGGACTGGCTATCAGGAGAAACAGCAGCCTTGCTGCTTATCTTAGTCTGGCAGATCTAACAGGAATCTCAGCGCTTAGCATATTCTAATTTCCCTTTATGGCTTATGGGAGTGTGGGGAAGACCACTCAATCTACTGCTAGAAGAACTAAGTAGGCTCAGTCTCATCTTTGCTATCTGTCTTTCATGTTATAGATATTTAGTATGAAGAATATACCAGTCACAATAAATGCTTCTGTAAGAAATTAACAAAAATTTAAAACCATCAGTCCTGAGCAAACAGATGAAGGAGGAGCATCCAGGTATTTGCTTACCACAATTGGACCATTAACACTGGAGAACAGCCAGCAACTGAAAGTCTGTCAAAAGGTGACAACAGTTATTAAATGATTGGCCGGTCAGAAGATATACCAAGTAAAAGTATTTTTCTCAGATCAGTGATTTAACAAAGAGGGGGAAAAGATATGTGGACTGGAATCCCACCAACACAAAAATATGAAAGTCCCTCTTTCCTCTCCATTTTACTTGGAGCCTCCCCATGCTACTCTCTACTTCTTCCTCATCACAAAAATTCACAGACGTATTCTGGACCGCAACACTTTTCTGAGCTTCACACAATCTGAGCAACTCAAAGTCATGAGTTATACAGATGTGTAAGATACAAGATTAAATCACTTAAATTGCCTCACATTTTAGAAGTCTCAAGCATGTTTCCATTTGTGGAATGGAAACTGGTGAAATTTAAACTAGACCAAACAGAAAATAACTACTGAAGTTTCATCACAGCGTATTCTGCCTGGTTTTTGTCTCTGCAAGTCCATGAGCTTAAGCTATAACTCTGTCTAACTTGGCTGTACAAGTGAATAAGGACTTCATACTTCATAGAAAATTCTCTGAGCAGCTCTAAGACTAAACAATACAGAATATAATAAAATCACAGAAGCAGATGAAATTCATTATATGTATTTTTAGGATGTGGTGGCTGTATTTCCTTTTTAATTAAAAATGGGGCTAGCCATATTCCAAGTAAACCAGAAAATTGATCCGATTAAGAACTAGACAGACATCTTACATTCTGTAAATACCTAAAAGAGAGAACCAAAATTTTTAGAGAGGGACTGGTCTGTTAAGATTACAGTACAGATTCAGAGATTTCTGAGACTTGACATTTTGCACTTTAAGATTCCAGATGATCCTTTGGCTAGTCATCAAAAGTATTATGACCTTTATTATAAATAGCTTAGGAGCTGAAACCAAGTGATAGTTTCAGATACTTTCAAGCTCTACCTGAATGTAAGCTACTATACTTTATCACAATTCTTTTTGAGTGGAACTGGAATAAGTTTTTTCTAAATATTTAGGACTAGCCAAGCCCTTACCAATGTTTCAAATCCTAATATATGCTATCAGAAAAACACATGCTGCTAGTTATGCTGATATCCCTCCATAAAGGGTTTGAAATGTGAGCATAATTATGAAAAGAGAGCAGACTATCCTCCCCCAAGGGTAATGTAAAGAATAAAAAGCAGATTTAAAACCAGCTCATATTACAGTGCATAGAGAGCATGTTAACAAAAGGATATAAACAAAGTTCTGTGATACTCTGGAGCAAGCTGGATCCAAATCCAGCTGCATCTCTTTAGGGTAAGACTGAAAGTGCCCCAGACAGTGGATCTTTTCTTAGGTTCTGTATAATTGTTAGCATGTCACAAAATCTGCAATTTTGCCAGTGCCTGAGACGGGGATATTATGGGGCTTTAAAGTCTGTGACACTTTTCCCCCATACTATTTCTGTGAGAGCTCTTATCCTCTCAGACCAATTCAGCAGCTATCTGCTGGGAAGGGGAGAGAAGGAGAGGGATAGAGAAGGCATAGGGAAGGAGGGGGAGATTTATATTAGACCAGATTTCTCTTTTTATCTCCTCCACTCCGTGTATTTTTTCCTCCTCTTTTCCTTATGTAAACATCAAGTTTGACAGTTGACAATAGTAGAATAGGAAGCAATCTTCAGGACAGTTGACAGATAAGATCTTAGATAGTACTGTCACTAATTAGTTTCTGGAAGATCACGTCTGTTACGTCTTCACAATTACAAGGAAAAAATTCCCTTAGGCCCAAAGCTAAGGAATTAGATTTTCCATAAACTACTTTCTATGGCAAGCAAAAATTGTCTGAAATANTAAAGAAATGGAAAAAGTTCATTCTTTGCTGTTTACTTAAGGAAAAATAAAGTCAGAGAAAATTTGCAATTCACTGTCATGTAATTAATTATCTCATAGAAATGTAATTAGCTGCCTGTTGATCCAGTAACATTATTTAATGTCATCA
>VXBO01012421.1:171221-193379 GCA_013400135.1 Rhinoptilus africanus
AGCAAAATCCCAGATGATAGCCGCAGGAGCTTCTCATGGAGCCAGCAAGACTATTAGCAGATACTAATATCACATTAGGTCAATGGACAAGTAAGAATTAAATACTACTTTTAAATAAGGGGAACTCAATTTTTCATCCGTATGAGCTACTTAAGAATCATTAGTGAGCTTTTTAAAAATATATATTATATGATTCTGATGGAATATATATTTTCTGTCAAGAGTTATAGCCTCTGAGCAGCAACTGGCAAACCAATAATCTTTTTCACCAGCACTGAAAATAAATTCAGCCAAGGACAGTAACTGGCCAACCATGAAATTGTGCACTTAAGTGGACTTCACACTGACAACAGAAATGCCAGATGAAATTTATATAGGCCTGCTACTATCACATCTGCTGAGTCTCATTCTCCAGAATCTTCTTACCCAAAATCCATTTGTAATGAAAGCAGCAGTCTAACCATTTGCTGTATCAATGTCAGTTTTCAGCGTCATATTGATCAAATTCTTGCTCCCTGAAGTTTAAACAGCAGAAATTATTCCCTTCATTCCAAACTTTTAAAAGAAAGGTGGCAGCTTATACTATGTGTGAATGTCAGGAAGAAAATAACTACCTCAGGAATCTTGTCAGTAATTTGGGGATTTGTGAAAAAAACAGAATACCCTATAAAGCAACACAGTACCCAAGGTTGTACCATTTTATTTTACAAAAAACCAAAATTGTGTTCATATGTACTGCATATAATATATTTATATAATTAGTGAATACTACTTAGAACATCAGAAAGCATGTTGGCTTTAAGAAAAATGCTGACTGAAAACATTGGATTTATTTTCTAAGTTTGTAACGTTCTTTTTAACATTTTCTTGGAAAACAGGAAGCCTTCAACTGACTACTGGAAAAATACTGAATTAATCTGAAATAACACCAAGAAGAGCGTCAATGCTCTGAAACTGTTTCTTCAATCCATTTATAATAGTGTATTTACACAAGATATGGAATGGTACATCCTAAAATACATACAAGCCTAAGATAAAATTTTGCAATACAAATACAATGCAGATGATGTGAGAGCCATCTGAGGTTAAAATAAAGCCACAAACAGACCTATTACAGGAAGCAAATACATACTAAAAAAGGTCGTCTTCCTTCATTCCTCCCACCCCAATATTTAATGCTTGTAAAAGTTACATGTCACTTACATGTAATTATAATTTTCTTCCAGAGCAATCTTTTCCCACATAAATTCAGTAGTCACAAATATAACTACCCATACTGTATGCACAACTTTGACATTCTGCAAAATAAACACTGAAGACAGCAAAGCACAGATTTATGTGCTTCTAAATCTGTAACTTGTAGCATCTCATCTGGGCAACTGCTGTGAAAGCAGTCTCACGCAAGCCAAAGAGACTCTATTCACAGACAGCAATCCAGCATTTCCTTCAGCCACCTACCAGTAAATACGTACGTACATTCACAAACATGCACACTTTACCAACCGCTAGAGCAAGGTTACAAGAAAACAAAGAACCATTCTGAAAACTTGACCCACTGAACCAGATCAAGTACAAATGACCAGCAAGTTCTATTCATTTAAATTGATTTTATGCTGATTTATATCACCAGGGTCCCCCAAAAATTTAAAATTATGTTTTATAAAGCAAATCTGGTAGGAACAGTTTCCAGCTCCAACTAACACCATGCAGTTTCCTTCTCAGTGGAATTCTTCCTAGAGAGTTGCCACCTATGTACATAATGATGAAAGTTAAAATCTAAGCTCTAAACAAAAAAAGGAAGTAAAGGAACTAGGAAGTAAGTCCTTAGGTTTTCATGACAGTCAAAAGCAGATTATATCACAGTCCAGGTTTAAATATCCTGCCAGAAAAACTCAAAATTCTTCTGTATGCAGTGCAGATGGAAAAGCAGGCAAAATTGCCCTTGCTGCTCTTCCCAGTTCAGTAAACCAAATTTTTTATTTAGCTTTTCAGTTTGATAAATAAAAACCAATATAATGAACTTCATTTTCTTTCTACTCTTGCACATGACTAGGAAAGTCCAACCTACTGGCTGAAACAACGTTACCCCCCGCCCCCAGTCTATACACAGCCTGTACTTTTCCTGTAATCCCTTGCTGTTGACTACAGGTAGCTATCTTATTAGAGAGTGACAGCTCGGGTCCCTGATCCAACAGCTGTTAAATCTAGTTCATTTCCCCAGCAGATTTTGCTATACTTCCAGGTGAATTAAGCATGGGGAGTAACATGAAGCTTTCTCTCTCTAGGTCCTAGTTGATTTACAGGGTAGATGGGACCAAGTCTCATATGGACTGCATGGTAATCCATCCTGTGAATAGTCTGGGTACCCCTTGCAGCACTCTTGCCCCCTTAGATTGCCAAAGGCAGGGGTAGTCACCATGACCTCACTCCAAGCATGCTACTAAGCAACAATCTCTGCTAGTCTTAAAAATGGCTTTCTGTATACAAATCTTCATAGTAAATTTCAATAAACCCATTAACCATATGTCAACACCAGCAGAAAAGTACACAAACTGTGTTAAATTGGCTCCTAGCACATTCTTAGTAATGTATACTGGAGCTAGCTGGCACAGCAAGAGCTAGATGGCAAACAGAAAGTTATTTTCAAGAAGGGATGTCATTACAGTTGCATTATCCTCTGCAGCTGATCACAATACTAAATATTTTTTTTTATGGCCTCATTCAAACATTTGTAACAGCAAAAACAATTTTCAATGACATTCTATACCAATCCAAGATAAGAGGAGGAAAATATTAATAAACTATATATATCAAGCCTGCCAATTATACTGTTATTTTTAAGAGTTCCCATTTACACATTGATGTAAATGGGACACTGCAGCCAGCAAAGTGATACTGATGTAAATGAGGCGACAGTCCAGGCAGTAAGTAGCCGTTATAATTTCTATTATTACTAATAGAATTCACAGTCTAACAATGCAAAGACTATCTTTAATTCTTCTGATTCTTTCACCTCTCCAGAACATTCAGTAGAGGGTGTATTTCTCATCTTTCTTGACAGTCTGGTGCAGTCCACCTCTGGCTGTCAGAACAACTCTCTAATTTTATTAAGTAAGAGAATGAGCTGTCAGATTTCCAAAGGACCAATAACTCACACCACAGTTTCCTTTTAGTATGTGTTCACACCATCAAAATGTTACTAATGAAATTTGTGGGGCTATTTGGAAAAAAAACCAAACCCAAACAACAAAAAAACTGCACAGCCCAAGGTACTCATAATATCAAGTAAAACGTCAGAAATTCTGATGTTTGCAAAACATATATTAAGCCAGACAGTTATATTTCCATAGCTTTGGAGAGTCACTTCTTTCTCTCATTCATCATAATGTTTTTATCTATAAAAAAAACAAATAAAACCCGCCAAGCACTCCCCATTACTTTAGCATAACTTTACTAAAATATGTAGTTCAAGTAATTATAATTTTTACATTTAAAGTGTGACTATTTAAAACAGAACTGGAACATTAAATATAAAAAAATAAATATATATGGTAATTTTCATTAAGTATTCTTTTATGTTTGGATTTTATAAATTTGACCAACACAGCTATTGACTTCCGGGAACAACATACCCATGACAGCGTTGTCACTATTTCACAAAAGAATTCCTGAAATTTCATTATATATAACACTAATTAGATGAAGGCAATACCTTCCTATAACACATCATACCTTTCTTTACTCTATAGCAAATTGTGCTTACAATGGTTACTGCTTAGACTCCATTAGCATTCTTAATGTTCTATGTCTCTTGAGAAGTTTAATGTCTAAAGTTTTCAAATTTCAAAATTGATTTTTAAAAATTTTCATATTTTTTTAAATTTAGTTTTAATTAATCTGCTTCAAAAATATTTAGTTCTATATAATCTTAAGTACTTAGAGGAAAAAAAAAAGTATTTTGTCTCCCATTAAATTAAAGGATAATTTCTATCCTTGTTTTAAAAAGCATGAACAGAGAAACAAGAACCACCTCAATTCACAGGACTGTTGTGAAAACTAAAATAAACTTTCAGTTTCAGATTAACAAGAGAAAGGGGAGAAAAATATGCATGAAAGGGAATTAATAATTGTTTCTATATCAGAACTGAGTTGTGTGAAGATCATTTGTGGCCATTCCTTGAGCAATGAGTATACTCCACGTTCGCTAATTTAAAATTGTCCAGCCTGTATACAGAATAAAGAGACTCTATCCCGAAACTAGTACGCAATCAAGCAGTTAGAAGCTTCTAAAAGTTTTAAGAGAAGTTAAGATTATAGAAGTTACAGTTATTAAACATTTTTATACATCTGAAACGGTGTATAAACTTCCAATTCTAGAAAATAAAGATTTCTGTGCATTTTTCAAAACACAGCATCCTGCTGTATACGAAATATCACAATGGTCAATGGGAAAAGTGACACACAAATCCTTAACATGAAAGAATTGACAAATCAGCCTGCGAAACTAAATTGGAAAAACGTGCTGATGCTTGGATACATTAGGAAGAGTGCATGGAGTCCTGAATACTGTGGTTCCATAATCTAGATTTAAGGACTGCCAAATATCTTCAGAACACTTTTAACTTTAACCAGTTAAACAGGTAGCAAAATTTAAATATTTGAAGTAAAATATAAAACAGAGGAGAGTCAAAGTTTAAAGAGGAAAAAAAAAAAAATGTCAGGTTTACTATACTTTTTCCAATACTAGAGTCACTTTCCACTGGCATTTTGATCACTTCCTACAGACATGTAACTGATCCACAAGGGCACGGGTTTAATCTTTGTACATACATTTAAGCCTTGGATTGCATTTCCACTCCTACCTAAGAGATTCTTTTCATGTATTTATTTTTATATTCTATGTCTTAGATGATGTCAGAAATCCTATTCAGATTCATAACTCTCCAAAGATTATCCATTTTTTACTTAATGTGGAAGTCAATTTTGACATTTCCCATTTTAAATTCTTAACTCTTGACACGTTTTCAGAAATACAAACGTCTTGTTTCAAACACCATGTCCTGCTTTTGATAAGAAGATTAGTAAATCAACCTCCCATTGCATGGGAAAGAAAGGGGAAGACGACAATTGTTTTTCTCTGATGTGATCAGGAAGTGATTAAATTTTAGTTTGAAATCTTCTGAATGTACCTGATTGCTGCCAATTGAACCGGTATCCTATTTCCAGCTACAGCAGGGACTGTTGCTTCAGAAAAAAAGGCAAGGCACCTTCAAGATTCATCTGGCGTATGTCCTTGTTTGGGGCTGAGGAGTCTTTCTGACCCCCATACAGGCCAGTGTCTGAATCCCTGAGGCATATGATTTGATTTTCTTTACCATCTTCCCTACACACAGCTACGTGTTAACATTGTAGAATTAAAATGGAGGTTAATGTTCCGCTACTGGTGTGTAAGCACAAAGGGGAGGCATGAAGTGAAAGCAGAATGAGTTTATACATCATACTGAGAAGGATTATACATCCTTAATCACCTTGAAGAGCACTTCACTGAAAAAACATGAAATTCAAATTTGATACAGAGTAGAGCCATAATTTGCTCTATAAGAGCACAAGAATGTTCTTTGTACAGTACCACAAACATCCTTTTATATATATTGGGTTAAAGCAAGTCTATTTTGGTTCTCTAAATATTGTTAGGAGAAGGCATTTTTTCCAGAAACTCTAATGAAACTACATGGTATTTTGCTCTAATGTTTCTCCCCGAGCCACTGTGCAGAAAGAATCTGGGATGCTGCGTTCTGTAAAATCTGCAGAAAGAAATTCTATTAACTTTGTCAGATTGAACCTTACTGTTGATATAACTAAGTTTCTACCCCATTCAGTCTGACTTTAATAGTAGGTCAATTTCATTAGCAGAAATAGGAAGGGGAATAATAAATAGCTGACACTATCTCCACTGGGACACACCAGTTACATCACACCTTGCACTGACAACCTTTCTGAATCCACCTAAGGAGCAAAGGTAAGAGATTAGTATCTGGCATCTACCCAGTACATTATTTGGGCCTATGTAATCCACCCAAATTTCATCACTTGTTTTCAAGTTTAGAATGTCAGATGCAGTTAAAGAAATTTTAGATTGTTAAATTTGATGACATATGTTACAGGCTGTATTAGTAAAAGTAAAAAAAACGTGCCATAAACAAGAGTGGAAGAATTATGATATGGGAGATAAAATTATAAAAATGGTAAAAGCAGAAATGTTCCATTTCAAGTTCTGTGAAATTACCAAGCCTTTAATATATTTTAAAAATTAAAACCACAGTAAATGTTATCTCAGTGACTACCAAATTAAGCTAGCTCAAATAAAACCAAAATGAAAACATCTGATATCAGTTCTGTGTAATTACAAGGTTATTGATTTAAAAAAACAAAAGCAAGAGATGCCAAAGGGAAATTTTAAAAAAATACCTAGTCAGATCCTCTCATTTAAGAAAGCAACTGGAGTGAAATGCGTGCACTAGACAAAAATAATGGCACAAGAAGCAGAGTTGAGATTACAGCATTCAGAATTTACATCCAGAGGGAATCCATGATGTTCATTTTTCTACCCAGTACACTTGAAACTTGTAGTTGCCTACAGTTTCAGCTTCTCACAGTACTTGCCTAAAAAGTGCATCAAAGTGCTTTGAGATTACAAGCTTCTGAACTGTTTATTTAGAATCTCAGGTACACTATGAACCTGCATGTATTTCTGTTTCAACTGCACTGTCTCACATTCTTAAAAACAAAAGATATTAAATTTACCAGATGGAGACGGATTAAATGCTGGATTTCTGTCAGTGAACGAGTCTACAGGTCTGGGAACTACAGACTGAAACATATTGGAAGGGGACTTAAGTAGATTTTGCCATTCAGCAAGACAATGATTATTCCAATATGAGAGAGATTTTCCTGTCTTCACTCCTGATCTCTAGTTCTGAACCAAACTGCTACATTTTTCTGCTTGCTCTTACACTTCTAATCCTGATTCTTATCACATCCTGTTTTCTTTAACACTAGTAGCACAGAAGAGTTCAGCACAGAAGTCCTTTTATGAAATAAAATTACAGTGCAAACTCCAGAACAGAAGTGAGTCTAACCTCTGTCCATAAGAACTTACAACATATAATAAACTATCCTTTTCCCAAGTATAAGCATTCATCTATGATGGGAGAACATGAAAGAATATATCTGACTGTGGAGAAAGAAAACCTTGCATCATGCAAACACTCTATAATTACATGGCAACACCAAACAAACCTAATCAAGATCAGAAAAGTAAAGCTCAGTGGGAGCAAAACAGGTGTGGAATGTGATGGGAGACAAGAAAGGCTCCTACGAGAACACAGCAATAAAGCAAGACCAAGGAAAATGTGTTTGCTGCTAATCAAGGGAGGATACATAAGTGATGAAGGAAGAACACAAACAGGCTTTAGTAATGAATTTCCTCTTGCCTAGCCTTTGCAGGTGAGGTCTGCTCTCAGTACTCTTGTTACTGTACATAGCACCAGTCTCAGAATCCAGGTGGTGAAGTATTACCCACAAGAGAAAATCAAGGTGGAGAGTAGCACAATCACTTGATCAGGTGAGAAATACCAAGTCCATAGGACTGCATGGGACTCGAGCATTGAGAAACAACATTGCTTTGATGCTGCTGCCATCTTTGAATTACTGTACCTTTCTGGCACTACTACTGTTGCTGCGACAAAAGGTAGTCTGTTTTCAAAGGGGGAGGGAAAAGTAATGAGCACAAAGAGTAAAAGTCAAATCCAAAGATTTCCTGTGTGAGTCCAGACCAAATATTTCTTATCTCCTGATTGCGTTTTCCACTGCCTACTGGTAGCACACCACCACTATTCTTGATGATTTTCAGAAAGCACTGACATAATAGCAAAAAAAAGCATTGCATAAATCAGTGCTCACCAGCAAAAAAGGGTAGCCTTTGTTCTGTAAAACAACCCTAATACAATCACAAAGCGTTTCCTCAACAATCCACCTTTTCAGGGTATTGAGAGAGCAGCAGCACAGAAAGCTGTGGAACAAGAAAACAAGGTACTCACATACATCATGTTAACAGAAGGCCAAAGATTTCCTAACAAGTGGAATAAATCCCACAGGGAAACAAGAATAACTCTTCCTTACAACCTAAATAGGAAATTTCCAGAAGTTTTGGAAGTACGACGGCCTGAGCAAATAGGCAGATTTACACGTTCAAATCACTTACACGTTCAAAATTTCTTCTCTCTTTTAGACAAGCTCCCACATCTGAAGTACTGACAAAAACTGGAACATCTACAGTACTGACTTGCTCACCAAAACTAGAGTTCATTTACTTCTTTTCAGATGAGGAATGTAACATACATAATTTAGTTAATACAGAAAGTACTGCATTAGAGATGGAACTGTGCTGCACATTAAGGTACTTCAGAGCTGCAGCAGCGGTGCAGGGGGGGGAGCTTACAGTGCTCTTAAGTGAGATGGGGTGGTGAGCAGGAGAACAAAATGCCAAAAATAGAAAACATCAATACTGTTAAATTATAAACAAACAGAAAGAGCTCAGAAATAATATGCAAATAAAGACTTCTTGTTTTAATGCAGACACAGGGGAAAAAAATACACAAACGTTTAGAGAAAAAATGAACTTGGCACCCATCCATATATTACACATTGCACCACACAGTGTTAAAGATCACATTGATATGATATATACATACTCAATTACTGTAAAGATCAGATTCTTGAATACTGCATTGTCACCATAAATGTCATTATGTTGGCTAGTTATATTGAAACATTTCTCAAAAGTTCATATATCTTTGATTGCTATGTGACCTGACTGTGCGAAATGGTAAATATCACATAAAATAGTTGTGTTTGAAAAGAATCCCTAAAGGGATTTTAAGGGCCATTGGTGTTTGGCATTGAGACATGCTTCATACAAAGGGTTATTTCCCATATTTTAAAAATCCTGTCTTGGATGCCTGAGAACTAAAGTAAAAGAAAATAAAAGAAAAGCTTGCATATTTTCTTATGCCAAATATATTTTTTTTTTTGCCAGATTGCACATACAAGTATTTCTGATAGAATGCATTAGGCCTAGTCACGTATTAACTGACTGTGCAGTATTTCGGACCTTGATTCTGTTTTGTTCGTTTCAGACAACAATACAGAAGTTTCAGTTAACTATTACAGTAAAAAAGCATATACAGCCAATACTGGGCCCAGTCCTCTTCAATACATTCATCAATGACTTGGATGAGGGGATAGAGTGCACCCTCAGCAAGTTTGCTGATGACACAAAGCTGGAGGCTGGGNGGCTCTTTTTGGTAGTGCCCAGTGACAGGACAAGAGGTAATGGGCACAAACTTGAGCACAGGAAGTTCCACCTAAACATGAGGAGGAACTTCTTTACCTTGAGGGTGGCAGAGCACTGGCACAGGCTGCCCAGGGAGGTGGTGGAGTCTCCGTCTCTGGAGACATTCAAAACCTGCCTGGACGCATTCCTGTGCAACCTGCTCTAAGGTGGCCCTGCTCTGGCAGGGGGGTTGGACTAGATGATCTACTAAGGTCCCTTCCAACCCCATGATTCTATATATTTTATGTACCATAATACATTTGCCTTTTTTTATCCAGTGATTTTTTTTGTACTGTATTAGCCTGTATCAACTTATGTCAGTTAGAAATTACGCACTTTTGACAACTCCACTCAATTAACTGGGAGTCAGACACAACTCAGGTTGCCTAAGTGTAATTGTGAACAACTTGAATAACGTCACAAAAAATAATAATTACACAAAACAGGTAATGCACAAGAAGATACTCTAGTAGAGTAGAAGAGAATAGTGCATGTTCCTTACTTTAACTTCAGCAAGGCGTTTGACGCAGTGTCACAGCCACATCATGGAAGTAAAGACCGGACAGATGGTCTACAAAGCAGAGGAAAGCCTTGCTGTATGAACAGAGTGACTCAATCAAACTAGAAATCAGGTTTTCCTCAGGTTCAACAGTTTAATTCCTGTATCAGGGATCTGGCCCAAGGGATGATATAAGCCCCCATTAGGTTTGAAGATGATATTAAATTAGGGGAGCAGTTGGTAGACTGCAGGGGAGAGCTGCTTTTCAGAAGCATGTGGATACATTGGGAAAATGGACCAAGAAAAATCTTATAAAATTCCAGACATAAATATAGCACCCTGCATGTAAGAGAGAGTAACTCTTTGCAACACTTCTGACTGCAAAAAAAGATTTGTGTGCTGCAGTAAAGAAGGTGAGGAGGGTGCCTTTCCAGTGATGAAAGGTAACTGCAGACCAGGCTCCATTTGCTGTACTATAGCCATCAGGGCATGGGGAAGTGGTACTTTTCATTTATTTAGCCTTTTAGGAATGAATGTCCCTTTCTCTCCTTTCCAAAGACATGCCAGCTAACAGCAGAGAGTTCAGAAGATATACCAAGGTGACTGGGAGCTGGAGTATCTGATACATGGACAGGCTAAGGTGAGTTGGTTTGTTTAGCTTCAGACACAGAAGTTAAAGAGGAAAATCAGCTGCAGACTTCTATTACCTAACAAGCGTGGGTCTGGGTGTGCAGAAGAGGATTACAGAGAAGACAGATTGGCTCTTCTAAAAGTGCACAGCAAAAGAGAAAAGAAAAAAAAAGACAACCATGACAAATTACAGCAACAGAAAGTCCAATTACATACAAAGAGAAAAAACATTAAAAAAAAACTCCACTGAAGAAGTGGTCAAACACTTGTTCAGGTGTCCAGAGATATTGTGGAGTTCTCATTCTTGGTGATAGTCAAAAACCTGACTGGACAGTGCCACTATGTTGGCTCCAAGTTCACATTTGATTCTGATTGGAGGGGGAGGATGGACCACCAAAACGTCTCTTCAAACCTAATTTATTCTTGGATCTTGTGATTACATTGTACCTTGCATAGTTTATCAGTGCATTGTTCAAAGTACCAGTATCAGATTACAGAACTCTTCCTAAAATTTATCTGTTAGTTCTACTTTTATTCCAACCTCAATCTGTAGAGATCAGGGGGATTTTTGACTAGTTCCTGACTTAAGTTCCATTCCATCACATACATGTCTTGAAAAGAATTAAGTTATTTTAAAAATTAATTTTATTCATTTTGGACAATCAGGATGAACAAATGGAAATAAAAATCACAAGCTAAATGTTACAGAGAATATTAAAAGTCATATGAATTATGAACGTGTGCAAAGCAAATATGAGAACCTTTAGACCAGCTGTTAACTAACATTTGAAAGCCAAATGAAGTAAGTTTAGAAAATAATGCACCAGATGGAGGAAATATGTATACCCAGGGAATAACTGTTTCTTTATCTGCCACTCTTACTTACTTTCAGACATGCACATATCACCACTGAAAACTGCTTTACTCTATATAACATCTTGAAACAAGGTACTATTCTTTGTGTTCTGGTCATTTTTTTCCTTTGTTGTAGGAAGGAGAAAAGTAGTGATAGAAGAAAACACTAGAAGCATATTTATTTAGAATATGAAGTGTCTGCTTATGACCAATTATTATATATATTACATAATCATATCTTTATATAGAGGCCCTTATAAATGAAACACAGTTTATTTATATAGCTTCTGTTCAACATTAATCATTTCCTACATTGGAATATTTTGGATGTGCAGAACTATACAGAAATTGATTTAATTGGCAAGTATTTAGGATATGACAGGCAGCTTTGCCAGTACATGCTTAAATACAAAATGCATATGCTGAAAATGGTGCTGTCAAACAACATATTTAACTGCAACCTGACAGAGAAAGTTGTACCAATAAGAAATGTGCTAATAGACTGATAGGAAATAAAGATGTTTCAAATTAGTTTGTTAATACCATCAACGGGAGGATATTTTGGTTTTAATTTTCTCAGAATGCCTATGAAATTGACAAAGCAGTACTACCCAACACCTAGACATTAATTTTCTACGTATGAAAGCTATGTGGTCCTCAGTTGCTGCAAATCCATCTAGCTTGTGAAGTGATTTTCAGACCCGTAGGATACTGGCTGATTTTTGCATGCATTAAGTGCTTTAGACCGAAGTTTTTCAGCATTAAGTTTAGCAAATGCTGGCATATAGTAATAAATGTTACTCACGTGCATATATTGTTTAATCCTAGGTAAACTTCAAGACCCAGTCAAATTATTTGTTATTTGGCTTCTGTTGCTGTAAGGCAAAAAAATTTTTCAGAGATATAAACTTCATGATAAAGACTACAGAAAACAGTGTGATGCAAACATCAAATACTAATGTACTTTCTTTCAGTATTTTGTTAAACCAAGAACGAATTCCTTTGTTGTCAGTATAGATTTTAATGCTGCAGAGAGATGAAATCAGTACCCAATGTATAGAGATTAAAAAAAGGATGTTTTTCCTCTTTCGTGTTATGACTGTAATGACTTTGCATAATCACTGCAGCAAATTGTGAAAGAGGCAGAAAATGAATAAAACCTGCCGACTGCACAGAGGATAAAATCATTGCTGTGAATTTTCAACTGTGCTGCACTTTGCCGTTTACTGCACACTACACAAACAGATGATGTTCAGTTCAGATTCAGGCAGAAAATAAAGGCCTTCCAAGACCAGATGTCTTAACACTGAGGAAAAGATAAAAGATGAATTTTGAAATGCTAATATTTTATTTCTAAAATACTTTTATTTTAATTTCTCACCCCCTAAGGGACTTCCCTTTCCTGTTTTCTTTAAAGCAAACAGATGGTTGAAACTTGTGTAACAACAGACATTGCACACTTCAGTTTTCAGTCTCTACCATTTTTGGTAGAAAACTTGGTATCACTACTTAAGAATAAAGTAGTCAATTACTCATACAAAAATACTATTACTTAAAGGTAGCCAAGAACCAGAAAATTTAATCCATTTCTCCTCTCCTCGGAGAGTGGAGTGCAAATCCTTGTTTAAGGAATAATGAAGGAAGGTTTGCTTGCCCCAGCTACCTGTAATGCACAGTTCAACAAAAGCTAGTACAATAACAGGAAGCTGTAAGAAGCAGAGTTTTCTGAACTGCTCTAAAATCCACAGCAACTCTGTCAGTAGTGCCAAAGTCACATACAACTAGCAAAATAATCAGATCAGTGTGAGACCCTCTGTGTAGCCGTCGCTGCAGTGCACAGGGAGCTAAGTGATTTACATCATCTTTAAAAAACATGTAAGCAGGCAGCAGCTTCAACGGAGCCCCGCTTCATTCCTAGATTCAGAACTATCTGTGATTCGGAAACAAGCAACCCTGTTAGGAATTGTCAGAGCTGTATTTGTTCCTTACTTCATCCAATAGGTAAAGTCTAACTCACTGTTTCCTCACTAGGATGACAGACTTTAGAGGAGCCTAGGCTTTATCTTGGTCTGACAATTTTGAAGAAAAACACATACCGAGTGTGCAACAACTATACAAAGTTAGGAAGGGATAAAGGGGAAAAAATAATGTAGCTCTGACCACATCAAATTTTGGACATGAACTCTGTCCCCCTAGAACCATTCTCTATTTTAAACTTGCTTCACAGTCATGCAGCTAGAGGTCAAATCTATCCTCAGCTATGCAAGCTTCCAGGCACTACAGAGAGGAAAACTTGGATTTTTGCTATCCTTTTACATGAAAACAAGTGCTCGCTTATTGCAGTGTCATGACTGATGTGCATCCCTGACCACACGATGCTTGTTTTAATATCACTCAGCAAATACGAGAAAACAAGCCAGCTATGTTCTTTCTTGAACAGCCTCATGTTATGTTTTGCAGAGTAGTATGGAAGTTGCAAACGGTCAGACAAAGGCATCTGGCCTGCTACAACATGGGGAGATAGTTTAAAGTTCATTGTACTGCTTTATTTCCAGTCTCAGCCTGCAGAATCAGTATAAATGAAGCCTGTACTACCAACTGCTATGAAGTCCTTTGTGAGCTCTAAGCTCTGTCTGCCCTGGGGAAGAGAACTGGAAGAAGGGAGAAGGTGGGTGTATATAGAAACAAACACTATTCCATACACATGCTTGTTAAATATAGGCTTTTGTCCAGTTCATTCTTTCAGGGTTTAGCAGTGTCCCTGTGAATAGTTTCTGGCCCTTTGTGCCCTCTGCCTGTCTTCTTGGACAATGCCCACTCATTGTCTCACTACAGACTTTCACCACAACAAGGACCAATGCTTGTGAAAATCTAATTATAAAGCACTACAAAAGTAAGCCTCAAGGGACCTGTGATGCTACTATTAAACCCATCAGAGGATATGGGCCTAAGGGGTCACTGTAGCGTTTATTGTGCCCAATCGAAAGACCACCTTCCTTCTATCAAGGTAGTTAAAAAAAACATCAAAAAATAAACCAAACAACAAGCCACCCCCTCAAATTTTACAAATTCCACCTATTCCAAAGCAAAACAGACTAAACAATAAAGAACATAATGCTATAGCATTTAATGAATCACAGATTCAGGCTGGAGGCCCTCAGGAGGTCTCTAGTCCAACCTCCCACCCAAAGCAGGGTCAGCTCTGAGGTCAGACCGAATTGCTCAGGGCTTTATTCAGCCTGCATTTGTTAACCTTAAAGGATGGAGACTAAACAGGCTCTCACAACTCCTTGACTGTGCTCAGGGTAAAAATGTCTTCATAGACAATTTGAATCTCTAGTATCAACTTGTGCCCATCGTAATTTTTTGTCCTATCACACATCACTGCAAAAAGCCTGGCTTCTGAAATATTTGACATTAAATTCGTATACAAAATCAGTCACTGTATAAAATATAATAAAGTCTTTGAAATGTTCATCTTGTGAAAGAAGAGTAAAGAAGTATCCCACCTTCTCTGCCCAGTAGGTTTTAAGAGAGGATGCCACTGGGTTTGGTAGTATCCCTGGCCCAACAAGCATACTTTGAAAAAATCAGCTAAAGTCCTTCAGGAAAGGTGACCGAGAAGTGCCAAATTTCTAAATACAAATTTACCTGGCTTAAATATTCAGTTTCTCTGAAATTAAAGCATTTTCAAGCACTTGGAACTGCTGCAGTTCCAAAGTATAGGAAGCTTTGAAGATACGTGATAATGCACAGGTTCTCAAGAGTATGCTTTCTGGTTTAAACATTGAGTTCCATTCCAAGAGAAACAAAAAAACCCAACATCAACAAACACTACATGTATTTGCTACAGTCATTTGTTAGAACTGCTTCTTCACATACCTCCCTTTCTCAGCATAGCCGTTGAGGCACTTCATAAATATTAATTTACAGAGTATGCAAAAGGCACAGGACTGTTGCTTCGGGTTTTTTTAATAGAGCAGAGAGACAGAACACCTATTCACAACTTCTCACAGAAAATCTTCAGCAGAGCCATAAACTGAACCCACATGCCTCACTTTCTCAGGTAGACTCAAGTACAATAGATTTTTTGACTCTCTTCAGGCCACTCTACTACTCAGTAGGCATGAGAGCAACAGATGTCATTCACCTGGACTTACACAAAGCACTTGACATTGTCCCACATGACATCCTGGTCTCTAAATTGGAAAGATATGGATTTGACAGATAGCCCACTTGGTGGGCAACAAACTGGCAGAACTGCCTGGATGGCGCCATTCAAAAGGTTGTAGTCAACAGCTCAATATCCAAGTGGAAACCAGTGACAAGTGGCTGTCCTCAGGGGTTGGTACTGGGACCAGTGCTGTTTAACATCTTTGTTGGTAACATGGACAGTGGGATTGAGTGTGCCCTCAGCCAGTTTGCTGATGACACCAAGCTGTGTGGTGTGGTTGACACACTGGAGGGAAAGGATGCCATCCAGAGGGACTTGGAGAGGATTGAGAGGTGGGCCTGTGTGAACCTCATGAAGTTCAACCAGGCCAAGTGCAAGGTCCTCCATCTGGGTCATGGCAATCCCAAGCAAAAACATGGGTTGGGTGGAGAATGAATTGAGAGCAGCCCTGAGAAGAAGGACTTGCGAGTGTTGGTGAATAAGAAGCTCAACATGAGCCAGCAATGTGCACTTGAAGCCCAGAAGACCAACCGTATCTTGGGCTGCATCAGAAGAAGTGTGGCCAGCAGGTTGAGGGAGGTGATTCTGCCCCTCTGCTCTGCTCTTGTGAGACCCCACTCAGAGTACTGCGTCCAGCTCTGGAGCCCCCAACATAAGAAGGACATAGACATGTTGGAACAGGTCTAGCAGAAGGCCATGAAGATCATCAGAGGTCTGAAGCACCTCTCCTATGAAGACAGGCTGAGAGAGTTGGGGTTGTTCAGCCTGGAGAAGGCTCCAGGGAGACTTTATAGCAGCCTTCCAGTACTTAAAGGGGGCCTACAGAAAATACGGAGGGGCTATTTATGAGGGACTATAGTGATAGGAGAAGGGGTAATGGTTTTAAACTGAAAGAGGGTAGAATTTAGGAAGACTTTTTTTACTGTGAGGGTGGTGAGGCACTGTAACAGGTTGCCCAGAGAAGTGGTGGATGACCCTTCCCTGGAAATGTTCAAGACGAGGCTGGATGGGGCTTTTAGCAACCTGTCTAGTGGGAGGTGTCCCTGCCCATGGCAGAGGGGTTGGAACTAGATGATCTTTAAGGTCCCTTCCAACCCAAACCATTCTATTATTCTATGATCTTTAGGAGATCTGAGATTAAACGTTGACAAAGAGACAGGGTTCGGAAAAAGGTGCTCTATTGTCAAACCCATAGAGAGACCAGAGGCCATGCTCCCCAAGAAATGATGGGTTACAATGCAATATGGACTCCAATTACCTTCCCTAGGTAACAGAAATTTATAATGAAAAAACAAATTGAATGTTAAGAATGAAACATTCACAAATGAAGTTTAAACAAGTTCATCTGATAACTCTACGATATGCAAGTCAACTGTGGTTTTTTTTGAAATTTTTGTTTGTTTGGGGTTTCTGCAAGTTTTTTGCAGTTGGATAGGCAATTCAAACTTGACAACTAGATTACAGCATTAAAAAATTAAATTAACAGCTAATTAACAAAAGAATCTCATTCTGTGCCAAGTCCTTCTGCTGATATAAACAAATTAAGATAGACATATTATTACAGAGGTTTGTTTTAGTTTTAAGGAGTTTTGCATGCTGAGTTTTACTGCTGTCTGCCCCACTAAGTGGTGTCTGCCCCACAGCAGGCTCTGCCCACGGCCGGCTCTGCCCCACAGTGGGCTCTGCCCCATGGCAGGGTCTGCCCCACGGTGGGGTGTCTGCATCACGGCAGGGTGTCTGCACCACGGCAGGGTGTCTGCCCCACGGCGGGGTGTCTGCCCCACTTAACTTAATGTTATAACTAGTCATTGAAATAAAAATGGACAATTGACAGAACAGAGCTACCTAAATTCAGCCATTATTGACACAGTGTATTGCTTTCAAAGTTTTTCTCCACTTTCACATAAAATAGGTTGAAGTCAGTCAGATAGCACACCATGTCTTCTCAGCCTTTCACCCTCATAAAGAGATTATAATTCACTGGACTCTTTTTCATAGAGTTACATAGTTGAGATTTGCATGCCTAGCAGATGAATTGGGAAGGGAAATGCTTATCTTAACAAAACCTAAATATCTTCCACCACAGATAGGAAGATGGGATGAGCTGGTACATTACCACAATTCTATCCTTGTCAATACCTGTTACAGTGACATCACAGACCACACGCTACTGCCCCTGGTAGACTCTGAACATATTCACAAAAGTGCCCTGTTATCAGGGGAAGAAAGAAGAAAAGCAGTCTCAGGAATACTGAAAACTGAAGCTATGACAATCGTGGAAAAAACATCAAACACTTATTACATTCACAGAACTCTGCTTCTTTGGTACTATCCTACATGCCTTTCAGATACACGACTTAATTCTGTAAGGAAGCCTTGTGGGCTGGGAAGCGAAAGACATGTACAGTCTCTTATTACTTACCCATTTTTCATAATTTGGTCTGGATTTTTCTTATCACATCCCCCATAGAAACTAAAATAAAACAAAAACCAGATGCAAAGTTCTCAGTCTGTCTGATAAACCGCATAGCTTGCTCAAAGTTAAAGATGACATCAATAAAGCATTCATCTGCTGTGAAACTATGACCGCTCCAGAACATAATGCGAAGAAAAAAAAATTAAAAATCAGTTATTTTATCCCAAACATGGAAGAAAGGTGAAACTTCGACAGAAAAGAAACTTTTGACCTAACATTTCAGCATACCTAAGCATCCCATTCCTGGCCACCTAACTTCTGATTACCCTAATTAAACAGAAACATGACACAAACTAGTAGGATTTTCCACAGCCGAAAGTTCAGAAGGAACAGCCTGAGCGCAAAGTGGTCAATAAAGATCGTAAGTATAACGTGGTACAGTAATATCCAATTATATTAAGACATTTTTTTAGGAAGAAGAGAGTTTACATGTCCCCATTCAGATTTATCTGTATAAAAGGACCCTCCAAACTTCTCAGAAGAATAGATTTAGAGATCAGATAAAATAAGCTATCTGTTCTAGCATGTTAATTGTCCACTAACCTCTTAATTTTTTTCCACACTTAACATATCTATTTTTTCCCCTTACATTTATTTTTTCATTCAGCAGTTTCATAATCAATTGCACACATTCCACACCATTTCCACACTGATCTCCTACATTATTTTTGTATCATATCTTTTATTCACTGTACCAAGTGATTAGATTAAGAAATTCTTCTCAACTAGTTTGATAAATGCCCAGTCTCCAGTTCCTTCCACTGTTGTTGTTCTCAGCTAATATCCAAGGTTCATCAAATTCATTTCAGTAATGACACTTTTTTATGTACCAGGAAAATGTTTTAAAGCTTCTGAGCTCTCCAAAAGCCCTGGGTTCCTTCATTCTAGAGAATAATATCACTGTAACTCCAGGAAGCACAGACTGTAAATCTGTAGACCAGAAGCAGCTTTTCTGTAGGCTTCATATTTTCTTAAAATTGCTCTAAAAATATCTGTTAAAATAAAATAAAAACCCCCACATATGCAGTAACTTTCTCAAAGAAATTCACTTCCAATAAAATAGCTTTTTCTTGAACAAAAATGCTCCATTAAGTACTGGCTTTCAGTATCCATTAGCACAGAAAAGGATTAAAAAAACTTCATATAATGCTAATCTGAATGTTTTTCCTTGGCTATTTCAAGTAGTGTGGTGCTTGCTTTCAGCATTACAGTTTAATTTTCTCCCTCCCTTAACAGCTTTGCTATGCAGAGGAGTAGTTTTTCCATGGGAGAAGAAAGTTTTGGTCTAAATATATATATACATGTATATACATACACAGATATATATCTTTTTATAGACAGATATATTTTTTTTGAAACAGACATCTCTGCACATTAATTGGACAATCTAGCGTGAGGGTGAGTTATTCACACTGGTGTATTTTACAGATTAGAGACAGTTTCTTGTCCCTGTATTCTCATTTTGTACCTCTTTACAAATAGCATATTTTAGACAGTCAAATAAGTTGAAGATTAAGTTGTATTATTAAAAGACAGGTAATTTCAGAGTTTATTGAAAGAACATTTCTAAAGAAGGATGTACATCCCCATAGGAAACAGCTGACGATTGAAAAGGAACAGCTGGTGGTTGTCAATGGCTGTCAACAACAAGCACTGATGAGAGAAGGACTACAATTTTTGATAAGGAAAACACCATCACTGCTTCTGAACACTGAAATGACTACACTGGCAAGGGGGCTAAAAGTGTTTGATTGCCTTATTATGAACTCAGGGCATGCCTATCACCAATAACAGAGCAAGAACTGTCCAAAAAAACCAAAGGAACTAATTTGAATCCACAGCATACACTAGTTTTGGTCTAAAGTCAGAATAGTTGTGTTAACACAGCACTGTGGCAGATGGACCATAGTAATAAATGGACAGACACCCAGTTTTGCGGTAGACAGGTTCAAGCTTTCCATATCCTGCACTGTTACACGAGTAAACACATACTTTGTTTTCATGCATCTGCTGAAGTCCTGTTAAACCTGCAGGATAACCTTCCAAGTTTAGGGAGGTTGTGCACAAGTACAACAGTTAGTGTACAGAACTCAGTTAAAGTGCACAATTACAGTGGCTAAGTTTCTATGAGCAGATAATTTTCTCAGTACTACAAAGTCCACCTCTTATCCTAACTGTAAATATTTCACTCTTGTTCAAAACTCCCTAGAATAAAAGATAGATCACCCCAGAAGAGGGCCAAAAATTACACACTACATTGGAAAGCTGCTGAAAAAAACATTTTTCCAATAAGTTTATTTAATCAGAAACCATTTCAACATCATTTCTATCATCTAAAAGCTCCAGCCACAATTTGTTGCTGGGCGTCCACATTGTTATGCCAAGGGGAAAGATGTTCCAAGGCAAAGTTGTAGAGACTCCTGGGCAATCCAAACACTGGCTTTGAGTGTTCGGATTGCCCAAGTAGAAATATTTTAATTGGTATCTGACAATATGAAATTATGAAGTTTGCTTTCTTGTTAATAGTTTTGAGAAAGGCATCCAAATATTTCCACAATCTAAAAAGTACGACAGAAATGGTTTGCTTGACATCCCTAACCTTTTATTCATACCTTTTAAGACAAAGCTAATTATAAACTTGACACTAACCTTCAACTAAACCCAAATCTTACATTATTCAATGACTAAACCACTAAAATTATTAATCCATTTAGTCTCCCTAATGATAATTGCTGATGTGAACAATATCGTTTTTACAGCATGGATACTAGCCTTCATTTTAACTGTTACTTCTGCAAAGCCTCAAAAAGCACGTGCTATATACACTGAATATCTAGAAGTGCAACAGATTTGAGCTTCAGAGAAATGGTATTCAAACACCTCCATCAGCAGCATAGAAAGGATTTCACAAAGCACAAATCATTTATGGTTAAAAGATAGTTTTAAATGTTACAGGACTAAGTTTAATCTGTAAATCAACAATTTGTTCTTTGCCAGGAACAAGCAGAGCTAATCATGACAACCCATAAAGAAAGCATATTCTTACTTGCCTTGAAGAAAATAAACTAAAAATTTCTCACAAGACACACCCAAGAAATGGGGGAATGAAGGAAGCTCCAAGGAAGGGATGTCCAATTAGGGAGCTGTAATAATGCTGCCACTCTCTTTTTCTAGGCAAAATCAAAAGCTAATACAAAAATAAATAGTTTTACTGTGCCACTCACTTCATCTAAAGACTTGATAAGTTCTTCATTGACATTCAAGAAGTATTGCCAACTCGGAAGTTTCCAGCTTCTCTCCCCTGGCATTAATTCCATAGTCATTTATACCAATTTGCACACTGCCAACTCATATGACTGTTCAGAGACAACAATTTAGAAATAAGCACACTATCACATGCCAAATGGTCACTGCCAAAGCTGTTTGGTTGGTGTTTTGTTTGCTTGTTGTCCCTGCCAGTGACAAAACAAGGTGTGTTGCTTGTTATACTGTGCTGCAGTACCCCTTTGCTTATTCATCCTATGAAATCCTACAGTATTTCATGGTGGGTGGCTCACTAAGGGATCATGGAACTATATCCAAAGTCTGCCACAATTCTGTCAACAGACTCCAATCCAGCCCCTGGCTCTAGGCATGCTCCTGATTCTCATTGGAGCCAACTCACATGTTCCCCAGCCTCTTCCCCCACATGCTGGTTTGTTTGCAGAACATGCAGAGGAAGCCCAGATGTGCAGCCAAGAAAGCCACAGCACACCTAGTCATTGCTAATTCGGATAACCAAGGGACAACGACCATTCACATAGGTACAGAGGCAGCAAGAAGAGCTTAGTATAGAAACCTAACACCTCAAATGATCTGCAGAGGATGGAAGGCGGGGGAAGGAGTGAGAGTGGAGGATGGAGAGCTACGAGTAGCATGTGAAAGCCTCATTTGTCCTATTACTTCCTTTACCTTACCCCAAATATAAAACTATATTCTGTAAGAAACAGAGGAGCCATAAAGCACAAAGATGAAAAATTACCAAAAAGTGTTTCAAGAGGTGAACATGAGAAGACCACTGTTGAACTCCACAGAACATGAAAATGTTACAGAAACCAGGAACAAAGTACAAAAAAAAAAAAAAAAAAAAA
>VXBO01012421.1:200299-213932 GCA_013400135.1 Rhinoptilus africanus
CCAGTGAGTCCAATACTGCAATTCGCTAGGGAAACTTAATTCACTAGGGGAACGTAAACCTACAGGCTTTGTGACCCACAGTCAATTCTCCAGTGCTAGATATTTCTACCACACATACCCGCAGTCCCTCCAGTTGCTGGCATTTAAACCTTTCAACACATGCACACAACACCTTACACAGAAAAACAATTAAGAACAGGATTTTTTAAGAAGATGGGATAGACTGAAGTGGACCGCTGCTGGGCACTTTGTCAGCCAAATGCAATGACCAGCAGCTGCTTACATGTGACTGCCCCCTTCTATATTTCTCTCCATTTTCTCATGCTTTTACATCAACCCTGACACACACACCCCACCCATATCCTTCCCTTTCTCCACTGTGGTCTCCTCACAACCAACCAACCTGCCCCTAACTATTTTTTACCCCCATCAGTCCCAGTTTGGCTTCACCCATATTCAAATGTGGTATTTCTGACACTATTACCCAGGTCATCTTGGTCTTCTATGGCAATACTGGTAATGTCACCTACTGCTGTTCTTGCAAGATAGTGCTCCCAAAAGGTCCCATACTACTCCCCTTCAACTTATTTCCAAAACTCAGCCATTTCCTACATAGCTAAAATCAAGTCATTCCTTGNCCAGTGAGTCCAATTTAACATACACACACAGAACTGCAATTCACTAGGGGAACGTAAACCTACAGGCTTTGTGACCCACAGTCAATTCTCCAGTGCTAGATATTTCTACCACACATACCCGCAGTCCCTCCAGTTGCTGGCATTTAAACCTTTCAACACATGCACACAACACCTTACACAGAAAAACAATTAAGAACAGGATTTTTTAAGAAGATGGGATAGACTGAAGTGGACCGCTGCTGGGCACTTTGTCAGCCAAATGCACTGACCAGCAGCTGCTTACATGTGACTGCCCCCTTCTATATTTTCTCTCCATTTTCTCATGCTTTTACATCAACCCTGACACACACACACCACCCATATCCTTCCCTTTCTCCACTGTGGTCTCCTCACAACCAACCAACCTGCCCCTAACTATTTTTTACCCCCATCAGTCCCAGTTTGGCTTCACCCTTATTCAAATGTGGTATTTCTGACACTATTACCCAGGTCATCTTGGTCTTCTATGGCAATACTGGTAATGTCACCTACTGCTGTTCTTGCAAGATAGTGCTCCCAAAAGGTCCCATACTACTCCCCTTCAACTTATTTCCAAAACTCAGCCATTTCCTACATAGCTAAAATCAAGTCATTCCTTGTTGCAGTACCTATGTCAACTTCTCACTGTGTTATTTTTTTTATGCTTAGCAGTCTCATGTCATATCCAATAGTTTCTCACAGTGCATTCATTTAGTTAACCCTCAAGACCCTTTTGCCTGCTTATCTTAGCACTATGTGTACACACATGGGCCTTCAACACTGTAAGCTGCTTTCAATTAACCTCCAAGGGAGAAGCTTTGAACACAGCCACCTGTTGAGTTAGTAAGAAGGCTTTCTTTCACTTCCACAAGCTCCTTCACTGCTGAAGATCTAGGACCGCCTAACAATTTTCTCATAGTCTTGATGGATGAGACATTGGAAACACTTTGCTGGTTGAGCACAGAGAAGCATAAAAATGAAATACAGCGTTGCCTGCAAACAGGAACAGTTGCCAGGGTACTGCTCTTCTGGACTTGAGAGTTCTCCTACAAGTTGCTACTCTGTTACAGAATTAGTGATCTGACCCCAGAAACAAGCCACAGAGGAAAAGCTTTGTGGTTTTGGTAAGGTCGTGCTTCAGTATGCTAACAATAGGCTGAAGCCTCAAAACAATGAGTATGTTTGAAGATCCTTTTATATTGCCAAAACAGCATACGGAGACTTTAATGCAAGTGAAAGTTGCATTACTTTTTGATTAATGTTGATGCCAAAACCACAAGTCTCTGATCTGGCACAGAAATACAGCAATCAGTGTATTTGTTTCCTAAAATTAAATTAAGTTTAGTAGACGGGAAAAACCACAACTAGAAGCGGCTTAATTAGGAAAAGCAGAATGAAACTCGAGACCCAAAAGACAGCAATGTCTACCATGCAAAGACTTGCAAAGAGCTACAGTTGCTGAGCATGGCCTATATTATGTTCTATAAAATATGACATCTGTGTCTTCTCTGAAAGTAAATATCCATTAATCGATTAGTAAACTTTGTCTCCACTAAAGCTTGGTGAGGTCACCTTATGCAGTATATGAAATTTATTAGTTTGGGCTGGAGTCCAGCTACGTCAAGTGCAGGACAGTGAAATGACTGAATATCTATTGACTATGCCCTAGGAATCTTTACATGAAAATGAAACCCATAAGAGGAACTCAATTTCAATCCATCCAAATGAAATCATAACTAACTTATTCAAACCACAGACTCTTGAGGAACTAATCCACCAGCAAGCAGCATAAGTTGGGGTAGATCATTCCTGATAGCAGATAGGCCCAATACTCTAATATCTGCTGAGAATTTTTATAAAAAGTTGGATAAACGTCTATGGATTGGTCCACTAAAATCTAAGTACAGGCAGGACCAGTGGAGTCCTTGTAAGGCTTTATTAAAACTAAGCTACTAGCAGCCCAGAAGAGTTTCAGAGCATCAAAAATATTTTGGAGATTCTCACCAGGAGAAATAGCTTCCCATTAATCATCTATGATTTTACAGATACAGAGATTTCCTGAAAGAAAAGAAAAAGAACCAACACACACAGAAGTCTACAACTAGATGTTCTTACAGAGCTTCTCTTGTAAAAGCTTTTCTAAAAGCCATTACGTGTGAACTAAGGATGGGGTATGGATACACATTATACTGATATACCCATTTGTAACATTAATGGGGAAATAAATTAATCAACAAAATTCTTCTGGGACTTTGAATCTGACCTTGCATATCAAACTTTAACTGAAAGAAGTTTTAAAATAACTGGTCATAAACGTCAGAACCCTAAAATTATATTAAAAATGCCAAGCTACCTGTACCACAGCAGCAGCAAACATTGCTATAAACTAATTTTCCCTATGATTCAGAAATAAGTCTAATTTCTTTTTCTTAATGACATTCTACTCTGACCACTTAAAGCTTACTTACTAGATACAATATAGCCAGATGCATTGACAAATTAACCAATTAAATAGAATCATCTTATCAGTTTAACTCTTTTTCACTCTAACTGCACTTTCATGAACTAACAAAGTTTTCACTTTCCCAATAAAGCTTTTTATATTTTCTTAAGCAGGTGTTACCTCTTCTTAAAGCCAGTCAGATTTCTTCAGGTCAAGATAGGGAAGATGACTGCACTTTCAAACACTAAGAATACAAATCAATTAGAGAAGTGGGGTTAATTGGACTATTTTTTTTTTTTTCCAGAATTAGAACAGAAGGTAAGAAATCAGTGAAGGTTAGCCATTATTAGAGTCAGTAATTAAATCATGCTAAACCAAATGTCAATTTACACAGGCTATTTTTCTTCCTGAGTATTCTATACTAATCTGAAATGTTTAAGATTTTGTTTCCTACTATTTGAGAAATTAAAACCATTGTTTTCTACAGATCTGTACTGCAGATTTTGACCTGATTTTTTGTTTGGTTTTTTCTTGTTTTGTTTTCAAATGCATTAGCTGATAGGTGCAAGATGCACTGACTACTCTGGCCAATTGCTGGTATAACCTCTGCTGAAGACTGACATCAGGGAGCTGGGAAACTTAGTCCACTCAGACTGTGGGACTGCAGCAAGGTACACATCACAGACTATAAAGACTGAGGTGAAGAAGGACATTTCACAGAATGAAAGGGGAATTAAACAAAGTACATGCATACATAGCGGCAGGGACAGGCCTGCATTTTAAAAAAACTTGTTTTTAAAGTTTGTGTTCCCCAGGTTGAATTTTGTCTAGCAAAAAAACAAGCAAAAAGAAATATGCCGGTTACTACTTGAATAAAAACTGTCTGAGTTTAAAAGTTTTTCAGTCTTCTTTGTGGGCCCACTGCAGATCTAGGTAGATCTGTTACAAAGCATTCTTTAAATTGAGATCCTGTTGCAGCCACTGGGTACGGGCAGAGAGATCTATGCTAGAGGAATATCTGGTGCTATCCAGTAGGACCTCACTTCAGAGCTGTCAAATAAAAGGGTGCACTCAGATTCTAAATAGAACTAAGTTCCTGACACTCTGCCTGGTCTTAAGGTCACTCACTTGTGTGCCAAGTCTTCAGTTGCAGGAAGAGGACAGTATCTTCATCTTCCCCAGAGGCACAACAGAGTTACAAGGTACCACAAGAATGGGCAACAAAAGGAAAAAGAGGCAATATTAACTCTTCACAGCAACAACGGTGTTGCAAGGGTGATACCATACAGAACCATAGCAGTTACTCATTATACAGGCAAAGTATTCTCATTTGTAAGTGACAAACCATAGTTGGTAACACGGGAACAAGAAAAAGCAAGATTTGAGACTGATAGTAGGTAGAAGTGTAGCCTAGTTTACAACTCTGTCCAGAGCCAATGGTGACCACACTACCACACTGCCATCAGAGCATGTTTTTTATCACCAATCTCGTGTGCCACTAAGTTCTCTTCTCACAAAGAAACAACACGTTCTATACTCCCTTTTCAGAAAATGTGAAGACCCTATCGAACTCTCGCAGTCCAAAAGCTGCTTTAAAAATAAATAATCAAGAATGCAGAAATTACCAAGAAAAAAAAAAAATAATGCAGGCTTGGTATCAGAAAAGTAATGCTGTACTTAGTACACTTCAGTGGTTTTATATATACAGAAGTGCTAATACAAGGAGAAGCAGGAAGTAGTTTGAGTCCCATTTGACAGAATTCTAGTAGAAAGTACTAAAAGATTAGAATACCTCAAACGGATTATATTAAACGTTGTACCACTAAAAATATGTCTCAACTGAATTTTATCACTAAAGCATAGCGTAAGCCAGTTTCATGTTATTTTTGGTCTGAGTTTTTATTTTGTTAAATATGTTCAATGGTTCCTTTATCCCCAGGGTGTCCCCCAATGCACAATATAGCTATTAAACAGATTTTAGCTTTCTCTAGCTCCTGTTTTCTCTCTTTGTAAGGAGACTAGCAATTTTTTTCTGAGAACAGTATCAGATATTAGGCAAGACACCTGGAGGGATGGCACATGGAATTCCTCTACATAAACTACATGGGCTATGCATGTTTGACACTGTTAAGGTCGGTTCTCCCCTTAGCCAGATAACTGAATCTTCTAACCATGCCTAGATTTATGCTTTTTGTTTTCCCTCAAGGCAAGGACTTTCTCTTTCATTTAAGTTTAAAGACAAACAAACAAACAAAAAACACCAAAAAAACCCATAACAAACCCCACACCTGCTGTAACTTCTTACACAAAAAGCATTTTTCAGGAAAAGTGATTTTATTAAAAAAATGTGTAAGACTATCAAAGATGAACACAAATAATACGGTCCAGAACTGTAGAAACCAAATTTTCTGAAAGTTCGATACTCAGGTGCAGATGAAACTGTCAAGAGATGTTAAAGCAACAAGATTTCTCCCCACCATCTGCATTTATTTTAACTACAGTGCCACAGTCACCTTACCCAGAAGATGCTGGGAATGCTAGCATCCACTACTGAAGAGGGGGAAAAAAAAAAAAAGAGAATCTTATCATTGCTCTGGTACCCCCATAACAGTCAAACAAACAAAAATAATTCATGTTACTTCTTTGTTTGAAATACACACAAGTGGTATAACTTTTACACAAACACACAGAGCTTCTGTTGTACATTTTTACAACCAGTGACACCTTGGGCCATTTACAAAAGAATGCATTGTCCAATCCACAGGTTGGATTCTGTGCAGGCCCCAAGGAGCTGGTCAACCTTCAAGAACAATCTCTTCAAAGCACACCAACTGACCTATCCCAGGGTGCAAAAAAAATGGAAAACCACAGCATGAATACACAGGCCATACAGGAATCAGCAACAGTGTTCAAGCACAAAACAGAAGCCCTGGAGGTGATATCCAAGGAGGACACACAGCACCACTGCTCTGATTCACAAAGGTGAAACCAACAAGGCCACAGCTTGACTCAACCTCAAAATGGCAAACAACAGAGCTGGCAACAAAAAGGGCTTCCTCAGGCACGTGAGCTACTCAGGAGCTTAGAGAAAACACAGGCCTACAGCAGAAAAGGGTGGGTAGTTCAATGGTGAAGGACAAAAAAGTCTAGATGGGTATTCAGAGCCTTCCTTGCTTCAGTCATCATGGACCAGCTCTGCTCTGTCACCTGCACACCTAGTTGAGTGAAGAGCTTCAGGGAAGCAGGTTAATCCCACAGCAGAGGAGACCTTTGACATGCACTTACTCCTCGGGATACACCTGAGGATGCCAACACAGTTGGCTGATGTCATGTCTGAAAGGCTGCCCCATTCACACCAACAATATCCTCAATGAGTGCGAACAAGTGCCTTGCCCATCTTCAGAAATAAGAAGGAAGAATCACCAGCAAACTACGGGCCAGTGAGGTGCACTTCAGTCCCCAGGAGGAAAATGAAGTAAAGCTCCCTGGCTAGCCACTTTCAGGCACAGAAAAGATAAGGATGCAATGGGAAACAGCCATCACAAACTCACCAAACACAACTCTATGCCCGCCTATCAATTTCACTGTCTACCTTGACAGGCCTTATGCTGTGTGTGGTAAGAGAACAGTGAATGTTGCTTACCTTAACTTCAACAAGTCTTCCAAAGCAGTGTTCCATAGAAACTTCATAGCCTCATCACAGACATACAGACTGGGCTACAAAGCAGAGAAAAACTTTACTGGACCAATAAGCACTGACTCGGTCAAAATGACAATCAGGTTTTCCTCAAGGACAGATACAGTTTAATTCCTGTATCAGTGACCTGTCCAAAGGGATGATGATATAAGCCCTCACTGTGTTTGTAGATGGTATCAAATCAGAGGGGCAGTCAATAGAGTGGAGGGTAGAGTTGCTCTTAGAAGGAACTCAAGCTGGAGAAATGGACCAAGAAGAATCTCATGAAGTTCAAAGGCAAAGACCTGCACCTAGGATCAGAATAACCCCATGCATAAGTATAAACTGGTGACAAATCACCTAGTCAGCAGTTTTCCAGAAAACAACTTCTTTTCCTGATGGCCTGCCAAACATGACTTTGTAACTCCCTCATCCAGCAGCAAAGGTTAACCATAGAAACAACAGCATGAGCAAGACTATGGATAGCAGGTTAAGGGAAATACTATTCTCCTCTGTTCAGGACTTATAAAACTGTATCTGCAACTGTTCATTTGTGAGCCCCCAGTACCACAGAAATGTTGTTTAACTGAAGAGAAGGATCGCATAGACTGTCAGGTCTGGTTACTACATAGGAGTACGGGTTTTGTTTAGCCCAGAGAACAGAAGGCATAGCATATGTCCATATGTCTGCACCAGCATTTGTGCACGTGAAATATAATTGCAGTCTTCAACAGAACTGCAGAAAAGATGAGGTTGAAAGGGGCAGGAAAAAACAAGGGTCACAAGCAGCAACAAGCAGCATTCCAGTTGGACACAAAGTACAGCTCAATTGACTCAAAAATTCTTACTGGGTCTGTTCACTTAACATAGCTGCTGAGTCTACAGAGTTGTCCATGTCATAAGTTGACATCAAGCCCTATGGCAAGGAACCAACTTTTGAACTACTATTTATCATAACACATAAGATGTAGGTGAGGATTTAAGTCTAACATGTTTTGAATGAAGCACCAGACAAATTTCTCAAATCCTCAGTCTCAACAGAATAGCAGGGCAGGGTTTGTTGTGGAGGGTGTGAAGGAAAGGAACAAGATGAAAAAGCTCATGGTCATGATGAAGATGGGGAGATCACTTACCAATTACCACTGCAGGCAAAATAGACTTGACCTGTGGAAAATTAATTTAATTTATTGACAGTTAAAATAGGTTTGTATGGTGAGAAAAAAAGACAAGAACTAAAACACCATCCCCACCTCTCTCTTCTTCCCAGACTCAACTTCAGTCCTTCATTCCTGACTCCTCTACCTCCTTCCGAAGCAGCGCAGGGGGATGGGGGCTGTGGTCAGTCTTTAACAGCTCCTCCCTGTCCCTCCTTTCTCCTCACACCCTTACCCTGCGCCAGTGTGGGGCCTTCATAAGGGCTCCATTCTTTCAGGATAAACCTGCTCCAGTGTGGGCTCTCCACAGGCCACAGTTTCTTCAGGCAACATTCACAGGCTCCAGCATGGGGTTCTCCACAGGCTGTGGTATGGATACGCTTATAAAAGTATCTTATACGTTTGTGAAAATATCTTATTTAAATCTTTGCTTCTGTATGGAGATTAAGCTAATGGGGCTTCTACACCGACTGTGCTGTCAGGAAGCTTATGACTATTTGGTTTGTTTTCCTTGAATGAGATTTAGAAATCTTAAGTGCATTTTTGTGTATTCAAGCTGTCTGTGGAAGTTCAAAATAAGACTAAGGAACCGATGATCAACTTGCATCAGATTCAGTGCCCTTGCATCAGTGGAGCGCAACAGGAAAAGAATTGCCTATGTCAAATTCTTTGTTCCAAAACCTATCATAAAAATCTGCTAAAATCCAATAAAAAGTTCAGGCAAAAAAAAAGTGCTACCTTTTAATGGAATGTGAATATTTTCTCCATGGCTCAATGGCACTTAAGAGAATAACAAATCTCTCCTAAATACACTGATTTATTCAACAGCATAGTGCACTTACAAGAAGAGTATATTATTGAGTCCACTGAATGAGAACAATTTTCCTGCTTATTAAAGCTGAAAACATGGATTCAAAATAGTTACTGTACATACAAAGCAGCAGTAAGTTAACAAAGGAGGTAAAGGGGCAGGGAATTTGTTTTGACACCCATTACTGATGTCCAGGCGATATCAGAGAAGGCCTTGCCTCTTAGACACTACTGAACTTTGCAAAATCTGGGTGAAGTTTCTCTCCCTCTGCACTAACTGATCAATAAATAAGGAATGAATTAGCAGTGGCAGAGCATTCTGATCTCAGGTCAATGTACTGGGTCTGGCTGGGATGGATAGCAGCCTATATGGTGGTGTGTTTTGGATTTGTGACAAAACCAGCACTGACAACACATCAGTATTTTGGTTACTGATGAGCAGTGAGCACACAGCATCAAGGGTTATTCCCCTCTCCTCCCACTCACTATGCCTCCCCAGCAGGTAGGCTGGAAGCGCTGAAGAAGTCGGCAGGGAACAAAACCAAGACAGCTGACCCAAACTGCACATATACCATCTGACCTCCATGCCACATGAGATTGTGCTCAACAACTAAATGTCAAAGAATGGAGGAAGATCACAGAATCACAGAATGGTGGGGACTGGAAGGGACCTATGGAAGTCATCTAGTCCAAACCCCCCTGCTAAAGTAGGTTCACCTAGAACAGGTCAGACACGAATGCGTCAAAGAGGGTTTTGAATATCTACAGAAAAGGAACTCCAACAAGCCCTCTGAGCAGCCTGTTCCAGCGCTCTGTCACCCTCAAAGTAAAGAAGGTTTTCCTCATGCTGAGATGGAATTTCCCGTGTTCCAGTTTGTGTCCATTGACCCTTGTCCTGTCACTCAGCACCACTGAAAAGAGTCTGGCCTCATCCTCTTGGCACCCACCTTTTAGATATTTGTAAATATTGATGAGATCCCCTCTCAGTCTTCTCTTCTCCAGGCTAAATAGACCCAGATGTCTCAGCCTTTCCTCATAAGAGAGGTGCTTCTGTCCCCCGATCATCTTCATTGCCCTCCACTGGACTCTTTCCAGTAGTTCCTTGTCCTTCTTGAACTGGAGAGCCCAGCACTGGACACTACTCCAGATGTGGCTTCACCAGACAGAGTAGAGGGGGAGGATGACCTCCCTTGACCTGCTGGTCATAGTCTTTTTAATGCACTCCAGAATGCCATTGGTCTTCTTGGCACATTGCTGCCCTATGGTCAACTTTGTCTACCGGGACTCCCAGGTCCTTCTTTGCAGAGCTGCTTTCCAGCAGGTCAACTGCTAACCTATACTGGTGCATGGGGTTATTCCTCCCTAGGCCCAGGGCCCTATACTTGCCCTTATAGAACTTCATAAGATTCCTCTTCAATCAGTTTTCTAGGCTGTCCAGGTCTCTCTGGATGGCGGCACAGCCTTCTGGTGTATCAGCCACTCCTCCCAGTTTTGTGTCATCAGCAAACTTGCTGAGGGTACTTGCCCATGTCACTGATGAATATGTTGAATAAGACTGGGCTCAGTACTGACCCTGAGGAACATCACTACTTACAGGCCTCCAACTAGACTCTGGCCGATAATCAAAACTCTCTGAGCTCTGCCATTCAGCCAGTTTTCAATCCACCTCACCGTCCACTCATCTAATGCACACTTCCTAAGCTTACCTATGAGGATATTATGGGAGACAGTGTCAAAAGCCTTGCTGATGTCAAAATAGAAAACGTACACTGCTCTCCCTTCATCTACCGAGCCAGTCATGCCATCATAGAAGGCTATCAGATTGCTCAAGTAAGATTTCCCCTTGGTCAATTCATGTTGACCATTCCCAATAACTTTCTCTGCATGCTCAGAGATGACATCCAGAATGAGCTGTTCCAACACCTTTCCAGGGATGGAGATGAGGCTGACTGGCCTGTAGTTTCCCAGGTCCTCCTTCTTGCCTTTTTTGAAGACTGGAGTGACATTGTTGGGAACATATACAGTTACGATATTTGTCTTCCCACATAACCATTATGCATGCTGAGGCCCTGCCAAGATGTAGCTGGACATCTACCTGCTAATGGGAAATAGTGAATAAACTCCGTGTTTTGCTTTGCTTGTACACACAGCTTTGCTTCACTTATTAAACTGTCATTATCTCAGCTTCTGAGTTTTCTTGCTTTTGCCCTTCCAATTCCCTCCCACATCCCGGTGACAGGGAGAGAGCAAGTGACTGAATGGGCTCTTAGTGTTGACCAGGGTCAACCCACCACAGCCAGGCAAACCAGTCCCTGGAAGATACTCTCTGCTAAGGCATCTAATTTAGGAGCTCAGTGAGACAAATCTCAAAGCACCACATGCATGAAGTGGTGGCAAGTCCCAAGACTTCAAATTATTGTAATTTATTCTCTCTTTTTGTAAGAATATTGCACTCATTCAAATCTACATTCAAATCTGCCACGCTTAAAAAAAAATAAAACCACCCATCATTGCACTTCTGGAGAGCTACAACACAGGCATGTTCTTATACCTCTAGAAAACATTAAAAGCAAAGAAATCGAGTAAGTGATGGCAGGTTAAAATGAAAATTCCAAGCCAGACCTTAATGAGTATTAATGAGGTTTGCATTATTCTAACTAGTCAATGTATCACAGTTTCTTGCCTACTCTCAAATGGCCACACCAAAGCCTTTCAAAAGACGTGGCTTTACCGTTATTGTAAGTAAAGTCTCTAAAAGTTATTTTACCTCTATATGTTGTCTGAACAGCGTATGTGCTCTATTAAGTAATAGGACACTGCATATTTCCTTGCTCTCTCATATGTGTTCATGTAAATAATCCTTTTTTTATTCATGCTTTAATTAAATCCATCTATAAACATTGTTTTCTTAATGTTAAAAAAAACCCAATAAGTGACTAAGGCTTAAGGGTTTTTCTGCCAGTTTTACAGATTTCACTATCATTTTGGAATTTGTGATCTTAATAAAAAATGACAGCAACATACTTTGATTAGATGAATGTTTCTATGCCTTTATTATTTCCACTTTATTTTACCAATATCTATGCAGATGAAATGTAAAATATTAAATGAAAATCAGAGACTTTCTCCCTCCTTTCCAGTTATTGATCAAGAAGTTATGACTGAATTATTGCTGGCATCTTATTTAGAAGTTTAAATAATTTAAATAGCTCTGTTCATCCTCCCTACTCCATCCTTCAAAACAATTTAGCAAATAACTACTTCTCAGCCTTCCCTCACTCAAAGTAGTTTTAGTCAATAAAATATTAAATAGTGACTCATACTATTCTAAAAAGAAGTTTAAAGTCAGTGTTTTTAATAGTCTGTATTCCCCTTTACATAAACACAAGATTCATTGTCATTTTCTAAAAAAACCAAACACACAAAAATAACCAACTCACCCACATTTGAGCGTACTACTGTTTGGGTTTACTCCCACTGAGTCAAATTCTAATCTCCTTCATTAGAAAAGAGCTATTTTACTTAATGAGAATCTCCACTGGCGTACTAATGGAGCTTATTGATGGCTCTTAAATCTGGAAAAGGAAAATAATGCATACAGAACACTGTGAAACTGTGAGGAAAGACACTCAGGGACAAACATGGAGCAACACAGCCTTCCTGTCCACTACCTATATCTACCTAAAGAAGAAATTTGCAGTGAAAAATTATAGGAGGCTTCAATTAAAAGGACAGCTTGAGATGTGGCTTCTCTAGGCCCAAAGATGTGATTTTAACCTTCAAGAGCTTTATAATTTATTCGAGAATTAAAAAGATATGTTTATTCATCCGTCTTGCAAGACAGTACATTTGAATGAACACACCACAGCAAGAAGTATAAAAAAACCCCACAGAACAGAACATTAAGATAATTTCACTACAAGAGTTTTGAAAAATTGATAATGCATTGCATGCCGTGATACAGCTTTCTGACTCTTCTGGGAGAATGATTGCTCTTTTAAGAATGGGTAGTTCCTTTTCACTAATCACATCCTGCAGTTATTCTCTGTACAATATGCAAGCCAGAACTGTAAAAAGCTTTTCACACCTTTTGCTTCTGTAGCTTTTTGGAATGTATGCTGTACTATCTACGGCAACCAGCTGTGCTCACATTGGATATCCTCAGTTAAGCAGGATCAGATTTTGGCAGTGCTATTATTAGCTGTAAGTATTTGTTTATTTCCTTAGTGCCAATTATGCCCTGTTGGGACTGCCAATGACACACAGTGATTCACGATGTAGATTTAATAAACAAGCTTACATCAGTGACAAATATTCCATCAAGATGTGAGAAAGCACTGTATTTAAGAATTTCTTATTTTTTTCAAAATGTTACAGTTAGCTTCTGGACAAGAGGAATCTTAATTTTTAGACTTCTGAGCCTCCATGACTTAAGATTAGCTGTGGATGTAGAAAAATTATTAAAGAGCAGTCCTCAAATGTCACCAAACAGTTCCTCATTTAATATCAAAGGAGTAGTCCTGCTTCTTGTCCAGTGTGATTAAGTCTTTTAGCATACTGACTCAGAACCTGACCCCAAAATACTTTTTTCCTTTTTGTCTATGAGGCTAAAGTGCTAGCTGCAGCATTAGTTTTGCCTTCACAAAGCTCAGCCATATAGATAGAGGGACCTAAAGTAGAAGTTAGCCAAGAATCAAGCGCAAAAGTCCACCATTCTATAACATACAAGAGTAAGCCTGGTGATGTGTATAGGAGTAAAAACAGGTGATTCAGGCAAATCACTGCAACCTGGTAATAGCAGCAAGCATTAAATTCAACCTCAAAGACTTGCAGTCTTCTCTTCAGAGAAGGGTACAAGTAATGGCAGTACTGAAAAACCCATCAAACCCATCCT
>VXBO01012422.1:0-17848 GCA_013400135.1 Rhinoptilus africanus
AAAATAAATATATGTGCAAAAAGTCCATCCGTACTACATACACATGCACACCACAGGCACAGATGAACCTGCACAAGGACCCATAGGGACCTGGGTTTCCCAGTGCGGAACAACTCACTGCCAATCTCTTTTCATTTTACTTTTAAAGGGGTGACAAAGGTTTAAGGGAAAAAATAATAAAAATACACAGTTAACGTCTGCCATAATTTTAATAGACAATAAAGCTGAATTTGCCTGCGTAAAGAGAGAATTTAGCGCTCTGTATAATCTAAGATATGAGTATCCACCAGTGTTCCCGGCCTGCAGCCTACCTTCAGCTGCTTTACACACCGAATAAGCATAGTTGCCGTTAAATAACCTTACCCATCAGAGTCACAGAAACGGCTTCATCAGGACTACGCAGCTAGAAATTTACAATACCAGTACACTGCAGAAAATTAAAAACCAGGTATGGCAACCAAGAAAAGTAAACAAGTTGCCCCAGATACCAGATATTCTAGGCACACTGAGAACAAATCTTTAAAGACTTTTCCTGGCATAACTATTTTGAATGATCATTTTTCCACAACCCATCCTCCCTGCAAACTAATGTTGCGCAGTCCCTCTGTACATAATACCTCTTTTGTAAACAAAGGCCACCTTCAAAACCCTTCCTTTAGACCAGCTCATGTTAACATTTAGAAATACGAGAGAAGCCGAGTGATCCCCGTCCCTGTGACCTGCTGCTGATCTCCCCCCAGAGTCCTTGTGCTCAATGACTGCCTTCAGTAAGGAATCTGGTTACCCTCTTGGGAGCCAGCTCAGTGCTCTAATGGGCCTTCCTCCGCATTACTGAAAAGCGCAGGACCAGCATAGTTGTGTGGCAAAAGCATTTATTTTAATTACTTAAGCTATGTGGCAATGCTAACGGTTTTCCTCTCTGGTTCCTGTTCTTTCATTTGTTCACTTCTCTGTACCTCACCGGGCTGGACGCGGGTTCCCGCGGGGGGTTCAGGATGGCACACAAGGTGCCACCTGGGACTGCGGCTGCTGCCGTTTCCCTGGGACCACACGTAGCGGCAAGTGTTGGAGCCAGCAGTGAGAACTGGCAGGACTGATCCCCAAAATTGTCTGTGAGTTCCCAGGGGAGCCTTGGACACCCACAGAGCTTCTCCAGGGGGTGGCACGCTGGCCTGCGGTGCAACCTTTATCAAGGGTGAAGCAGGCAGTCGTTCGTCCTTCGCCCCCCGTTTGGCACGCACAGTGCCGCTCCTGCGGTCATTTCCCCCAGATTACCTCACTTTATGGTTTTCATATTGTTTCACCAGGGATAAAAATAAAAAGTGAGACATGCTTCACTTGAAGCAAGCCAACTATTAAGAGGGGTTTCTGTGCAAATTGCAGCCATGGCATGACCTTTTTTCCCCAACTGCGCTTTTTAATGATATTCTACCTTGTCTTTTCAGTATGTTAAAACCAGTGACATAAAATTAAAGACAAACTGATGGGGCAGAAATTGATTGGATGACTGCAATTAACTGTACGAAAGAAATACTAGAGAAATCAGTTATTTGATCTAAACAAAGACTGGAATCTACTAATCTGCCTTGAAAAAATAAACGCTTCTTATGTTAAAATTTAGGGGTTTGGTGTTTTACCTTTTGTAGACGTATTACGCCAGACTTCCAGATGAGAAGAGGAGACTATGAGTGAAGAGTGTCCTGGAGATTGCATGCAGTTCTTTTCCTGGGTCAGGACGGGACTAATCCGAGAACAATAATTATGAGGCTGACATGTATGTTCTCCTTCATCTTGCTGTTCGGAGCGGCTGGGCTCATTGTCTTCATTCACCTGCAGGATCCAGAAGAAATAGTTCATCAGCAGACACCAGGTTAGCATTCCCATTTCTATTTGATTTGCTTGCGCTTTCATGTGCAACATTTTGAACTTTCACCTTTAACATGTTTTACACATTTCACAGAGGTTGCCTCAACAAAGGTAGGTAAGTTTGGGTTTTTTAATAGACTATTTTGAAGTTAATTAATAATTTTCAAAAAAAGAGGAGTTTGCTTAAAAAACAGTTCCAAGATAATTGACTGATTATGAAGGAATCTTTGCCAAGGTGCTCAGGGTCCAGCTGGATGGAGTTAATTTTCTGCTGAAGTTGAGAGCAGCTGCTGTTGCCAGCTACACCGCCATCAACGTGGAAGTGAGAAATTTTGCCAAAAGCTGAGTTCCTGCAAATACATGCCTCTGAATCCCCCTTTGCCTCTGTGTGGTATTCAGTGTGTCACGGAGATGCAAAGTAAGAGATGCATAAATGAGTCATGCAAGAAAGACAAAATGCTTTGGGATGCATTCCTTTAATGTGCTTAACGTCCATTAAACTTTCCATAACTCTCGTTCATGTGCACGCCATCTTCCTGTGCTACTAACTCTGAACCGTGTAGAGTCACAAAGACCACATCCACGTGAGGAGGAGAAAACTGTGGGCTGAAATAGCAGTTTCCTTCTGAAGGAGGGGCACGCAAGTACAAAAAAGCATGAGATCTCCTGATGTACTGGCAGCCACTTTCTCAGTGACCAAGGCTGCGGTGAAGGCTGGTTTAGAGCCCAGACAAATGCCAGTGCCGTTCCTCCAGCTCATAATAATGCCCCTGTGCGCCGAGGTTTGGTCACTATGTTTGCTCTTGTATGCACTGAAATTCTCCTTTGACTAAATATGTGCTTTATAGAAGTCTGTTGGACTGGCATCTTCATTGTACAGTGAACATGACTGTGTATATTTTAAATACTAACATTTTTTAAAGAGCTGAACCCTCACACAGAGAACTCTTAAATAATTACATTAAGTGCTAATTTCTGTGTCCAGATTTATTAAGTGCTTATTTCCATGTCACTAAACAAACTATACTTTAATATGTTTATTATTTAGTTCAGCTGCATAGCAATTTTGAAAACAGCCACTCAACTGAAACTATAGAAATAATGAATCATCAGTGTTGTGTAAAGCAGAGAATTAACCAGTCCCTTCAGTGCTTTTGCAATTAATTTTTGTATACTTAGATGCAAAAGAGTTTACAGATTAAATCTGGCGGTACCGGCCTCATTTGACTGAACCTGGCCAGTAGATTGGGGGTGAAGGGAAAGACATATGGACAGCAAATGCCGGCAGTGCTCTAGTGCATCCAAGAACATGTAACTTCACATTGAAAGGTTAATCCTTTGCTCCTAAAAGAGAAGGAATTTCTAGTGGTGTCTCAGAACCAGTGCAATTTTTTCTCCATTTTTTCATTATCGGTCCCTCACCTGGGGACCTCGTACCTCTGTGCTCTCTGCCACAAACCTGCTGAACGCGGGCTGCTGCCTGCAGCACCCTGTGAAGGGATTCTGGAGAGGGACACAGCTGCAGAAGGGGACGCCCGAGCACACTGAAGTAAAAGCCAGTTTGGACAGAGTGCCCCAGCAGGGAGCTGGCTCCGTGCCGCACGGGGTGGCTGTGGGCAGCCTTCCGCAGAGCTAAAGCGTGCAGAGCCCAGCCGTGCTGCTGCTGCCAAAGGTGGGCAATCAATGGCTCGATTCGCACGTTCAATTACTATTTATGTTAATAGGAACCAGACTGTACCCTGGGGTAAAAGGTGCTCAATACAATTACTCTTATTTCTGTTTGGCTGATTTTCATGTGTGTTACGTGCTTTCCACTCCCAGTGGGTTCCGAAACTCCTCACATCCACTGCTTCTGAAAATGATACCAGTTATCACTAAAACATATTAGGCAGCCTAAAGGACACAGGAAAAAATGTGCATTCATTTCATTAAAAAGAGAGGTAGGCATATTTCATCTCTAGACAGTCTCCTGTGCAAATCTGTCAGTCACAAGCGACAGTTCTGGGGAGCTGGGAAGTATCCTTCCCTTCCCCTGGGCAGGGTGCTTCTCCCGAAAAGGGCCTGTTTCTAACGGGGATCGGATATTGCTGTAATTTGCTTGTCTGATTGCTCCCTCAATAGAACTGAACACATGCCCGTGCCATTAAGCTACTTATAGCAACAGATTCCGCATAGCAAAGTTTTATTGGATTAGCCTTTGCTTTTGCATTTCCCATGTAGTTGCTATGTAGTAAAATGTACTTGCCAGATGCTGGAATCTCATCAGGAAGGCTGGAGAGAACTCAGTAATGTTTATTTTCCACTGAAAAGCAGCGTAGGGGAATTTTGCATTGTCCAAAAGGACATTTTTCATTGTTAGTATGTTCAGTCGTCTTTAATAAAAGATAGTACAACTTATGAAACAAGATTAATAAAAATACTTTGGTACTTTAGCTTTATCTGTCTGTTGCGGAAATTGTTCGTGATTGTTTTAGTCCTAGCAAGCACGATGGTGAGACCTTGATGTACTACTTAAACCGGTATAAAATCCACAGTCATAAAACTTTAAGTAATGCTTACATTACTTTCACTGAGCAAAGTACTCCTGACAGTAGCTGTTTGTGTTGATTTGTTACTATTCATTTATTCTTTCCCCGTGCTTCACATTGCTACCTAATTGTGATGCTGTACTGAGAAAGCAATATCAAAGTAATTTTCCACAACATTAGTTACAATTTTCTTCTGATCTTTCGAGTGAAACAATCCCATCCTGTTGGCTTCTGTGAGCATATAAACCTTGATTACATTTATCTGTTGGAAACCAGTGCTTACAAAGTCTATGTGCCCGGGACAGCGGGTGTACAGCCTTTTCTGCTGATTGACAAACATGCTGCCTGTGTAGTTTTATTTATATAATGCACACCACTCTGAGCAGATATATTTAAGACAGAGAGCCACATAGGGTGGGCAAAACAGATTTCCCAAGCCAATATATTCAATTCAGTAGATATTCCTGTGGTCAATAAAGAGACAATGACTTCACTTACGATAGTCGCTTTCTCGGTGTCTTTTAGAAGTGCCATTACTATGGAGAATGCAGGATAACGCAGGGGTGTGGGCTGAGGAGCGGTATGAATGATAGTCATACACGGTGCAGAAATGCAATGCTTTTCTAATAATTCTCCCTGCATAATTATACAAAACTTGGTTCCTGCAGTAATCATGACACTGTTCTAAAAGGACTTGTTTTTAGTAAGTCAAACACATTTGCACATGAAAAATTTAATACATATATCCCTATCCTGATGCTAATGACTCTTGAACGTATAACTCTCCTGTCTGTGATAGGATATTAAACATGCAAAAACTTCACAGTGATGGTTTTTGTCAGAATTAGGTTGATGGTTGGGCTAGATGATTGGAAGGGTCCCTTCCAACCTGGGCAATTCCATGATTCTGTGTACCGCCACTCCACCGCTGTGTTTGTCCTGGAACCACAGAAGCGCTGGAAGTCCAGCCCTGCGGTTTGCAGGAGGCGTCTTCATCAGCATGGCACGCACCTTGTCCCTCGGGATTTACCGTGGAAGAGCTGATAGGGCGAACGAGCACCTTTACAGCCTTGGCCAGGGCCACTGCAGTTCATGAGCTCCAGGACAGCATGGAGAAGCTGGATTTGGAAGAGCTGCATTCGGGTGGTACAGGAGAGCAACTCGGGCAAACAGCGTCAGAAAAGTCTAGAGGATGCAACCCATCCCCACAGCGCTCGGCGCCCGAGCTGCAGCCCAGCCAGTCCACGGGCTGGGGACAGGGCTGGGGTCATCAGCACCAAGGGGGTCAGGGGGGGTCAGGACCGGCGGGACCACTGCATCCCGGCTGCACCAGGGACACAGCAGCTATAGCTGCACTACACTGTCTACAGCTGTACTTAAGACCCTGCGCTCTGTGGACTTTAGTCAGAAGAGAAGGGATATCCTAAAATGGTATCTACTTTTCTAACAGGAGATTTTGCCAGGTAAAAGCCAAGGGAAGTATTACTATTTCTATAGGCCTATATCCATGTATAGTTCTCTATATGTGGCGAATAACTCGTGGGAAGAAATTACTGGGTTTTTGCCATATGGGTACTAAATCCACAACCTTGTAAGAGTTTTCAGCTAGAACTTTTAAGATGAATACAAGTGGACACACACTCCTCTGAGAGCTGGGAAAAGGAGGAAACTACATCTCAAAGGATGCCTGTTGTGAAAGCTCCAAAGGATGAAAACAGGGAGAAGAATGGAAATGGCTTTACACTCTGACTAGGTCAGAATTTGAAAGTCAAGTGTGAATATAACCAAGCCTGAAACTTATCTGACTGAGATTCTGCAGTGATTGCTGTCCTTACCTCATCGACCGGTTCCTAACATAATACTGTCATCTTCTTTATTTTCTGCTTTGCTAGGGGTGTGATGGGGAGGAGAGGGAGGAAGGAGAGACGAGAGTCTGAAGGGCTGGTATGTGAATGCACTTGCCAACCTGACGGCACAAGGGAGCCACAGTGCAGAAATCTTACTGTATATTGCAGTAGCCTTACAGCAAATACCAATATTATAGCTATACTAAAGTTTTCTTAATTACTTATTCAGAGCGCGTACCCCTCGTTACTCACAAATTACAGTCCTGTGCTCACTGTACAATTCCATAATGCTATTCTAGTGCACAATGTACCACTTGCTTGTCGTACTGGAAACTTTTTATAAATACAATTGAAAATGAACTAGCATTGACATATAATTTCAGAAGTAATTTTCCTACAATTTGCAACTTACTTCTCTTTATAAACTGGAAGCCATTTAACCTGCTTCTCAACTACCAGCATCAGCAGAAATCACAAACAAAAGAAGCTGGTGCCCGCGGGGGAGGCGAGTGGGCTGGCCGATAGTCGTTTCAAGCAGAAGCGGCAAACAGTTAGGTGTGTAAGGGTAGTTTCCACCAACACAAGAGTGGATGAACCTTCTGCAGTCACATCCTCTGAGTCTTCTTTAGCTGAACTTCCCCTGGCAAAGAACTTCCCTGTGTGCAGAATAGTTCCCAATGGTCTGCAGTTATTGGGAGGAAAAGAAAAAGATCTATTTCCTTGTCTGCTAAGGCATGGCGCTTATAAGGGAAATGTGTTCTTACGAGTATGATAGTCCTTTTGCTGTTGCTTGAAATGGTTCGGGTTTAGACTGATGGTGAACGTGAACCTGGTTATTTCTCACATCGGAAAGAAGTGCTGGCGATGATTTCATCAGTCTGCTGCTCCAGGGGGATCGAGCGCTGCCCAGATGGCTGCAGCGCAAACCCTACACCACACTGCCACTGCAAACCTCTTCGAAAGAAACGCAGGCTAGTGCTGAAAGCAATCACGTTTAAGCTGGTTTATCGCAAGTAATATAGAGAGATTGTCTCCTACAACACTTTTTCCCCACTTTCATGACTATGCCATATCTTTGACATTCTTACGAACAATGCAGCATTTATTTATGACACGGTACTGACAGCATGACACTTTTTTTTTTCTTTTCTTCTTTTTTAACAGTTTCTGTTACCACACCGTAGCCTAAAGCCCATTAAAGCAAATATAGTTTTTTAGCTATAGCATCACCAGCCAGCATTTATAGGACCAGCATTTCCCTTTTCCTGTCAACCACCAGCAAGCGCTTCCCAGGAGGCAGAGCACTCGGGTGTCAGACTGGAATTGGGATCCCAAGCTGCCGCGGTTTGTTCCTGTCCTGCCCCACGGCTCATAGACTGTGCTATATTCTGTTAAATCAGGCGATTCACCTGCTAAATGCTTCCATTTCCTAGTGTTACGGGGGTTCTCTGCAGGGAATTCAAGGTACCTAAGGACTGCAGGATCCTACCACAAAAATGAAAGGCCAAAGTATGTTAACTGCAATTATCACAAAATCTAGTGCATTACTGGAGGTAGTCACAATCCCACCTCAGTAGTGCAAAACACATCAGATGACTGAACTCGGGTTCACTGCCCATTTATTTGATGGCAAAAAGTGCACATCACCTAATCCCAAATGTATTTATCAGCATAAAACCAGAGTGATGTAATGCTAAATCGCTCACACAGCGCAGCTTCCACTGCCGCAGATACCCCTACCCTCTCTTTTTCTGTAAGCTTTTCCTCTCACATACTGACTGGTTAAAAAAAAAAAAAAAAGGTTTGATATTTCTTTTAAAGCCTACTTTTAAAAACTGTCAGAGGTCGACACTTCTTTGTTGTGTCTGGCAAAATAAAAAGTGACCTGCCATCTCAGAGCTGCATTCGTTTATGGAGCTTGGCAACATATCACAGGCAAAGCCCAGCCGCGCTGCCATGTGTCAGAGGACTCTGGGAGCCGCAGCTTTATGAAAGTATATTCCCGGGGAACAAGCCGGGATGCTTCGCACATTCCCCTGGAAATTTGCAGAAACGTGCAAAAGTTGATCAGCAGACTTGCATTTCACCTCAAAACATTTATTCTAAATATAAGGCTATACTGAATTTTTCATAGAAAACCTGTCAGTACTAGAAAGCTGCCTTCCGTATGTCAGCTATCATTCAGTTTCCTTGATTTTTAAAACTTGATACTGCATTGAGGATCCTCAGATAAGTTTAAAATTCTTTCTGGCTTTTCTGAAGTTTATGCCGTTTTAAACATGTTTTATAATATATATTTCAACTTCTCAAAGTTACTAACATTCCCCTAAAAGCTTAGACAAAACTTCCTCTCTCCAGCAACATCATCCTTTTTCATTTAGTAAACATTAATTTTCCTTTCATGATTCTAGTAGAGCTTGAAATTAAAGGTGGCTTTCTTCTCTATTATGGCTGTCTTTGTGCATCAGCATCAAACCTCCCAGTTAACTACTGCTTTAGCACCAGTCAGGAGAGCATAAAAAGCCAAATAATTGATCTTGTATTGGCCCTGCACAAGAGCAACTTCTTGTGGACATCTTTATCATTTTCTGTAAGCAAGTAACCTATCTATTTTTGAAAGTAAGTGACTGGTTCGTGATCTGTCACGGCTTGACACACGCAAGGTGATTAACTGATCTTAGTCTCAGCACAGGCCCTATCCTGCCGGATGCTGAGAGCACCAGTGCGGAACAGCTCGTCAGCATCCACTAGGCGGATCGAGCGTTGGCTCTGCTCCGACGCTCTGCTGCCCTGGGGAGGGATAACCCCCTGCACCATAAAATGAAGCCCCATCTTTGTCCCTTCTTGGTCTCGGACACTTCAGGAGACCTATGGGTGATCAAGGGGCAAAATGCTCTGGCCACTTCTGCACATCGGGGCAACTCCATCATGCTCATTCCCTCTTTTCTGTCAGAATCTCTGTCCACTGGCTGTCTGTACCTACAGAACTGGGGGCTTTGGGGGCTTCTGTTCCTGCTTCTTAGATAGGAAAGCACACATTTTCTCATAAATCTCTGTGGGGACTGGCTGTCTGATGTTTTGCTCTTTGCAGCGCATTAGCCAAGAGATGAGTGTTTGCAGGCTTCAGGTATCCCTAAGGGATGAAGGCGAAACATGCCGAGCCACTGAGTATGCGTGCGCACGCTCACGGAGAGATACACGGGCTGGGGGGAAATCAAAGGACATCAAGACCCTTTATGGAGCAGCGGGAACTGAGCAGCCTCGGGAGGGAGAAAAAAGCAGGTTGTGAATGCAATTCCTCATCCTTCAAGAAGGTGCCTGTGCTCCAGAGCCCTGTTCCTTCTCTCTCCCAATTCACTTACCCTTCTCCTTCCATTTGGCATAATGATTGGCAGTGCTGAGCTTTCTGTACTGGCGGCACAGCTAATGCTAGGGACAAACAAAGGTACATTTGGCTTTAGAATTATTTTAGGCTTGAATTCACAGGAGTCTTCGGATGGCCTGCACCGGCTGCAGTCAGAGTGGCTGACACGGACGCAGGGGAGACACACAAATACTTACTCTCTTGTGGCTAGGAGGACGGAAAGCACAAGCCTAAACAGAGGAAACTGGTCATTTGCCCAGCGGCTATCTGAGAGGAGTGGGAGGGGAGACTCCTTTTCGCCAGCAGTAGGTAGTGCACATCGGCCAAGATCCTACATACCAGTTCCCAGCTTGTTGCATTTTCTTTTCTTGACTTGTTTGACTCGACTTTATTTGTTAATAAAGTTCTGCAGAGCTTAATGCCCATAAGTCAAACCACAGGAGAAATTATAGACAGCAATCACTGCCGCTCTGTGTGAACTGAATGGAGCTTTAATTGGGTCCTCCTAATTGTGCATGCAGCTGCTAGGAAAAACATGATGATGCTTATCTCAGACAAGAAAACAAATTCCTCTCACTACTCCATTGTAAACAAATGAAAAGGCGTGTATTCAAATAGTCACAGAAGTAAATGTATATACCTGCAGGCAGACACCCTGAATTTTGTGCCATAGCAAAGCAATTCTGTACTTACTGAGACTTTAATGCAGTTCACTGTGATTGTTTAAATCTCATCCTAAAGCCGTTGTCGAGAACTTAAGCACGGCTGGGATACCATTCACATGCCCAAAGCCAGCATCGGCACCTCAGCCACCAAGTTCCCTTGGATACTGTGAACAGCCAAGACTCATACTGGAAACCAATCAACTGATTTTTTATAAGCTGTTAAATTGAAACCTGCCCCTCCATTCATTTAGCTCAAGAGAGGTTATTACCTTGTAAACAGGAGGCATCCATAAGTCACTACCTAATTAAAATTCCAATTATTCTGCATTTATGATCTGCTCATTCTCATGCTATTGAAGGGAATTAAGTTAGTCAAGAATGCACAAAGTCAGGTATTGTTTAACACCTATATATATCGACAAGGTGTTCAGCGCTGCATGTTAAACCAGCCACGTCACCGCCTGGTCCAGCAGCATATTTCCCTGATCCCCCCCGAGTGATTCTGGCCATCATTTATATTTTGTAGGAGAAAACCAAAATGAACAGATCTCAGCAAACCATTATAACAGCGTTAGGAAAGAAAAGCATGCAAATGGGAGAGAGACAGGGGAAAAAAAGATGCGTGCAGCACACAAAGAGGAACGGTAGGAAAGGAGGTCTGAGAAGTAGAAGTTGAGGTAACTCCCTCTTCTGCTCCTCACATTTGAAATGACTTAATGAAAGGAGCTTTGTGGGGGGGTTGTACAAAAACATCCAGGGAGACTAGTTCTGCTAGATACTTCAAACATTTTTTAAAGGGAAAATAATAAAAAAAATTATTAAAACCAAAATGTTTAATTAAATTAGAATGTAACAGAAAATTTACTGCACTTTGATAATTCCTGTTACTAGAGAATGGGCCCAGAATGATTATGACTGAAGTTCCCCGGGGTGCTAAAATGGAGACAAGGGAGGTTGTAAGGAAAATGAGTATTTCCTACAGTAAATTTACAGTAGTTAACAAACTCAGAAGAACACCTTTAATTTTTAAAAGCACTAAATATTCCTAATGAACAGTAATGATCTAATTATATTACACTTCCATATACAAGTCTTTGAGACATAACAGGTTCTTAATGTCTACACATTTGCACACCATATTTTTCCTCTTGCTTGTTTCCAGAGATCAGATTATATATTCAGTATATTCTGATTGTTCTCTGCCTTTTCCTCTAAAGGCACTGGCTTCACTTCTTAATTGAGACCCAGTGGAGAGAAGTTCACCACAATATAATTTAATGAACTATGGAAGAGTTACCTTTTACTGCATGAAATATCAAGTTGCGTGACAGAGAAAGAGTATCTCCTAGGTGATGTTTCAGGAGATAATAATTAACTAAGACGTCTCCTAAAATAATACCACCCCCACAGAAATGCAGCCCTTTCCCCCTCTGAAATTGGACAACACGTAAAGCAAGTCAATAAGCCGAGGACTCAGTTCCTAAAAGGACTTCAGTCACACAATTTGTCTCCTCCATGAAATCACAGATTAGAAATCAGAGACCTACAGTACAGACGAGAGAAGTTTCCTCTTTTCCCCCTTCAACTTCAAAGGCTGAATTGTATTTGATTTACCCTTCACATTAGTCTTGGGTGTGCCACCATCACAGTCCCTTCCAGCTGTGAAGAAGATTTTCCTTTTCACTTGGAAGAGTTTTGAGCCGATTCTGCAGCATCACCCTCACTGTATTTTTTGGTTATTTACTTATATTTTTGGGTAGGGGAAGAAACTCTGACTTTTAAAGGTGAGGCAGCCCAGGGCGCAGGACGGAGCCGCTGGCAGCCCCCGCCTTTCGGGGACACGGGGACAGCGCGCTGCCGGCCCCTGCACCGCCATCACCCCAGCGCGCTGCTGCCAGCCCCGTCCTACCCTGAGTAGCCACAGCAGCCTTCTCGCCCTTGGTCTTGGTGTATTTTGTTGCAACTTAACGTTAATCAGATTTCAGATTCCTCAAATGAGGGAGTGCAAGTCCAGTGCTGGCTCTGAGTGAGCTCAGAAGGCTGTGGGAATTCACAGGCATTTTTACAGCATTCAGCCCTTTGGTCCCAGCCCCCCCACGCCACCACAGACAGACAGTCCTTTGATTGTAGCGAAAGATGTTCCACAAAGAACTGCTGAGACAACATCTCAAGAATTCTGAATATTTTAATATTCATTAATTAAATGTTTCTGGGTTTCTGTCCTTTTAGCAACCAAGCACTGATGCTGTAAAAACATTCAAGTGAAGGGCAAATTGTTAATATTCCAAGAGAAACCCTATTTGCTATGAGAGCAGCTCTAATTAGCAAGACAAACCATCTTCTTGTAGTCATTTAGAGAAATAAGAAGCAAGCACAGGTCTTGACAGCAGCAAAATATTTACCATCTCCTGTCTCAATGGAGAAGGTGCCCAGGGTCAGAGGCTCACCTCGGGAAAAGGCAATTCTGTTGCCTGGCTTGCTTTGCTCCCTGAACAAAGCTCTCATTAGATCTGCTGCAGGTAAGAACTGCATTTTCTTAGCCTAGGTGCATGAACAGGAGGGAAAGTGCAGGGTGCTGCCCCTGGGGAGGGATAACCCCCTGCACCAGGACAGGGTGGGGGTGACCTGCTGGAGAGCAGCTCTGGGGAAAGGGACCTGGGAGTCCTGGGGGACAACAGGATCGGACCCCGAAGACGCCAGGGGTTTGCCGCTGGGTGCAGCAGTAGCAGTAAGAGCGGGCTGTCAGTCTCCACCCTCGCGGTGGGCCACCGCCGTGTCAGTGCCAAACATTACCCAGCAAGGCAGCCCGGATGGGCAGGATTCTCAGAGGCAGGGAAGGTAATATGAGGTGTTTCGTTAAATCAAATCTATCTTGCAGGTTATTGATACTAAGGGGGAAAAGTAACTTTTATAGTTTTATTCTTTGCATTTCCTGGACTCGGTACGTTGCATTTTGTGTTTTAGAAATGATGCTCAAAAGCCATTCTGCAGTTAGGATGTTACCCAGCGGGGCTGTGTCACGACTGCAGCGTGTAAATGCCACATAGCTCGTGTCACTGCCCAGCTCTCATAAAACAAATACCACTGAAGCTTATCTACCGGTACTACTGTGTATATTCAATCAATACCCCGGGGCAGTGCCATCTGATAATGCTCTTCCTACCCCCGGGGAAGCTCTCTCACCAATCCCACCGGACAGCCAGCAAACACTCTATTCTTCAAATAGGTAATTCAAAAAGTGTGGTTTCAACCAAAAATGATCTTTCTAAATGAATATATTTTAAATGTAAATTCTGCAAAATTTTATTTCTTGGGGGTAAAAAAGAAAAAAAAGAATAAGGGTTAAAACACATCCCAAACCAGAATGAAACATTCTGGATTAAAGACAACGATCCACACTGAAAGGCAGGCAATATTGCAGCAGGACCAACAAAAAAAAAAAGTTTGCTTAAGTGGAAATAGTTTGCTTAAAGGAAATCTAATATTTATAGAGTAAACCATCGCTTTCTTCTAGACGTGGCATTAAATACAACCTGCTCTCCTGCTGTGCTGAGCTCTCTTCTCTGCTTTCCGCGATGCAAGAGCAACGAATGGGCCTTTTGGGGACCTACCCGATACGACGTGAGAGATGTAAAAAATGTAACTTATTTTTAGTTAGAGAATTTTATTAAGGTAAAGATGTAATCCCTTACTCAAGCATTCTAGACCTAAACAAAAGAGTTACTGCCAAAGAATGTCTTTTTTTCATAAAACACGTACACCAAAAAAGCCACCCCCGAGCCCAACAGGCACAGCCTATGCTGCAGGATAACCTACCAGCCACCTGCCTTCTTTCAAAGGCCGAAAGCAAAAAACCTGCACACACACATACATGAAAAGTAACGAACGCCAACATACAACTTCAAAATGTTTACCCAAAGCTTTATAGAGAAGCTAATAGGTTTTTAAGTGCCACAAAAAATTATTGAACTGAAAAGAGTATTAACATGATATCATGAAATAGGCATTTAATAAGATATATATCCATGGAAATTCTGTACGTTTCTGTCAACACAGCATATTGCAAAAATGAACCATCGAGACTGCAGTTTAAGCTGATTTAAAATCAAATGATCCATGTTAACAAGACAATTAAGTAACTGACAGAAACTAAAGAAAAAGTTATCAGTTCACCAGATATAAACTGGTTTTGAATAATGTGAAAGCATGACCATACAGTATGCAAACTGAAAGATGTTACTGTGATTAGAATAATATAGGTGGTAAATTAGATACTGGTTTTATTACGAAAAAAGTCTATCTCAGGTGCTTCAAAAAAGAAAGGGAAACTGCAGATTACATGTTGTTTACGTCGGCCTATTTAAAATTACTGGAGAATGCATTACAAGGGAATGAGCATTTGGAAAGGCAGTAAAACTGAATTATGACAGCTGCTTTTCAGCTGGACATGGCAGACATAATGATACACCATATATGTTACGTAGCCGTTTGGTAGATGCTCTTTCCCACAGCAAAACATTACCATGCAATGGATACAAACCACGGGAATTCAACCTTATGCTTAAAATTTGACCACTTCTAGCTAGTAGTATTGTATACCTGCAGTCTGAAGATGCAATGTAGGGATTTCTCCCCAGCAAAATTTTATTCTCGAGGCAATGCATAAACAGCCCTGTACGGCTCCCTCGTAGGCACATTTGTCAGCTTTGCTTTTGTGGAAACAGCCCAGAAGTTGGATGCTCAGAGACACCAGGGAGCTGTTCTGCAAGCACAGCTCTGGCATCCCCATTTCTGCCTCTCCACCATCCCTTTAGTGCAGGAGCTGTCAATAAGTCAGCGTGATCTGCGGGCCCCTGGAAGTCCATGGATTGCTGCTCAGGTAATGAAAAGGTCCAAATAAATGTAAGAAAAATAAGCTTCGACCTAGCAGACCTCAATATAAAGAGGTCCACATGTCCACATAATAATTTTAGAGGCTCACAGATTTAATGAAGGTTGAAAGCACTGTTTAAAGGGTATAATTACAAGAAATGCACCTAAAGCTATGTATCTGGTTTGAACTACACACCAGGAATGTTCTCTCCAAAAGGAGACTGAAGTAATACACCGTGCGTCCTGGGCGTGTAGTATCAGGAGTGCTCCACACCAGGTACAAACGCCCACCCCGCTGAAAAGTCGCAGTATCTCACTGGCCAGCGCAGGAGCAGGGTCAGTGGTAATTGTGCCTGCACTTAACAGCCCTTTTTCCAGCCTCACTTGGCTTCAAGGGGGAAAACCCCAGCACACTTCTTCAGAAGCCACACAATATTTGTTTTGTCTTTATTCAAGGAACTTTCGAGGATGACTCTACATGAAGCTCTTCTCTTCCCCTCCCTGGGGTTACCTGTACGGCTTATCCATCACCCCGGGCGCCTGCAGCTCCCTGGGGGCCAGGCACAGGGAAGCAGCACATTAGATTCACTCCAGCTGTTCCTGGCCACCACGTTTAACCCTCCTTGCAACCGTACACCTTTCAGATCTCTTCTTAAAACATTTATTTATACATGTGAAACAACAGGAAGGGGAAGATATATCCGGGGAAATAACCAAAGCTTCAGAATCAGCAGTTTGGTTTCAAATTCAGCCTCCCCACAAAGGGCTGCAGAAGTCATGCAGATGGCCTCTGCTAGGGCTGGTGGCAACCTCCTCCTTTCAGCCGCAGTTCGGTTCAACCACTGTCCCCCTGCCCAGACAGCAGTGCAAGCCCCTCTGGCAGTGAGCGGGGCTGGGCCAGGGCAGTGTCTAGGATTCCTATGGGCAAGGTAGAGCCTTCCCACTTCGGCACCCACAAGCCTCAGTGATCAGTCTCAGCAGGTTCCGATGACACCTCTGCTTTCAACCTTTTGGTGCATGGGGCACACAGATCTTTCTTAGGAGTGCTTTATCCTCTCACACACATAAATAGCCAATTTGCGCAACGATTATGTTAGCTGCTAATGCAGGTGAAGATTCACGTACGTAAGGGCTTTAGAAATAGCTTTAGAAAACCCGATTCAAAGACCACTGAGGTCCCTAGGAACTTTTCCATTGACTTGCTTTGGATTGTGTCCCAAGTACTTATCAGTTCCTTCAGCCCCTGTGCTTCCATAGAGATGAACTCCGCTTACTAAAGATGATACCCTGCTTTTTTCTTATTACTGGTTAAAATTCATATTCACGGCGCAGCACTTTGAATCAGAGGTTTTCCCCAGATGCTTCTGATGCTCATCTTCCTTTGTTAAAGAGAATGCTGCTTCATAGAGCAGAGCTGGTAGCCTCTATTCAGCATCTACCATGCTGCAAAGAATGATGTTGTCAGACAGACTGATCTTTCTCCAATAGCTTTTGCAGCACTTTTGTTATGAAGATGTTAAAGATAACATGGGAGAGAAAAGGAACAGATTTAGAGTCTTGGGATAACAAAATACAAAGCATGACAAAGAATCATAATACTGATACTTGTAATTGAAAGAGCTACTGAGAAAGCGCATCCTGGGCTTTGGGAAAGAGTAAAGGAAACGAGTAATGTAGGCTGCTAAAAAAATAAATAGATTTTTGTGAAAAAGGATAACAAAAAATTTTGAAGGATTGTTAATTGTTTTGTTTCACTGTTGTAACTGAGATTTAATTGTGGTAACTGGAAAGAATATCAGCTGAAGAGAGCACACCTTCAAGAGCCTGAGCCCCCAACTCACAATTAAGTTAATCCAGGGAACTGATAAGTACAATAAAAGACTGGGAATAGTATGTATATCGTGGGAACAGAGATTCACAGCAGTTATTCTAGCTCTGTGAAATAAAAATGATAATGAGCAGATTTCAAAATGCATTGCTACTGAGAGTCCCTAGTAACGTTAGACTAACACCACTGTGGTGCAGCCTTTCAGGCCAGGTTCTGCTTGCATGGCCAAGGTTTGTATGTCCCCCGTTAGGTGGCATTTTCCAAAGCAACAACAACAAAAGATCTCCATTTCCCTCCACTAAACTTTAACTGATAACTCTAAGGGTATCAGATTTATGCTAGTGCTAAATACTTTGCAAAACTTCAAATACTGAAGAGTAGAAAGTCACATAAAGAGCTTGTTAAATACACAGGGGACAAAGTACAAGATAGTATCACAAACTACACATATCCAAAGACAGCTTATGTAAGAGTGGAAGGGATTCTTTTAATACGCACCATCATCCTTCATGGAAAGTGTTCTATGCTCCAACTAAACAAAAAAGTACAGGTTGCCCTTAACTCATCTTATTTTGGGTAGATTTCATATTTGTTGGAGTTAGCCCTTTTCCTACTAGAGAGACAAAACCCAACCAAGCAAGAAGCCCCAAGACAGCAGCTACAGTTAAATAAAAGCTGGATTTCCTCATTGCTGACTATGGGCCGCAGCCCAGCGAGCACCAAGCGGCAAAGCCCAGAGAAGGGTTCCTGGCACCCGGCGCCGGGCTCTTCAATACCTGGATGTGTTACAGCCTGCAACCAGGCGATGCTGCTCTCCCTTTGCTACACCTAATGGACAAGTGTAAAAGGATCAAACCACTGAGTGGATAATGTACCGG
>VXBO01012422.1:17861-149278 GCA_013400135.1 Rhinoptilus africanus
TGCGGGTGCGGGGGTGGGGGGTGGAGTGGTTATGATGTGTCTCCCCAAGTATATTTTTGTTTCCTAACTTTGTGAACAAGTCAAAAATGCGGCAGAGAGGAAAATTGCTAGTGACACAACAGACCTTGCTGGCTTTCCTACGTTACCACAAGTTGTAAAAAGCCACTCTGAATGGCACAGAAAAGTAGTTATGCCAATTAAAAGGGTTGGAGTAATAATTTTGAAGTACCAGGTGTCTAACTTGTCATTTTTAAGAGAAGTCTTCTAACACAATTTCTATATTTTCTGGAATTTTTGCACAAAGTACTGAAGCCTGCAGAAGCCTTATAATTAAACACATATCATAGTGAACAGCACATACCGGAGTTGAGGATTAGGTGATCTTATTCCTGTAATAGGATTTGCTGCTAATTGTCACTGACATGACAGCAGTCTCTGTTCATAGGAGCACAGGAATTGCCATGGTGGCTCAGATCAGCAGCCCATCTATCCATTAAAATATTCTCTCTTTAGCAATGGATGGTATGATACGATTTAGAGGAAAATGCAAGGTAGTCTGTAGTAGAATAAACCACTATCCAGTGAAGTTTCTTAAATATTCTCACTAGCACTCAGCTTTCTTACAAAGCTCCTTTTACTTTGGCAAAGACGACCAAACTTTTTGTCTTCAAAAAATTCTCTTTTCATGACTCCTGAACAATCTCACAATACAGAGTGATGCCTCTCCTTGTTCTTCATTTGAATTTGTTGGCAGCATCACAGTCGTGCCCAGAGCGGCTCATGCTGGTTGCATGGTTAGAACTTCAGGGAGGCCAAAGACCATAAACTGATGGATTCAAGCACAGTGTTGCAAAAAGTGAGATGCATAGAGAAGACGCTTTCCTACAGCCCGCTGCTGAAGTAATTAAGCTTTGGGATCAGTTCAAGAAACCTTGGAATTCACAAGAAAACAGCAATAGTAGTGGAAAGCGCAAGTGAATTCAGTAGTGGCTCCTACTGACTGCAGGAGAACCACCTCAAATCCTTAGGTGGGGCTGTGAAGAAGGATAAGAGCGACAGCAGCTTCCCTGGGCTTTCCAGGAGCAAGGCATCCAGGACAAAGAAGCACTTCTGCTGCACCAGCATGGTCCTGCCCTGTCACCCTGTAACATGCAAGGAAAGAGGATATTAAAGAGGGAGAGGAATGGAGGTGGGTGATGCAAGAAGAGCGGCACTCTGAATATTTGTCTCTTCAAGGCTCAGAACAAAGTCTACCCATGGCTGGGTTACAGATCAGTCAGCTCCTGACTTCACTTGTAAGCTGCGATCGTTTAAGGACATGGGAATCTTGTTTCTTTTTACTCTCAAACCCAAGTGATCATTCAGAAAACTTACACCATGACTTTTGCATTATTGTTTCTACTGCAAGAATGAGACAAAAACAAGCCCTGAAAGCAGTACGCTGCAATATCGGGTAATTATATCGCAATACACTCAAGCTCTCTCAAATAATTAGTTAGTCAAACATCTGCTGCGAATTAATATTGGGCCAAACTTGTCTCTTGGGTAATTCAATGGACTCCAGTACCATTAGGCAAGGGATGATCTGTTCCACCACATTTACTGTCTGTGGATAATTTGCTCTGGTTTAGAGCTTCTTCCTTGCCTTGCTCTAGCTTGAAATCCTCTTGCAGTGCAGTTGCTATTTACCAGCTTGTGCTGATGCATCCACTTTTTCTGGCTTAACTCAAGGAAATTCAAAATGCACACACTGCCAAGGAAATGACTTTATTCAATAAGCCCTACAATGTCAACTCTTACTAATTCTGCAATGCCGGAATAAACAAAGTCAGAAATTGTGCTTGGCTTTCTAGCCACCAATAAAACCTTATAAATCTGTAAGGACTCATAAATTTCACTGTACAAAAACTGATATTAAGGCAACTCTTAACTTGGAAAATTCAAATTGCATTTTAACCAAACAACAAATGAAGCTAATAGGGATTGACTGCAATAACAATTCATAAATGCACAGAAAAGAAATAAAAAGTCTTTACAGTGTTGCCATGTCTTTGAGGCATTGATTAAGCTCTGTAGATGCCAGTCTGGCACTTCAGCAGCTATTCAATAAGTCCAGTGTTTGTCCATCAATGTCTTTTGTCATTGGTCTGACTGTCCCGCTCCTGCGAAGGTTGGCAGCTATTTCAAAAAAAATTAACTGTCACCATAGGATAATCAATTAATCAAGCATGAATTGCTTGACCAATTCTTCTAATGAATGTTAACACGTAAACACTTGTCAGACACTCTGCAGAGCGGAGGGCTTGCGTGGTCGTACTCCTGCCTGGGAGGCTGACTGGCAGCAAAGCCTGGAAGCACAGACCTTACGCAGCACTGACAAGTATTTCTTTGAAATAGATTAGCTACAACTATAATGATTTTATTGATTTTACGATCTTTTCCCCTTCTATGGGAACTGAGGTGAATTTGTGCAGGAAGAAGCCGGTGCCCTGCAGGAGCGAGGCAAGCACACATCCTCTCACGCCCTGGTGGGAAAGGTTAATGCATTTTCATGAGCCATCACCGCCTCTCACACACGAGAGAAATTTATATCCAAACCCGGTAATTACAATACTCTTAGCAACACCTCAAAATTCTATTGCTATTTCAGTGATAAGCCGCATTCTTAGGGATTACATTTGTCAAATTAATAGTAAAACTATGCAACAGTTCTCTGTGAAGATGTACATTTTAATTATTTTCTATAAATACAGTGGCTTAAATCACTGTGTCTGTTCTTGGCAGAAGAGTGAAAGGTAACTATTTCAGTAAGCAGTATTAATTGTCTGCTAAGCTATCCTGAGGCACACTGAAGTATCACTTTTGTTCCCTAAACTTATTCTTGAACCTTTATATAACTTATTTTGTTATCTTAACTGGTGAACAGGATGGGTTAAAGACTTTTTTAGACAAACAAAAGCATCTTATTTCTAAGGTAAGTGGATTTTGGCAACCAAACACTGTATTTTGTCCCTCATAAGTTTTGTTTCTTTTTTTTTTCCACTGAAATCTCCAAAAAAACCCACAAAGGAAAAAAATTCTATACCCCATTATTTTTCTACATACAAACAGAGTAGTTTCACATATAAATTTTCTCCAGGCTAAACCCCCCCATCTCCCTCAGCCGCCCCTCACCAGACTCCTGCTCCAGAGCCCTCACCAGCTCCGTTGCCCTTCCCTGGACTCGCTCCAGCCCCTCAGGGTCTGTCTTGTCGTTGAACCTCACACCATTGGCCTGGGCCCATCCATCCAGCCCCTCCAGATCCCTCTGCACAGCCTTCCTGCCCTCCAGCAGATCCGCGCTCCCACCCAGCTTGGTGTCCCCTGCACACTGACTGAGGCTGCACTCGACCCCCTCATCCAGGCCGTTGATAAAGACATTAAACACAACCAGCCCCAGCACCGAGCCCTGGGAACACCTCTCCTGACCAGCCACCAACTCCACCGGACTCCATCCACCACCGTTCTTTGGGCCCAGCCTTCCTGCCAGTCTTTGACCCCGTGAAGCATACGCCTGTCAGAGCCAGGAGCAGCCAGGTTCTCCTTAGTTTAAGCCACCGCTAAACCAAGATCTGAGCTGTGATTACTGATTTAACATGGAAACGCCTAATGCCAAAACAAATAAAGGGTAGCCACAGTCTCTACTACTTATCTGGCAACTCACACACTTTCCAGAGGTTTTGGAGATAAAACACTGCAGTGAGTACATGCATTATCCTGTTCTGAAATGCAGTGGTATATTCTTTTGTGCTTCCCAAATCACACAGTGTTATTAATATAACATAAAAAGCATCAAAGAATGAAAACAGCATGAGACAGCGCGTATCACGCTATATACATGCTTTTAAAAGCTTAAGTTTAGCACTGAAAATATGCTTCAAGTTGTTTTAATGCTATTTACCCTATATATTTCTATTTTTACTACATTATTGTAATAGAATATTTAATTACAAATAAATTATTTTATTCATTGCAAACACCTGAAATCAGTTTCCAGAAAGAGATTAAACTTACAAACCTTGGGCTGTATCAACTTTCAGGCTTCCAAAGCCTGAAGTTAGATCAGCCAATGCACAGCTAGCTTGTTTTAATCAAAATGGAGTTTTTAAAGTTATTGCCACTTCTCTTGATTTTCTGGAACCGCATGAGAGATAGGGCAGAGCAGCATGTTTCATTCATTCCTTAGATTACAGTTGGTAACGTAAGTGCTCCTTCTGAATACCCATGAAATTAAAATGTATGTGAAGTAGTATTTATTTTCTCAAGAAAGAGAATTGCTTTTGTAGGGGAGGCGAGCAAGGAAATCCCACCCAGGCTGCATAAAATGCTCTCTACCTGTGCCCTCTTGAGTGTGTTCTTCAGAATGAGATGAAAAAGAGAAAGGAGACATTGAAGCGTAACAAAAACATATCTGTTAACACAGCTATCAAGTTCAGTTTGCTTGATGTCATGGAGCTTGATGCTTGTTTAGGCTTTTCCACTATAATTTATACCCTGGGAAAGTACATGTAAATTGCTAGAAAGTACAGAGGGGTGTTAACGTAACCAAAACTAAGGGTCACATAATGTCATTGGGGTTTTGTAGAACAGCCTGGAAACTGCAGACATTACTTACAGGTTTTATTTAAGGAACAGACATTTTTGCTACTTCCCTGGATTTAACAAAGTCAATAGAAGGTATACATAAATGTAAAGGACTGAAAAGCCATTCCCTAAATTTATGAAGCGTGGGATTTTCCCACATGGGACTCTGAATCCTTTTAAATTCCATGATGCCTTTCTGGGTTGATAATAACTATTTTGCAATATCATTCAGGTTTTATTCACAACCCCATTTAAGTCTGCAATATCTGTGTAGCTGCAAAAAAAAAAAAAAAATTAAACAGAAGGGCAAATCGTAGCAAATACATTAAATCTGTGACTTGAGTGGAGCCACACTGCTGCAGGTTAGCACGTAATTTAGTCCCTGCCTCTCTCAGATGCGCTACCAGGCACCACTGCACATAAGCTCCTGTCCCATCGAGGGTTTACTCATTTCCAAGAGGCCCAGAGTCCGATCAGATGTATTCAGTTTAGCATAAGATTTCAATGAAAGATGTGAGAAAGAATTGAATGTGCATGAAAACTCCATTGCACAGATACCCGAGAGCACCGTCTATTTCCAGCAGTGCTCACTTTGGTCTACGGAAGAGCAGTGACGTTTCTAATACATGCTCTGTTGCCATCATAACGTTTTTCTTATCCTTTTGCCCAAAGCCCTGGGCTGGGAGCTCCCCACGCCCTGCCGCGGACCAGCCGGCTGCATATACACTAAATGAGCGATTCCAGCATCACCCTTAAAGCATCAGCCCACCAGGAGCTGCCTGGGAGGTGATTGTCTTTCAGCCTCCTGCAGTTTCTTATCCTGCAAAGACTGGACTCTGGGGAGCGTGCGAGGTGTGTTTCATATGGTCCCAAATCTATTTCCATACCTCGGGAAGGGTGTTATCCACAGCACATCTCTGATCATCTAACACCAGATTGCAGCAATCTTTTCGGAAAGACTTTGCCCGAAGCATTGATTTTGCGAAGGCATTCATACATGCTGAACCTTAATCATGTGCCTGCTCCCGTGGAAATCAGCGACACGATACGAATATTTGCTTTCTATTTAATACACTGCAGAGTGACAGAACAAGGACAGAAAAGCATCTCTCTGTAAACAGACTAAGGATCGTGAGAAACTGAACAAAAGAAACAATAACTACCCATTGCAAAAGTGGTTTTTTCTCTCTCTTGTGGTATTGATATATATTTCTGCTTCTAAAGCTCTTTTTAATTCAGTATTTTCATTTAAAAAGTGCTGGTTGAAGATATAAAGAACCTACAGCAACAACATTTTGAAAGCTGTCAGAACTCGCAGTATCAATTTACAAGATTTTTTAATTCTTCTGTATTTATTTCAGTATTATTTCGGTAATCTTAACTTAGCAGAAGGTTTTTTCTATAGTCCTCTGTAATATTTTTCTGTTAATATGACAGCAGAACACTTATTTCATGAAAAATAAAATGATAACTACTTATAATCACCTGACTGCAGGAGAAAGGGATTTGGAAAAAAACTCATGCTTTTAAGCAAATTTTAAAAATCATGTTTAACATATGACAACTAGTAGTAATTATTTTGTTATGACCATTAAAACCACCTGTCAGGCCTTGAGCCCAGAGCAGGGAGCCGGGCGCTCCCCAGCGCAGCGAGGGAAGGGCAGAGAGCGGCCCCGCCAGCCACGGGCAGCGCAGATGCGGGGAGGGCGCACAGACTGGACCCGTCCTGGCACATTCCATATCCCTGCTGCTGCCTAAAATCCTGGTGGTGTGGTTTGAGGGACCCACAACAATTTATTGTCGTTTAGACAATTATTCTGTCACCTGATGACCCCTCCCCACCCAGGAAGGGTAATCAGGAAAAAACAAGGAAACCCGAGGGTTGAAATATAAACAGGTTGAATAGAATAATACTAAATAATTAACATTAATAACTCTAATGAACCAGTACTGATCCCAATACCAATATACAATATATGAGGATTATCCTCAGCCCATTCCCTCAGCAGAAGCCGTGTCCCCCCCGCAGGGACAGCCAATGTGGGACCCGGCCAGCGCTGCGGCTGCGGGAGGAAGGGAAGGGCTCAGGGCTCCGGTACTGGGGCCAGGAGTTCCCAGAATCCCAGACATCATGGAAGAGGAAGAGAGAGAGAGAGAGAGGGAGAGAGAGAGAGAACTCCTCAGCAAACTTTCTAATTTCTATTGAATGCGACGTTCAGGGTATGAAATAATCCTGTTGCCAGCTTGGGTCAAGTGCCCAGGTCTCGCTCCTCCTCATCCCCACACCTGGCGAGCTTGAAAACACCGAGACCTTGAAACCTGCACCCCAGCACTGGCTATAAAGTAAATATTTTCACAAATTCAGATACAAGAGTCTCCTAAAAGTGCATTTTTCCAAAGCATTAGAAGAGACTTCACTGAAAAATAAAATTACCAAAAGAGGCATTAGTGTTGTGTTGCTCAAAGAGGAGTCGTGGTCTGTCAAGGGTGAGGAGGGGGCTCCGGGGAGGTGCAGCCCAGCCCAGCCCGGCGGGAGGGATGACAGCGGTGCCAGCAGTGGTCGGGGTGCCATGCCGTCCCTCCAGCTGCAGCCCCATGGCTCACGATGCCTTGGCAGGCGGCAGTGTCCCCACTCCAGCAGCACGGCAGGCTTTAATGTCAACTCCCTCCTGCTGCTCTTTGAGATAAATACAGCACGTTCCTTAATCCTACCAGTGGCTTAGCTCTGCTTTTTCACTACCTACAGCTTACAGGATCAAGCCCTGAGTTGTTAAACGATCCAGGAGAAATACATTCCAGGATTTTCCTATCTTCAGGCTTTGCAAAAAGGCTACTGGTGAAAAAGACAGTGAATAATCACATTTGTTCTGCTATTAAATGGCCAAATATCTGAAATGCATCAATTCAAAATGTTCGTGCTGCTGCTGAATGCCACCACATCCACCTAAATACAGCTGGGTAGATCGGTTGGAAGATGGTGTTCACCTGAAGCGGAGGGCTGGAGGTATGGGCTGCACACAGCATGCACCCAGCTAATCCACGGAAATCAGCAAAACACACGGGCAAAAGGAGAGTCTGAAACCCCTCAGCAGCACAGTAGCACCGGCTCAGCTCGCAAGTTGTGCTGCTGATGCTCATCCCCAGCAGGAATGATTTAACCTTTCACTGGCAGGGTCTGGCATGGAAAGCAGGGGACTGAGTTCCATTTTCATTCAGAAAGGCGAGATCCCTGCCCTGCCGGTGAGGCACGCAGCCCTGCAAGCACCCCCGTACTCACACACGGCCATCCCCCCTCCTTCGGTCGCGTGCCCTGTTAGACAGTTGCCACTTGCATTTAGGTGTTCACACAAGAATGTGTTTTGACCCACTGTTTAGTGGAACAGACATTCCCGTTTGAACACACATTGGAAGATTTAGTTTAAAATTTATCTGACATATTACAGACAATAGGATTGGATCTTCAGTTGCTGTAAATGCATCAAAGAAGTCCTTGCCGGAAGCTCAGTCACTAGTTACCTGCCGGACTTCTTTGGCTAATTAAGTCTTCTACACAAAGTATTGTTTTGCAGACAGCATTGCACGCATGCTGAAAGAGTAATAAAGCAGTAGAGCTGTTTGTGTTAAGTGTTTGGACTGCTTGTACTCTGCTAAAGAAAGCGTAAATCTATTTAGAAGAGGAATCATTGCTATCATACAGGAAATTAGCTCAAGGATAGCTTATTTGTCAACTAAATAAATACCTGCATCCCTCTCTCTCTCCACATGTAGATATAAAAGGATGAAAATAATCCTCTTTGTGAGTTTTATTTGTTCTTGCTCTAAGTTAACACTCTGTGCCTGTCTAAAAGGATGGCCTGGCACGGTTCACGCGCTGGTGTGAGCCGGCAACACGAACCTCAAGGATGCTGTAGCCTTTTCCCTGCAGAGGTGCAATCCTTGCTACCTGGACCTCTCGATCCATAAGCAATTCCAAACGCAACACAGATCATAATATCGACTGATTTCTATTGCTTGTTTTGTTTCAGCAGTTCGATCCTTGCACAAATGCCATCTGAAGTACTAGACAAGCCCAAGTGTTTCTTGTCCCTGTGCTCAAGGCCAAAGGAAGAACTCCCTCCCACTCTGTATCACATCACAGCAATGTCGCTCTGACTTCAGGCTTACGGTAGAAGATGCAAGTACCAGTAACACAGAAGGTCTATCAGTAGCATTAGGAGACCTTCAAAAAACCTAAAATTAATTTAACTAGGGACTCTAATTGTCATACATGTCACAAGGGGTATAACAGAAAGGCTTTCTGCCACATTTAACAAACAGCACATGTAGGCATCCTGCCAGCCTTCACACGGGCCAGGGGACAAGCAGTAAACTCCTACGGCGTTACTGTTTACTTCATGGCTCCTCGGAAAACAACAGTGGCTAACTATGTTGATGGAAGTCTTGCCTGTGGTCCCCGAACAGTCATTAAACTCTTAGCCTTCTGCTCAATATAAAATGACATGCTCGTTCTGCATTTCCTCCACTGAGCTGCTGCGGAGGAGCCGTGATTCGATTGATATGCCTGGCCCGAGCCCAAAAATGATTGCATTGCACTTTCCTGTGGCGGGCTGTCAGTTCGCATTCAGAGTGCCATGCAGGATGCAACTGTCTGGTCACTCAAAATAGCTTCGGTGCATATTTAAGCCATTTCACAGCGGCAATATGAGAATTAATTCTCTCTCCTCCTTCTGGAAACTTATCATTTGCATGGCAGTGCTGTTCAGTGTGCACGGAATCATCACATCCCACAACATATTAATATTTTAGTTTGTTATCCCTTAAGTTATTTTTAGCAGCCAAGTGTCCTTGCGCGGAGCTGAACACTGCAGCGAGATGCTGAGGCATGTTCCGTGCATGGTCAAGGACGTACCGTCACGCATCTGCTCAGCAGGCTGCAGCCTTCTCTATTATTAAAGTAATCTCTGAACTGCTACTCTAACACATGTAATCATCAGGCGCAGGATGTCTTTTCCCACCTGCTCACTATTCATTACCCTGCTACCCTACAAGTTTTAACGGTAACTTGCATTTTAGCTGATAAACACCTGCAACTGAGACTCGCTATAACAAAGCACAGAGTATTTTGTGATTTTTTTTCTTTTTTGAGCTACTAGAGCATATTCTCAGCTTTTCAGTATGCATTTCTATTTTTAGCATTAATTTGAGGACACAGAAATTTATAACGATCAAAGACAATTAACTATCAATATTCTGGATTTACAGGCAAGAATCTCTCCCATTTAATAACCAAGTGGGTAATAGATTCTATTGCTTTGTCCTGCTTTTTGAAAATGCACAGGCTTTCTATAGAAACTGAAGCATCAGAGTATCAGTTTGGAAATGGATTTATGTCAAATTTTATATGCTTGAAAGATCAGTGGTCCCCAACTGAAACATTTGCTGCTTTTTCGTGACATAGTGAAGGGCTCAACAAGATCTGTAATGTGTTAGCTGCATAGACTCCCCAGCCAACATATTAACTATCTAATTTTTCTACCCCTTGAGAGCAGAACTTTTGCGTTTTGGCAAATTTAGCACTGTACATGTAGGTATTAATTTTTTTATTTCCACCCTTCCTGCTCAATACGGAGAGTAAGGGTATGAGCAGCTGAAACCATCAGCAAGCACTGATGTCACAGTTTTTGCAAGTCCTAGGCATTCTCTCAGAAAGGAAGGGAAATAACAATGTCACCGGAGGAGCGTTGCAGGCTCTCAGCCTGCCAGGCTTCACCTTCAGGAACCAACCCTTCTGAAATTACGGCATGATTCCTTTAGCTGGCCTGCCCTCCCCAGCTAACTGCATTACACTCATGCCGTTCTCTGCAAACAGAAAAAAAAAAAGAGGAGATTACAACTTTCTGAGAATACAGAAGGCAAATTCTCATATTCACCTTCAAAACTGAAACAAAACAACAGTGAAGAGCGCTCTCATGATTTTGCCAGCGTGTAATTTCTGCCCAGTCCTACTGTTCTGCAGCTGCCATGGCTGAGAAGAGGGAACTTTCCAGAAAGTGCAAATGCCAAGCCGAAGCAAAGCCCTCCGGCCCGACACCAGCGCTCCCACTGTGTGATGCTCCCTGCGCGGAAGCATCCCGGCTGGGTGTCAGTGTCCCTGCCCACGAGTGGGGCTGCGGGGACATGATGCCACTGCCCCATCTCCCCTTCCCTCCCTGCCCTGCAGCCTCTGCGCCACAGCATCTCCTCCTGACAAACTGCGCGCAAGCACCATGGCTGGGATTTCCGTCCCCCCAGCGGAGGTCGGGGCCGGCGAAGAGTGACCTCCCCGGTGACAACCGGCTGCCGGAGCAGCGAGCAAGAAGTACATGCACCAGTTACTCTGTGCCGCACCCAGAGCAGATCTGCATCACCGCTAAACCACAGACTACAAGACACGTTTCAACTGCTTGTGCTTAAACAGTACTGAAGGACAAGGGAGGAGAAAAAAAGAACCAGAAAAAAAAAAAATTCCTAATTCATGTATTGCACAAAACAGCTTTATTTCAGTGTAGGAAAACCAAAATTGTGGATCCTACAGCTGTTAAACGTTGCAGAGATTATTACATATAGCAGAGGTTAGGTAAATATTTTACAGAAATGCTAATGAAGTATTGCTTATTCAGCTTCTGCAATTTGCTTCCAGCCAATTTCAGCCAAATTTTTTATTTTTCTTTCTTCAGTCCCTGCTTATAGATACATACTTATGTCACCATCTCACGTGGTATATGATGTCTAAAGTTTTAAAATGAATGTATTTTAGCAGAAAAAAATAGTTTGGTATCTTATGTCTGTAGTCATTATGCCATACAACAAATACTACAAAACCGTTATAAAGGGAATTTAAAATCTTAATTCATACTATGCAAATCAAATAATATGAAAGTTCTTCCTGAGGAAATCATATTCTTAAGGAAAGAGACCCAGATCTGCACTATTTCCTAGTAATAATTCTATAAACATTCTGTTATTCCGTAATAGATTAGAGAAATTCAGAGGCTCGGTATCAACCTATCTATTCAGAATATAAGAAACATATGACAAAGTATTTATACAATTGACTTAGCACAGTAGTTTTCAGGCAGGATGTGAAAAAGGTGATTAATTGGTTCATAATTTATTAATAAAAAAGTAAGGAGTTGGAAGGAGTGGCTTTGTTTAAAACACCTAGACTTCACTGAAACCACATGTTAAAATCCCCGCAGGACTGCTTTTAGGAGGAAATGGGATAAAATCACATAATTAATTAACTGATAATTTATTCATGAAAAAGGAGTTGGAAGAGACAGCCCTGTTTAAAACATCTAGGCTCCACTGCTACCAGATATCACAGCCTCAGGAAGACAATCAAGTCCTTCGTTCTACCCAACATGCGAACCAAGGGCTGTGCCAAGTACTGTGCCGAACCTGGTGGGGTGAAGGCATGCACCGGCTCTTTACCCAGCACAACTCACAACCAAAAGTCTTGCCTGTGTTTAAATGACAAAAAAGATAGCACTCCCTGGGAAATGAAGCATGTGCAGTGGTACCAGACCAGCCAGCCTGTCCCCTCCCTCTGACGAGATTCCCAGGTTGTGAAAAATGTGTTAGGGGCAATTGGTCAGCGGTGGTATCGGCATAGAAACCACCCCGGGAGTCCTTGGGCTGAAAAGCTGGGATGGGAGCTTAAACCTAGATAAAGCAACATAGCATTTGGTAATCGAAACTGATAATGGCTGACTGCAGGTCTGGATCTAGCAAAGCACTTCTGCGCATGCTAAGCTTGAAGTAAGTAAGTAGTTTTGTTTACATGCTTAAACAAAACTTGGGTGAATGACTGCTGTAAGTAGCAGCGGCTCTGGAACGCTGCGCTGAGGCTTACTTTGAAAAGACAGATTTCTAAACGCAACCAGCAGTTTTGTTTCCCTCCCTTTCTGCATTCCTCAGATTTCAACCTCATTGTAAGGTCTTACACAGCAGATAATAAGATAATGTGACACCACACCTGAACACATCCCTTCACCGTTTTAAGTCACTGCGTGTCCTAAACAACCTCATAAACAAAAGGCTTCAGGTGCTCAGCAGGACTTTTCAGGATAAGGCTTGTAATGAGAAGCAACTACTCGTATGGCATGCTTGCTCATAATGAGCAGTAAAAGATGAGGACTCTGGCTTATACTCATCTATAGTGAAAATACTGCCAGCTGTAGCCTTCCGCTAATTGCAAAAATCAATTTCTATTGTTGTGGACGGGTAAGGAAGCGCCAGAGCCCTGTCTGAAAGAAGAGCTCTTTGTCAGCTCTTTGCTCTCTTTTCTTTCGACAGCAGTTCAAGTATGACATAGCTGAGAACGGTGTTAGACACCTGGACTAATTCAATCAGTTTGAGCTCTTCTGTTTGAGTACCTAAACCATTCCATGACTCCGTGTTCTTGGGAGTAGCTCTGCAAGACACAGAAAATGGCCTGTGAAAAAGGGACATTTATTTACTGTGGCTTCAGTGGCTCGTGAGCAATGAATTCCTGACTGATGAGCATCGTTTCAAACGAGTGTCATCTGCGCCTCCCTACAAGCATATGCACATGCCATATATTGTCCACAAAAGCATTTAATACATATTTAATAGACTTGTTCCGTAAACACATACTAAGGGAAATAGCACTGGCTAGCAAGGGCAGTCCTGTCCGTGGCTTGTAGTGGTGAGACCCAGCGAGTAAACTCATCCTGTGCTTTTCTACACTAGACAGATGGATGCCATCGCTGCACTGCAAAGCCTCTGCTCACATTCGCATTGGTAGCAAATGTACGCTGAGGCTTGTTTTCATATCCGACTGCGAAGGCAAATGCCATAGTTAACACATGTCCCAGCACAGGAAAATCCAAACGAGCCAACAAAATCTCTGAGCACAATCTCCAAAGAGCTTTGCTGAACTTCAACGTCTCAGCCGTAACAGAGTATCTATAATTAATGCAGTAATTAAATTAGATTTATATAGAGGCCATCCAAGACACTGGTCCCAGATAAATGGGTGGTTCATTTAACATGACTAATCGTAACCACAGTGAGACGAGTGCAGGCCAAACCAGCCCCCTGCCTGACCGCAGCGAGGGCCCCCCGCCTCGCAGCAGGGGGACAGCATCTGTCCAGAGCCTTGGAAGATGAGAAGCCTGGGAACACTGGCTGGGCCAACGGGAAGGAACTGCCCTAGTTTCGTTGACGCACTGCAATTATTTTACATTTTGCCTTCAATGCAGGCGGCACCAAACTCCACAGCCCTAACTAAGCATGCACGGGAGTCTGGCATCCCTCTAGGGAAATTGGTGAGGCCACCTATTTGTGATGGAGCACAGTTTTATATCGAGTTTGACTTTCTCCTGGAGATTCATTTCCACAGTCTTTTATTTCCCATTGACTGTAACAATTCACAGCAACTCCACCTCACAGTAACGTATGATAAACTCACAGAGTTTCGCAGCAGGAACTAAATGAAATGGTGTCACCGTGCATGTTAGTGCAGTGCCATCAGCACCACTCCAATTAAACAAAGGGATATTAAAGTTCCTCCCATCTAAATAACTGAGACACTCTTCTACTGCATAAATCACATTGGTATCACGGGGTCAGCATGCAGAGAGATGCTGTATTAGGAACTAAATTTCGAATCAGCCAAGCTAAAACCACTATAATAGGAGATCCTCACTGTTTAGAGAACAGAACCGCCTGGCAGTAGAATCTGCTAAAATAATAGGTTTCTTTCAAAACCAACAAGCAGAAAACTAAAAGGAAAGATAGTTTTTAAAACATTTACACATTTGCATATTTGCTGATTTAAAGAAAAAGAAGCTAGCTGACAAAAGGACCCAGGCTGCCTGAGAAATGGAGCACTCAGGAGAGCACCGCCAGCCTCTTCCCTGCTCTGCGCTGCTGGGGGAACAGGGCAATTAGGTCCCTGCCTTTCATTTCCCCAGAGGGCCGCGCAGACCCGAAGAAGGTCAGTGGCACTGCTTTAAGGAGTGCTACGTAGGACACACCGGGCAGTCGGCTAAACTAAATCCCTCCACTGTTTAACACAGCAATCCCACCCTTCCCTTTGATTTTTTATTGAAGCATAACCCAGGTACAGTGAGCCAAAAAAGGGTTAAAAAGAAAATCTGGTCTTCATACTTTTTTGATTTTGTGAGCATGAATCTCTTTCACGGAACAGCTGTCAAGTCAGCCAAGGAAACAGGTCTGCTTAGGTCTCCTGATAATACCAACTGCTGTTGTTCATGTATCCTCAGTGACAGCAGCAAGATGAAAATCGAAATGAATCGCTCTACAAATGAGACACTTTTCAGCTTTGACTCTCCAAATGTGACAGTGTTGTTTGTTTTCTCAGTCAGCAACATTTAGAGATGTTAGAAGGCTCTGGTGTCAGAAAGTTGCTCAGGGGAAAGTTTCAAAAAGAAAAAAAAAAAAAGGAGAAATCTACATAACCTTTCCATACACAATTATGTTTAAATTTCTGTCCATTAGTACTACTTCCACCAAACTGCAGTGCAAAATATTCCTAGCAATAAAGGCTACTGCAGGCTTTGAGCAGCAACTGTTAAGATTTCCTACCTCTCTACAAAGCACGTACTTACTGAGCTACGGATGCGAATGTTGGTTCTCAGCACACGAGCTACGGAGCAGCCTCAGCTCCCACCGACGGCTGCGAGAGCACGGATGCATCACCTTCCATCCGTCTGCTTTGGGGAAAAGCATTTTCCAGTAGATCACAAATTACGGAGAAAAAAGATTTTAAAATGCATTCTTTCTTCAGTACGAGTTTGAAATATGAATATTTACTGTCCCATCCAAAGAGCTGAAAACATCCTCCAAATATAAATGAATTAAGCTTCTGCAGTATATGTGAAATAAGTATTTCTCTCCAGCTCACACAGGGAAAACCTAAGGCACAGGGTACCTGCTGGAACTCATCAATTACTCTCTAGTTTACTGCAATATCTAGCTAGGAACAAAAATGAAAGTTGTAAAAGACTGATTTTTTTTTTTTTAACAATTGCATTAAAAGTCATGAGCCATATTTAAACACTGAAATACATTCTTATACATCCAAATGAAACCTTCCTTTTGAAGTATATCTCCATCGCATAATTTTCCTCCTTATCTAGGACCAATACAACGTCACCTAATACAAGAAGCACAATCCAACATTCAGATTTCCCCACATATTTGAGAGTAGAAACTTTAACACTTATCCATAAAAAAAAAAAAAAAAACAAAACCAAAAAGCTGAAGGAGAAGGCTTTTGAAAATGCATTATGTATTTAAGTTCCTTTGGCTTCAAAGGAACACAGACCTTACAGATTTCTCTACGTGGTGGTTACAGACGTGCCTGTTAGAACAGATGGGCTCAGGGCAGTGCAGGAGCACAAAGAACGTCCCTCACATCAGGGCAGTTGTGGACTACACTGAGGGATTTCACCTGTATCTACCCCAGTTACACAGTGATATCCCAAATCTCGAGAACCTTTTTAAGTGTTACTCTAAATTCACTGAGTCAAAATCTGTTCTCAGTCAACGAATGTATCTCCAAAGCCCACCCTTGCCAAATAATCAACTTTAAAACTTCCTGTTCTGTCAAGCAAGCTCTATTTGAGGGGCGAGCCATCCGAAATCCCTGGGTTTGCAGGTGCCAGCTGTGAGACATCCACAGAGCCCAATTATGATTTAATAATTAATATCAGTACTATGTGTTAACAGCACTTACAATCTGAGAGTCTCAAAGTGCTTCGCGAATATGAATTTAGCCTCCAAACATGCTGTGAGTGTCCCCATGTTACCAATGAAGGAAACGATACTCAGTCATTTGGCCACTTTATACAGAAAATCTGTGGGAAATAAAAAATAGTATCAAGAACCCCACAATCCCAGTTTTACATTGCTAGCACAGCACAAAGCCTTCTTTTCTTCCTTTTTTTTTTTATTTGTAACTATTTTCTGATTATACAGGACGATTTTTTCTTGGACCATACGAACAGCTAAAGCAACTAGGTCCACAAATTCTCCATCTTGAATCAGTTATCTATGATAACCAAATTGTTTTGCATGAAAAGAATTTTTCACACTTGGTCTTCTGTGAAACTGAGGAATAAGTGAAGATGAGCACCATGTCACTGCAGTTACCTGGCACTGCCTTATGACATCTTGTACTTTAGCTGCTAAACTTAGAACCTATTCTTTAAGATTTTCCATGGTGGGAAAGTCTAGTTGGGGTGATGATTTATTTTTTTAAAAAATTTCAAAATAAATGATCCAGTGGGTTTAAAAGATTAGTTGGGGAGAGGGGAAGAGGCAATTTTGCTAAGTGAACATTTCCTTTTTTAGTTTCTTTTTTACCAGCTGAAATCAGGTGTATATTCTGCTGCAGAAGTGGTGGTGTTGTGAGTAAAGGGACAGTGCTGCTGTTAGAGATCTCCCTTTTGTTCTCCCTGTTTAAAGGTACTCACATATGACCGTTTCCTCTCACCAAAGACAATTTCTTTGAATTTCTAAGTCAAAAACCTGAGGGTCAGTCCAAGCTTAGGGCACTGAAAAACTGATATCAGACAACTAGGAGGACAGTCAATTAGGTAAAATCCTTATCAAATGACTGATGCTACTGCTGATCGCATGTGCTCTCTTCTTGGGTTTAGTCCTAATGCTTGTGCATCACAATCCTCCCTCAGTCCATCTGCGGAGGACGTCAAAGCAGGAGTATGAAGGGCTTTGTTTAGGCACTCTGGATTCTCGTACAAAGAAGCACGAGGTCGCTCAATTAACGGGACTGCACTCCCAAGAATGGGAGACGTGGAACAAAGAAACAAGCGATCGTGAAGAGTCCGCAAATGCTTTCAGTGCTGATCAATCATTTCACATCCCTTTCCAAAGAAAACGGAGCTGGTGCCACCTGGCACCGTGCCGGCACTCCCAACTGTCACTGCCATAATGAGCCCACCTGTGGATTCCCCAGCCGGGCACTGCCGGGGACGCTGCCAGCCTGGCGAGGGGGCAGCGCCACGCTCCCTCCCCGAGCCAGAGCCTGCGGAGCTGGGCTCACCACCCGCGCTCTCCTCACCACTGCAACAAGCTCCTCTGCAGGCGGCACACGGAATTTAAATAAGAAGCCAGTTGACAGGTAATGCAACAGAGGTTAATTCTGGGATTTTTGGCATCACTGAACCATTTGCTACTGGCTGGTAGCAACAGAATGCTGCTCTCCTCCACAGCAAGCCCAGCCGCAGGGCACAGGGACACACACATCAAATGAGCACATAAGCCACTAAAGATTTCAACCTATTGATATCAGGCTATTGCTTCCCCCTTCAGATAATTTCCATGTGCCTTCCTCTCCTTCTTACACCTCCCACGGCATTAGCCTCTCTTGGTTAAGCCTCCAGCATTCCCCCTAGAGTGCATCTGGTCCCTTTCCATCTGAGCTCTCCCCCTGGAAAGCAATGCCAGCCTTGGGGATATCTCTGCACTCCCCCTGCCACAGCTGGAGCAGCAGAACTAGCAATTGCAAATCACTCTATTGTGCCCCCAAACTGGCAGCCCCTCAGGCTGCATGCTGACGCGTTGGTCTACAGAGAATAGCCCTGGCCTGGCCCTCCATGTGCCAGTCTGGAACTGAGGTGAAAGGACAAACCTGGCCAAAGCCAGGCTTTTGCTGGGCTGAGTGGGGGCATGCCAAAGGGATGGGAGGGTGCTCAGAGGCGGGAGCCCCTCTGCTGTGGGGACAGGCTGCGAGGGCTGGGGGGGTTCAGCCTGGACAAGGCTCCAGGGAGACCTTCCAGCCCCTTCCAGTCCCTAAAGGGGCTCCAGGAAAGCTGGGGAGGGAATCTGGAGCAGGGAGGGGAGCCGTGGGACGAGGGGGAACGGTTTTAAACTGAGAGAGGAAATTTAGATGAGATCTGAGTAAGAAATCCTTTGCTGTGAGGGGGGTGAGCCCCTGGCCCAGGCTGCCCAGAGAAGCTGTGGCTGCCCCATCCCTGGAGGGGTTCAAGGCCAGGTTGGACGGGGCTTGGAGCAGCCTGGGCTGGTGGGAGGTGTCCCTGCCCAGGGCAGGGGGGGCACTGGGGGGGCTTTAAGGGCCCTTCCCACCCAAACCCTTCTGTGATTCTATGAATCACCCTGAGGACATCAGGTTTGCCAGCCTGCCCTTTTCTAAGATATAAGTGGGTTTTCATAGCATTTAAGATGTATAAAGAAGTTGCTGCTGCAGAACTGAGTTGGTTTAGGGGCTGCAAAAAGGAGGAAATTCTCACATCTGTCAGGTTAACTTAAATAAGGTCGGTTAGTCAGAGCAGTTCAGTGGTTTGGAAAGTCAAAAAAAGTCCTTAAAAGATGAGTGGGGCCTCGGGGAAACTGATGGTAAACATACTTACCAGCAGGCTATGCAATTTGCTATAACATATTCTATACAAGACCCTGAAAGCTATGTCTGTCTCTGCAATTTGAATATGCACACACACGTTCACAAACCAAACTTTAAAGAAAAAATGAGAGGTCTTTTGTCCCTTCACGTATCACAGCTGAATGGATTTAATCAGCAGGGTGATAAACGATACGTCTGCTTAATGTGCGCGGCTGCCAGGGCAGAGCAGCGGTGCCTCTGGACACCGGCTGGATGCAGCCCCACAGCCCTGGGACCGGCACGGCTGGTCCTGCCCACCAGCAGCTAACAGCCGCGCACAGGGATTTGCCACCCTGAATGTCCTGCTGGGTGGCCCTTTGGTCCTTGCAGGGTGTCTCCTTGCTTCAGTGTAGCCTCTAAATTAGTCCTGCCTTAACAGTTTTCACACCATTTTAATGTCTTGAACTAGATATATGTTTGAAGAATCCGCATCATATAGTCTTATCTTTTATGTTGTATGTAGATATTATATTTGAGCTACAACAGAAAGATGTGACATTGACTTTTCCCAGCGTTTTACAGTATGCTTCAGAAGCCCAGGAAACCCAGGATGATCTCCTTTTCTTTCTATCTGAGCATTTTTCAACCCAACTGCTAGTTTGACTGGCTTTTCTGCACGTAAAACCATAAAGAAGCAAGTATTTCCAGGATTATGAAGTGGGTACATTTCAAGGTTCAGGAATCAGCTATTAATCTTTGCTCTTATACTTTGTTATAGTATTACTGCAGTCCCTAAATAACACCCAGCTGAATTGGTAGACTATAAACACACCATTTGTACAGATTCTCTGTGACAAAGACAGCAGGACCCAAATTACTTGGTAATCCAGTTTCTTCTAATACCGCACAGCATACAAGCCACCAGATTGTGATCTCTTTTAGACCAGTATAAACAACTAGATATAAACTGTTGTAACAGCGATCAGGATCTGATCCACTGAGTGCACACAGCTATCCTTGCCCATTTTCCCTGCACGAAGGGTACTGCGAGATGCTCTGAAGCAGCCTGTGCTGCTAGGTAGGGAAATGTGCTAGGGAAGTTCTCACCCCGGCCACCAGCCTGGCTATAAAACAAGTCCTAATGGGCCTTTTTTCAGATTATCAGAGTCTCTGACAAGGGCTAAAATTGCCCACAAAGAATGAAATTTGGAAGACCTAGGGAATGTGGTTGCACATTTTGTTTGTTACTGAAAAGCAAACACCATAGAGCACGGGTGAATCCTGTGTTCTTTGGAAGTGAAACGCACAAGGCTGGAGAGCGTACGGCAGTGGCCACATCCTCTTACGCCACAGGCACACTCTGACGCGTCCTGTGCGATCCCCGTGTCTGCGCTCGGCGCAGGCTGAGCCTCGCTTCGCAGGGAGGAATCTCACGCTACTTTTGTTAAAGATACATGAAAGAACTTACCAAATCCAAGTAACTTCTTGCAGATATTTTGGTCCTATGATATATTTTAGGTATGATTTCATTGAAAAAAAAATATGGAGGCATTAATTGTACAGAGAGTATATATACTGCAAAAAAGTTTCTGACAGTGCAAGAGGCGGTGATTTGAGTATACGAAGATCAGGAGCCATTGCTTTTATTGTTATTCTCCTGATTTAGTTATGCTATTGTCTTTTACTTTGCTTTTGACATATACTGTGTAAATTGAGCTGTAGTAAAAAGTTATAAACAAGCTATGCCTGTGAAGCACCCTCGAATACATCATGCTCACAGTCCCTACCTCCTTCACAAGGGAGGTTTTCCTGGGAAGCTTTGTTTCTCCTGCTCATGCTTCACCATTCTGTCGTTGCTGCAACATCGCTGGTGTGGAAGCTGTTCTTCTGATAGGAAGGGGACTTTTGTCAGCACACTGCACACAACGATTTTCACCCAATAAATTTAAGAGAAGGTAATCTTGTTATGCGATCATTCTTGTGAACATTAGGCAAGCTATTAAAATTTGATGTGATCATTTATCACAAGCATAGTTATTACAAATACTAATACAACAGATGTGATTAGAGTTTACAAGTGCTACAAGAGAGGATGAGATGTTGGCAATTGTTGTTTGTCACACTTGGCTTAGAATGAATTCATATTTAAATGCATTGCTTTGGTTTTTCCACTGTGCTCCCAGATGGATGCTTGTCTTCTAATAACTCACTAAGTTCTGTAAATAGTAGTAACTTCTAATGTTAAAATGGGTAAATTACCAAATAATGCCAAATATGACTGCTCCACTCATCAAACACATTTTGAATACAGGACACTTGCCTAGAAAATGCCACAAACGGTACGCACAAATAAAATGGGGCTGGTTTCCCAACCTGCCCGCTCCGAGGCGGTTCCTATCCCCGCGAGGAGTCCCTTTGGGCAGCTGCCCCGGCCAGCACCTTCCCCGAACACCCTCCCTCTGGCCCAGGCAATTGCTGGGACAGATCCCTCGGCCCCTGTGGGCCAGCAGCGCCTCTGCTTTGACAGCGCCGGAGGCAGGACCGTGGGCAGGTTTATGGAAGTGTTTTTAAAAGCCTTTTCAAAAGTTGCTTCTGTGGTAAAAAAAAAAAAAGAAAGGGGAGGCGAGTTTTGTTAACAAAACAAACCCCCTTGAGACATATTTTACTTGCCAAGCAATGTACACAAAACCCTGATTAATTTAGAGTTACATTCATATATTTTAAACAGCCTTAAATTATTCATTTCCATTTTAAAAAATATATCCAAGCACAGTTGCTTCAGTAATAAATCTTTAAGATGGTGGGGCATTTTACACTGTACTGCTCTCCGGAGACTTTTCCTTGCATCTTGGGCTGCTCATTAAGGCAGAACAGCGGAAGAGGAGGGACTGCACATTTCTGGCCAGGGACTGGCTGGGCAGGGACCCTGGCAGGGGCTCTGCCCTACTGCGGAGCGAAGCGGCTCAGCACACAGTTTAGTGGCAAAAGCAGAACCTTCAAATCCTTCTCCTGCTGCTCTGACCCTTGCGTGAGGCTTCCAAGCCCAGGGCCAGTCTGGGCGCTGAGATGACACCCCCACCACCCCTTCCTGAGTAAACCGTTTATACTATACTGATGCTGGAAAGAACTTCCCCACTCAAGCTAATAGGCACCTCGTTTATAAAGATTTCCTACTGGTTTTGCGGACAAATCGACCCACCCTTTCACAGGACAGCAGCTCTTGCCATTCTAAAATTGTCCAAAGCAAGTATTGTCATAGAGCAGCAAGCTACAAAACCGCACAGAATGTTTAATTTAATGACGCACAGACTGCCTTCATTTTCAAGCTGCAAATCCAGTGAAGTTTTATGCACAGATGACATATAGAAAAGTCTTCATAGGCTGAGATTTAAGTCAGCAAGTTCTTGCAATTTGTTTTCAAAGACTGAGGACAATAAAAAGCATCTAACCTGCCTCTCCCCAGCTCTGCCGAGCGAGCGGAATGCGCAATGAAGCACTGTCTCAATTGGTACTTGACACGGAGCATGGCTACCAAAGCTGAAGCTTTTGAGCTTTTGACAATTAGAGCTCTACCCTGCCGTCCTTATTCAGCGAAGCTGATGGGAGTTTTGCCTGAAATTGGTTCTGTGAAGCCAGCAATGTGAGACTGCCATGAATATTTTAAAGTAAAGGAGTTGGAATACTCTAATGATCTTATGTAAATCTAGTCTAAGAATTTCATTGGAAATTTTTTTGAATGGGTCATTAAGCAGGGGAGAAAAGGTTGGAAAGCAGCCTGAAAAGGAGAACATTTTCAAAAGCCAAAATACTCCCCGCATTCTTCAGAGCCATCCAATTAGCCTAGCTTGGGGAAGTCAAAGCAGAACAAAGTCACAGAGCATGAAGTGTACGAGCAACTGCAGGCAGACCCTCCAGTTTGTCAGGAGATGGCAAAAAGTCAGTAATATGTAGTTCGCATGCTTAAATGCTAAATTTGAAGCTTAGATACATTAAGAAATACCTAAGATTTAGCATTTTTCTCCTTATCATTAGTGCTAAAAACAGATGTCCTGCAAAAATTCAAGGTTAAGCAACAGTAAGAGAGTGGTGGTGGTACCACCGGTGACAAGTGTCCCTTGGGGCCACGGCCGCTGGCTCACCTGCAGCATCCCCCAGCGCAGAGGCTGGCACAGGACACCTCTTTGATTAGCTGTTCAACTAATGCTTTTTTGTTATGAAGCAGCACAAATATTTCTTAAGGAATTGCTTAAAAGTCAAAACAACTGTCCTTGGCAGCTGAAGGACTTTTCATGCCTGCTTTCCTTAGTCTTTATGTGAAAGCATACTATTATTTGTAGTGTGTGAAAAGCATATTTATGAATATTTTTTGTGAAGAAGTGATTAGGATAAAGCTATACAGGCATAGTAGGCAAACAGTTTTACAGTATGCGTCTGGCACAGCTCACTCATTAAATCTCATGAGTTTTCTGTTGACTTTTCCCTTGAAGATTTATTCCAGAAGCAGCACTATGTCAGCAGCATCTATGCTGCATTAGCAATTACTTATATGTATTTGGAATGTTGCAATAAATAAATACTTATTGAGCACATGCCCGGGTAAAGGACTTTTGTTCGGTGTAAGGTCTTATTTAGCTGTGCTCAGAAGCAGAAGTGCAGTCCAGCCCTGTTCCTCTCCTGCACAGGGGCTATAGTAGGTTTTCTCTCAGGATCAGGGGTTTCAAGCTGATGGCACCCTCTGCCCAGTTTTAATTCTGAGAGCCACCACTGCTTGTTCAGGGAGACAGAAGGCATCGGTAACTGCGATATATTCAGGACATCTTCCCATATATGGATACAAGAGAGTATTTTTCTCTAATTCCTGCTGAAAAAGATCCGTTCCTATCTGGTCCTCATCACTGTGGCACAATGACCAAGACCCCCACAACCTCAAAGATGCCACTTTCACCTCCGTGAGGTGACAAAGAGCCATTATCCTCACTGGGGAGTGGGGAATGGGGAACTGAGGTTCTGGAAGGTTAACTGTCCCCACCAAGGCCACAGTGACAGCAGACAGCGTGTGGCATCGCACACCCAGGCCACATTTGGCTGGTCCAGCCACAGTCACATAACCACACAACGGCAGAACAGGAGCGGCGCACAGATTTAGGATCAGCAAATCTCTCAGTGAAACAGCCACCTGAAAGCCTTGGATCATTAAGATGGATCAGCTATTACCCACGCTGAATTAGCTGAATACCTGAATTAGCTTCAAAGTGGTAGATGTCTTTGAAGCAACAATGGTAGTATAAATACCAAATGCTTTTTTATGAGGAAAAAAGTAGTTTTCATGGTTCTACCTAGATGTAGTGCTGATGCCAGCAGTTCTGGGAACAAAGTTTGGGTTTACGCGACAAGCAAATCTTCACAAATTACACAGGCTGCTTTGTCAGAAAATGATGACCTGCTGAAATTATTCATGCAATATACAGATAAGATCTGGGACCATTCCAGTGATTTACTAAGACAAGGTCAATGCCAAGTACAAACAGAAGTAAAGTTTGGAAAAAAACCATAGCAGTCAAGCCTCCTGCAAGTAGCTAATGTGTATGATTAAACCAGAAATCCATCAAGATAGATATCATCCCTGGTAACATATTAGAGACTTCACAAAGAACTCAAAATATACGGAAGATGGCATTTATATGTGCTAGAGAGAGAATTAATATTCAAAGATATGCTCATGATAGACAAAAGTATTTAGCCTGCTTTCATCGAGAATTAAGGGATCTGGATCACTAAGTGACACTCAGAAGGGTGAGTAAAAAAAGCAATTTCAGTGATGTGTTGGGAACAATAACTAAAATGGGTCCAAAAAAGTTTACCTAAACCACCAGTTAGAGACCAGATACTTGGGAACATCACACTCTGCGTTTCTGAGCGAGGAAACCAAATTCCTCTCTGGTTCTTTTCCTGAGAGCAAGTGCCTGCTTTGGCCTCTAAGAGAATTCTCTCCTAAATGAGGCTCCAGCAAAGCAACACTTCCCAGGCATACATCAAACGGTAAACGTGCAATGGGAGATGGCAGCTGAATACAAAATGATTTGGTGTAAAGACATCTAATATATTTCCTACATAAATACAATGGATGAAAATACCACACTGATTAGGAAGTTCATAGTTTTGCATGCCATTAAGCGTCAGAAGATTTTCTTTCATTCTTGTTAGAATTAGGGAGTGGAAAACAGCTCTCTCTACTGTTGATAGGGATGGAAACTGTTGCCTGTATTTAGGCATTACAATCACCTCCTTTTCACAACTCTTTCAATAGGTCAGCACGTGTATTGGATATTTATAAACTGGTTCATTAGTTGATTGCTTCTTCCTTCCCTCCCATATCAAGTTACACAAAGAATGAATGAGAGCAGAAAAACTCACCCAGGGCCAAGGTATTATTGATCATAATCATAACATTATAATGTCAACTCCTTACATTTACTACTGTAATAAATATTAATAAGAGTTAACTCTAAGTTATTGGCATTATTACAGAAAGAAATTGGATATCACATTTCTGTGTAAATTCCACCTTTTCATCCTGCAAATATCAGTGCATGTTAAATATTTGAATTTTCACTGCATTAAAGGTTCTAAAGTTCAACGGTAATTAGTGCAATCAGGTGCCAAATGATTCAATTCCCAGGAGAGCAGTATTATAGAACGAACTATGGCAAAATTTCAGGGACTGAATCTATAGTATAATTAGTATAAAACTCACATTTTTAGCATAATTTAATAATTACATAATTTGTTCTCTGGACTTTGCAAAGCACTACCTATAAAATAATTTTTAAAGCGCCATAATTTGACAAAAATAAGAGTTAAATTATCGTATAATGCTGATGTTAATGTTTGAGGGAGAATGCAAATTACCTTAGGAAAAAGGCTGGTTCGTCGGGTAGATGTTACCGCAGCACAATTCAGAAATCAAAATTACATACCTGTAAGTGCTGTCTAATTTTCCTTAATATTTACTCTAACTCTCATCTTCCTCCCACCAGACTCATTTCTGTTTCACACGCTTGATAACGAACAGGCTATCAGCGAGAGGTAGTACTTCAGAAACAAGAGCATACCTGTGTATTAACCAACGGAAATAACTACCCTGTATGCGATAATTAGCAGCCATCCATTCAAAAGCTAATCTTAGATTCCTGGTTCTGGAAAGCCTGACAAACAGCTACGGTCTCACTCACGTGAACCACACTAAGGGATCACCGAGACAACACAGTTAAGACCTGGCATATCAGGAATGGTGTTTTTCTGGATTAAAGGTTTCTAGCGTGTATCTCTCTGTTTTTTTAAAAAAACAAACCCCAAAAAACCCAAACACAAACCAAAACCAAAAACCTCCAAAGACAGTATTTAAATGAAAGCAGTATCACCTCCTTGAGCCCAGAGGAGGTGCCGTGGTCGCAGCCTCTCAGTAGCAGCCCCTGTTCCGACTGTGAACAGCGGTTGTATGGCGAGCGGTTTTGTGAGCACCAGGATTAACGAACCCCTGGTTTCCTACAGATTTGTGTGTCATGGTTGACTGAAGAACTGAGCTGCTCCGGCTGAAGCTTTGCGAAGAGTTGGGGCTTTTATTTAGTCTTTCTGCCTTGCAAATCGGTGGCCGGTAGCTGTCACGAGGGGTCCCAGCACCACCTCCCCTTTGTGCGGGCATTTGCAGGGGCTTTTACCCAGTGGCCCATTCCCGTGGGGCTGGTAAGAGGGGCATTACTGCTGAGACCCCGTCTGCTCTTTCACTGGATCCTGCCTGATGCCTTCAACAGTAACTAGAGGCAGGAAACACACTTGTATAAGTCTTTTCTCCACATAAAACTAAGTTTTTAAAACAAACAACTGTAGGCTCCATGCACGCAGTGAGAGGAGCAGGAAACATTGCACGGGGTACTCAGTCTGGTTTGGCGAGTATAAATACTGTGCAGCTGCTTGTGCCAGCGCTCTGCCTGGAAGGACATAACTAACAGCGTCCTTCTGCCCTACTCCCATCGTTTTCCAGGGTCCTTCAGCCCCATTAGGATTGTCCACTGTGGGAATCAACCTGGCACCGTTGAATCCCGCTCCCTCCAAAGCTCAGCAGAGTTCAGCATTCCCCCACGTGGCCTCAGTGGGGGACAGCATTACAACTTAAGATAAATGATGCGCTGATAAAGGTCGTCTTCATCATTTTATATCGCTGGGACCCATTTTTCTAATCTCTCTCAGGAGCAGCTTATATCATGTTACATCAAGTTAAATAATCACCTAATCTAAACGAAACTGCAACGCGCACGTACTCAGTGTACCACGCGGTTGTTTTCCCCAGCTAAGCAAGCTGACGGGGTGTACGCTGGGCAAGGCTGACTGTACTCAAACCAGAATAACCTGAGCATATTAGTACTGCCAAGAGCTGCGGTTTTTTATGAGCAAGTTTCACAAAACTTGTATAAAATATGGAATCTAAACTGCAATTTGTTTGATTGATAATTTAGTATCTTTTAGGATTTTAATTTTTTTCCCTCCTGAAAAAGGGTCACCACTTCTAATGAAGTTTGCTGTGCTTTTAATCAAATGCCAGGTCTGAACATCTCAGCTCGAGCCCTTTGGTGGGATGCATTTGGCAATCCAGGGCACGCCAAACCGAGCAGAGCCCTAACAGTCTAACAGAGCAAGAGAGCTCCCAAATACCTTCAGCTGCCTCAAGGTTATCTCTCAGATTGCAGATCAGATGTTCATTGGCCTTGGTTTATGTCAGGGAGTGCTGTCCTAGACTTTGAGAAGGACTGCCGTTCCCCTCAAAGTGCAGACTGCACTATATTTAAAGTTGAAATCTTGAACAAAACTAGATAACCTGGGGGAGAAAGGTATGAACTAGGCTGGTTTTCCTCCTTACATTCATACATTTTCCTACCACTGCGACGCTTCAGCTCAGTCTCACAGCAAAAATCTCTCGTCCTCCTCCCAGAGAAGGTTTATGTAAATCTTAATTACCGCATCACAGTTTCAATATTTACTGACACGCTGTAAATCCATTGTGTACAAAGCAGACTAGGATCCAGTAATACAGAGGCATTGTTTAATTATATGTTTATTAGAGCAGTAAAACTAATAATCCCCAGTAAAATCTTTGAAAATTATCCAATCATGATAGAGTAATCACTGTCCTTTCAGAGCAGGATAAAAGCAAAGGAAACAGACATCGCTGTAGCACAAAGCTGCATCAGGCACAGTTACACGGCCCCCAGGCCCAATTCATACCCTCAGCCTCACACAATCAACGTATTTAAAAACATCCCTTAGAAAAAGCAATTGAGTCATTCAAGTTTTGGTGCCGGTACCAATTATTTCCTTTCAATGGGTCTCACTCACAGGGAATGGATTCTACAAGCTCATTTCATACACACAGCTCTGATCCAAAGCCCGCGGTTAGGGAGTCTCCCCTTTGTACCAGCCCTCCATGGGTGAGGCCAATCTTGACAAGCCCCCTCTGTGGCAATTCATCAGGTTTCTGGCAAGATTGTTTTCATATATACAGAATACGTCCCTGGTCAGGCGGAATAACATAAGGGCATTTTGCTTTTTGCAGGTTTCCTGCGCGCAGGTCCTCCTGGTTGCAGTGGCCCGTAGTGCATGAGAGAATGCAGGCGGGTCACGTAAGAGAAAATGTATGTTTATCACAGGCTTTCCCCATAAATTATTTCTAATGGGGAGGAGAACACTTAATACAACGTGCATGTATTTTTCCATGTGGAGACAAAGCATCAATGTCTCTTTATCCGCTCGTGAGTTAAGAAGCTGTTCTTGAGCTTGTGGGATGTGGCTGTTGCTAAGACAACTGCGGTGCAGCCACTTACAATGTCCGTGATCATGCACCACAAGCTGTAATTTACCCACCGGTTCCCTCATTTATTAGAGGGGAGAAACAGCAGGACGGCTGCTGCACCGTGTCCCACAAGATGCAGCGTGGTATGAGTGGCTGTCACTACCTGCTCCGGGTCTAACCTGGCCCTGCGTTTGAAAGGAAACCAAACGCTGCAGTAAATGCTTTGTCAAAGTGAAGCGTAACCTCTGAGCCAGGGAAGGGAAACGAAGGAAAGCTCTACCACTTTGCAATTGCCACAAATAAAATACAACTTTCCACTTTATAGACTTTTGAAGGATTTACTAGCTTTTGGTGGATGCCTGTCATGAGATCAAAATGTAAGAGTCCTTCAGAGCCTGGGGAAACACGCGAAAACCAGCACGGCTGGGGGCTTCACACCTGCTCACTCCATGGCACGGCAGGAACAGGGGAGTACTTAGGTATCTCTCGCAGAGCAAACAGCACCTCATGCAGCACGTTGTACCACCAAAACTAACACCAAAACTAACAAAACTAACACCAAAACTGCTCTGCGCTGTGGATGGTCTGCACCGTGCAGTTCACTTTCTGAGAACACCTTCAGGATCAGCCACCACCGTTCCGGTGCCCAGACTTGTCCCTGGGAGCGCTCCCGGGGTAAATCCCCACCTCCTGCTAGCACCTTTCTGCAATGCACACTGCCAATTTGGCCAGCCTAGTCTCACATTCCTGTGCTGGCTACGATAGAAAATTATTTTGGGGGCGTTTCTAAAGCCTGTGCGCTATAATCCTATGTCCGTGCAAAAGTAAACGGTCAGTCACTATTACTAAACACCGCTAAGGGCAGAGGGTGGGGAGAGATGCATGCGCTGCGCATGGGTTGGGCTGAGCAATCACCGACTTCCCCAAAGGCACGGCCGGCAGAAATGAACGCAGGGCCCGAGGCGGGAGAGAAGGGCCATGCAAGGGGCTAGCCAGGCAGGGGGAAGAGAAGAGCACACGAACACACACGGATTACCGGCCACCGCAGGATCTGTTCGGGCAGCAGCACCTGCCATCCAAATTCAGTAAAGCACCTTGATATATCTGAATTTCAGTTTTAAATTTGCAGCACTTGCGGTGCACAACGGTGTCATATCGTCCCTGCAATGACACCAAGACAGGCAGAGAAAGCCGCTGCTTGTCTTGTTTTGTATATCCAGGCTTAATAGACACGCACCTCGTGTAGAGCGGCGTGTCAGTGCCGCGCAGTCGTGTCTGCATTACTGCTGATAACAAGCATCAGTGAGGGAAGAACTGAAAGACAACTGTAGACGATAACTAGGAAATGCATGTGAAATATTCATTTTCTTGTAATCCAGTACTTCCATTTCTGTCAGTCCCACACATCTCCAAGACATTTGTAAGTGCAGGTTCCTACTCAGATTTTCATGTGGACAACAACTAAGCCAGTCGTGTTGTTTGAGCTGCGGTTCCCACTCTATGGTATATAGGTCTTTAAGATTCTTCTTCTACCTCCTTGTTTTGTCATGTATTTATTCTGTGCATAACTATTTTAGTTTACTGCAATAAAATCCATTCTCCTTAAGGCACATTCTGTAATGAACAAATAAAAAATGTTATTTTGTTCAGAATGTGTTATGAACAGCTTAGTAGCAATTTTAAAGAAGTGTGCCTAGCTTCTTAATGGCTTCTTATTTCAGTTATTGCTAGCTGCAACTATGCCAGAAAAATGCTTTAAAATCACTCTTATTAAAGCATTTTGAGAGGTTTATAGCAATGCTTAGATGTGCCATCAGTATAACATTTTAAATAACATACCTAAAAATAGAACTGTTTCTAGAGATCATACAGGAAACACACCCTAAGGGAAATGTGCTTATGATAAAAGAGAGTTCCTATGCATACTCTGAGTTTCATAAAGCCACTTGAGAATCCCAGCTTAGAGATAGGAAAGTTTTGTACCTTAATCCGTATTTATGTAGCTTTAAAATCAAACTGATCTTCCAAGCTGCTCATCTTTAAATGCTCCAGTTAAGTCTATGGATGTTGCTGAAGGTTCAGCACTTTGGGAATATTCCCAATTTCAGATTTAGCTTTTGAGTATTATTTTTGAGTCACTGTGGAATCCAGTATACCTGAACTCAAGTAACTAGCCCAAATTTTCCTGCAGCGATTCACACCTCCTAGGCTTCAACATAGACTTTGCCCAATCTTTTCATTCCCTGATTTCAGCTTCATAACGGAGTTCCCCAAACTCCACTGAACTCTGTGGGATTGCTGAGCATGACAGACATGCCGGGGCAGCAGGTGAGGTACACATGTGTGTCCCACCGAAAGTCTTCCTCCTGGGGCTCCTTCCTGCATTACTTGCCTTTTTCCCAAGAAACAAGAAACATCCAGTAGCTTAAACAGGTATATGCTAGAGCAATACATTACTTAGAACTGTATTAATCCTATTTTGACTCCATTTGTTTCAAATGTACTTCAGTTACAATCGGCTCTTAAAATGAAACAAATACGCAAATACAAGGAGTGTTTCCTATTGTTCACTATTGTCTTTTCAAATATGTCTTGTACAGAGTCATTCATTCACCCACGCTCACATTTCCCTATCATCGCTGTAGCCGAGCAGCTTCCACAGAAAACAGACAGGCAGGTCTGCTGGGCTCCACAGATGACCCGCTTCCTATTCTTCGTAGTGTGGCAGAACCCAGTTCAAGAGAGAAACACTTTACTTTCAGGTAGAGGAGAGTGGGCGTTCGACACTGTGCAGACTGTTCTGGAAATACCCACCCACTGGAAATACCTGCTTTAGTAATGCCTATTAGTAACCGAAGACCCAAGCATTCCCGCAGGATTTCTGTTCCTTACATTCCCCGAGTAGCTTGTCAGATGACGCAACATGATGCCTGAGTGTGCCAAACAGAGGACTTGGAAACACAACCTTTACCACAGAATTTGCCACTCTTCAAGAGCATGGTCAAGCTCTCCTGGAAATAAAACGGAAGAACGAAGACCGTATCAAGCACAAGTAAGAGGTCCTTCATTTTCCTTGTTAGAGTACCTACAAAAAACCAATAGTCAGCTTAAGGTCGGTCATAATTACAAAAAAAAATCAATTATTTGCAACCTGTATAAAAGGAAGAAGGGAATGTCTTGTGTGTCCCCTAACTGTAGGAGCTGTTCTTGGAAAGAACGACTGCTGCTGCTTCTACCTGGCTGGACAGCTGCTGCTGATGAATTTTGGCATGGATGGTATTAATGACAGTCTATTTCTGTAAAAAGATGAAAGCTGTGTCCTGTCTGCACCTATCTTTTGAGATTACGGTATAGATTGCTGTCTTTTTTCTGAATGAAGAAAAAGGAAAAAAGAGTGCCTCTAAATTCACTTAGGTGTGTGTATTCAGCTTTCTATACATCACTTTTATCTTTATTTTTTTAATTTTAAGCACAGTATGTCATTTCTATTTATCAACAACTTGACTTCTGAGGTATTACAGTTCTAAATCCATTCAAGAGCATGATACGTAATTTAGTTTGACAAAACATGATGCATTAAGATATACCATTAAATCCTTACAAGCACTTTGTCTGTCACTAAAAAGGCAGTGAGCATTATGCTGGTGCATCCTGACTTCCCATCTTCTTCTACTCAGTCAGAAAGGAAAGAGTTATTTCCAGTACAGAAGAGCAAGGTCCACTGATTTCCTTTCTTATTGACTCATTCTTGGGTTTAAGTCAGTTTAAAGAGCGGGTGCTTTGTTTTGGGAATTGAATCACAGTTTCTCTTTGGAAAGGCAACCCCTGTCAATCTTATACATATGAAAGGGGTCATGAAAATTCGTAACTGCTTGGATCCCCATAGGGCACTATTTATCTCTGTTGGGTCAACTGCAAATGTACTCAATGCAAAAGTAAAAGGATGTTATAAATGTCAGTAAAGGCTGGACCAGGAGTGGTTAGAAATAAAATGAGATGAAATGGAGTAGACAGTCCTGAAAACTGCAAGATTTCTTTTTACAATTATACAGATGAAAATTGAGCATATACAAATTTGTATTTGAAGGGATGTACTTAGTAGTAAGTTGATTATTCAAGGAGAGAGGTAGCGGCGCCTAACTTGGAAGACCAGAGACAGCAGAAAGATCTGTTGGGCTGCAGTTTTGACTGATGGAAGCACTGACATTTTTCAGGGGGAATAAAAAGAAGATTTCTTAAAGAGAACTGAGTTTTTAAACTTGTCAAAAACAACAAAGGATTTTCACTTCTCTGGAGAGTGAAGCTTGATGGTACCACAGCAATATTATTATTAGGTGGGGCTGAGAGGCTCCGTTCTCTCACACTCACGTGCTGCCTCCCATTGCCTACCCCCTGGAGGCTTCATTCCTTCTTATGGCACCTCGGTGTGGAGCCTCTGACAAAGCAGCTCCCTGACACCAGCAAGAGGAGATGGGAAAGAGAAATAAAACAATTTAGAGAAGAGAGAAATTTTACTTACATGTTACCCAAGAAAAATGTTTTGTGGTGGATTGGGTTTTTGGCTCTTTTTTGTAATATGGGACAAAATAACATTCAGTTATTATCGTGATATGACATGGCAACTAGCAAAAGAAAGGGATGGAGAGGAGTTGCAAAAAGGCAACTAATAGCCATCAAGGAAAATTTACCTTCCAAGAATAAAGCTCACACTTCCAAAGCCATCCACATTTCCAAAATCAGGCATCTATATTTCTTTCAGTCTACCATGAAAATACAAAACCTATTCATTGACAGAGAGGAGTCTTTAAATGTAGCTTTATGTTGTGGGAAGTTATGTTACAGGAGGTTAATCATTCAAGGCATTTATAAAGACGACAACATTGGGGTTTCCTCCATTGGGAGCACTGGTGCACCTTGGTAGAAGACAGGCAAGAATAAATGACTGTGACGATCTTCTTCCATCTAAGTGTCTATGGTAAACCTCTATCACTAACAAAATCGAGATCATCAAAGAGCTTGTTCCGAGTCTGAAATGTCCCAGATAAAAACAGAGATTAGTTAAATCCCAAATCCCTGAAAGCAGTTAAGGGTCTTCATAGTTCAACAAATTCCTCCACTAATGGAGGAAATAGAAGAAAACTGGCCTAAGTAACTTTTCCATAACGGTCACCAGTGAACTTCCAAAAGGAACTGATTTTTTAAATGTCTTAATTAAAAAAGAAATATGAAGTATTCCTACAGAACAATTGTAGAATTCTTTATGTCTGACATGCCTTCACTAATGAGGAATGATAATGGAGTTAATTTTTATGAAAGTTCTTGTCATCTAATATTAAATTGGACTGGCATTCAAGGGGCTCATAAGCAGTTTATTGACACTGAATCAAAAGGTTCATGTACTGAATTATAAGTAGTATACAATTTTGGAAGAGAGGCACAGAGAACATTTCTGGCTCCTGTTTACTATGCAAAATATGTACCTTGTGTTATTCATTTTATATTACCAGGTTATACTTGAAAGAAAGAATATTGATTCCTATGCAATAAATGAAATGTCAGCAAAACCGTGAGAACTGAAGAAATCTATGTCAGGCGTTCGTAAGAAGGACATACACATTAGAGCCTGGTGCTTGAGGAACACTTAAAAGTCAATGCTTATTACATTCAAAAAAGGTTATTTCTTCCAATCAGCAAAGCACAAAATAATAAGTATTTGTTCAAATAAACAACAATACTTTTAATAGTTATCTTTTTTTAATTAATGTCTTTAGTATTTATCAGCAGAGTAAGGGAACGTACTAGCACACTGAAATAGAAGAAGCATTCCTGGATTCACTTATGAAATACTGATAAAATAAATAAATGAAATGCAAATAAATTAGATAGCAGTTCAGACTGCTCAGTAATGATTTAGACATATAAGGAAGTGGCTACAGGGGATTTTTTTTCTTTCAGAAATGGTCACTCTCCTTTTTCTGAAGTTTACGTGTAATCCATAAAAGGGTTTAACTTTTTTGGTGAGGTGTCCTTTTGTTATCTCAGCGACTGGGCAGGCACGTTAACAGTGGCATAGTGCCATTCCTTTCAGGGAAATAACATTAGAAGAGAAGAGCTGCTGACATACTGCGCAAGAGCATTAGCATACAGAAAGGGAAAATCCAGTGCTAGAGCTGCAATTTTGTTTATTACAGATTCGATAGATTTCTGGTTTACTCACAAGGATTTGGTGAGAGGTTTTGGTATTAGTCAAGTTCTCTCCTGGCCCAAAAGGAGCTGGTGCCAACAGGCTTGTTTCAGCCACCTCCAAAACTGTCTAGCTTCTCTACCATGGCCTGGCCCACATAAGACTTTACATTTCATCCAACCAAGTTTGGGAATACTATAAAAAACTATAACCAGGACAGTTTTGAAAAAAATTGAATTTTGCTATGAAAGCTTTGTGCAGCTGTAAGACCATAAAAACACCTTACTGTACATATAGCTTTGCAATTTTTTAAACCTGTTTTAAAACGAGCTATTTTTCCTCTGTCGTGTATTGCCATGTTATCCTGCTCTCATCTTGCACATATTTTGGTGACTTTTTTGTAATGAATTCTGTGCCCTTGATGAGTATTTCCCTTTTTTCACCTATCCGACTCTTTTTCTCTCTCCCCAAAAAGGGTGTGCAGTTTATTTTATTCAAAGGAGAAAAAAAATAACAGAACGGAATTCTATGAGGTTTCCAATTTTATTTTTTTATTATTTTTTTTTCAGGAGGGGCAGATATTGAGCCTTACTAACCTTGACATTGTCACTTTAGCTTAAGACCTATAAGCAGAGCGGTTGCCTTGCACACCGCACATATGGGCCATTTTAAACAAAAATCGACGCGGTCAGCAAACACATCCAGCTGAAATGAAAACAGTCTCTGAAAGGCACCAGTTATGGAAAGAGAGCAATTTCAGCCAGCAGGAGCCAGAAGAAAGAGTGCTGTGAAGGTACCTGCAAAAAGGAGGGGATCTATAGCGCGTTCATTTAGTAAAGCCCAATACCCCGCTGCTCCTGGAGCGAAAAATTCAGACGCTCCAGTAGAGGCCTGGCATGCAGGCCACTTTCAGAAATGAAAACAGGGGTTTGCAAAGAAAGAGATAAAAGGGCAAAGCTAGCTTTTAGCATGAAATAGCTTGATTTGACGGCAAAGGTCTTATACTCCACCGCAAAGCATCCAAACAGCACCACTGCCCAGAACCCAAACTGCAGCAGCGTGCATACACAAACATCCGAGGGTATCCGTTCTGTAAAGACCTTGGAGAGGAGAGCTATAATCAGACGGTGATTAAACCTTTCCTAATGACTTGATAAGCAATAAAAATGGTGCAGGAGAGACACTGAGAAGTGATTAAATAAGAAGGTGTCAGATGCAGCACTGAGGGTATGAGGGAAGGAGGAATTTAAGCATTTAGTTAAGCAGGTTAACTCTCTCCCCACACGCACGTCTCCAGCAAAACAAAGTCTGCAGCGTGACTCCCCACAATTTAGCCTGCAGATCGACCTCACAGCAAATTGGCTCACTCTGCTCCAAAAAGAAATGGAAATTACTTTCTTCCCCACACTGGCAGGAATTTACCCATAATATGAATCATTTGACTGATTCCAAATCTCCTAGCCAGACATTTTTACTGATAGGATAAGGACAAATGCTTCTATTTAAGGAATAATTTTATAACTGGTTATCAAAATCATGAGTTCGGGGGGTTTTTTTGGTTGGGTTTGGGTTTTTTTTCCAAGCAAACAAACAGCACTCTGAAAAAGAGGAATGTTTTGCAGCAGACTGTCAAGCCCTATGCTTTGTTAGGGCAGGAGCAGCCAAGCGGTGGGTGCCCGGGGGGCGTGCGGGGCGATGCTCCTGGAGAAGCTCGGCTGCAGCCCTGCTGAGCCAACACCCGCACGGGCGCAACGGCAGGACGACGGGAAGGGGGGAAGAAAAGCTTCTTTGATACCACAGAAAATGCAAGGTATTACACCCCAGACAGAAAACTCTCGGCCATCGGCAGCCCTGCTTCGCTCCAGGGTTACTGCAAGCCAACCCCCAGCTGGAACCAAGGTGGTAAAATGAGCATAAACTAAGAGCGACAAAGCGTACAGCCGCTGGGCTCACGCGAAAACAAAACCCCATTTGTATGATCAATTTACCAAGTCAAATGGGATTTAGACTCCGAGCATACGCAGTTTTCCAAAAGAGTACTTTCAGGCTGTCTCACTGTTTGTCGCGGAAGAGGAGCGAGCAGGGTCCCCAGGCTTAGGCTGGCATCCCTTCCCGCTGGCTCCTGCCCGGACACACAGCACCTCAGAATCTACACACTAAACCAGCCAGGCAGACAAACGGTGTGTCCAAGGAGCTGAATTTGCCCTCATTTTATATAAGGGAACTGGGACACAGGAAAATTAAATAAACTTCTTGTTCTTCCACCAAAGAGTGAGCTCAGAGCTGTGAAAAGAAATTGAATCTGCTGCATCCTTCCACTTCAGACTTCGCCTGCAGAAGGCTCTTTCCAAATCCCTTGGATAGAGCAGGTAGTTTTCCCTACATTACTTCATTTTCTTTACACTAGAGAATTTCCAATCAATTGTCTCAACTGAACCTCAATTTTTCATCTCAAACTATTTTGTTAATGAATAAGTGAAACATTTCTAGGGCGTTACGCAGAACCCCAGCACGGGCATCGCCACGGCTCGCGCTCAGGGCACCCCGACCAGCCGCTCTCTGCCCACGGACACTTCACAGCACCGGGAAACTCTGAAGAGCCACCAAGAAAGATGAAGACAGGTAGCCTTTGGGAAGGATTTTGGAAGCTAGAATAACAATGCAAGAGCTGTTACTGTCCTAAAGACAAGATGCCTCTGAACCATACCCAAATCCTGGCCCTCCTGTGCCAGGCACAAACCCCATCTCCGCTCTCCTTGTGGCCGCACAACTCGGAGAAGTGGGAGAATCAGCCCACGAGTACAGCCCCAGCCCTGGACACAAAATCAAAGGTAGAGGCGAAAACAAACCGAATAGCATTTTCCATACTGACACAGCCAATTTACCTGTGGTTAATCTAAAGGCACACCACACGCTTCTAACAAGGAACTGGGGGGAGGGGGGTTAAAGGGCGGTAGATGTCAGTCTTTTCCACTACGCTCCCAAAACGCTGAGCTGAATTTGAAAGCACACCACGTAGACTTTCTGTAGGACTTCCAAAATGTTTTTCCTTCCTTCCCAAGACGCTACGTGGTCATACACAGGCCAACTTGTGAAAATTACTCTGAAAAATGCTTGAATCTGCACTAGTTATGTTTACAAAGAAGAATTTTTAACCTGCCAAGATTGGCAGCACTGCAAGATGAGAAACTCCCAACTATTTTTAAAAAGAAAAGAAGTGGCTATGTACTCGACACAGAAAAAATCAGCTTCTACAGCAAAGCATGTTGAAGTCACAGGAAAGACTTCTGTTAGCTTTTTTGGGTCTTAATGCCAGCTTTTTTACATCTGCAGCATTTGGTGCCAAGTTATAGATGGGATAGAAATCATTAGCCAGTGTTACATCATTTTACTGGTTATGTTTCGTGTTTTACATTAATTTTAACACAGTCTCTGGCATTATAGTTCACATTTAAGAGTAATGTATTTTTACCGTTCCTCCACAGTTCATTACAAAGAGCATTCAACAATTTGTTGCTGTATTTCTGGCACTGATTTTACCAATTCAGGCTGCTTTTATGAAAGGCTTGCTTTTCATTTCAAGTAGAATGCAAATTAGGGTAGATATTAGGCTGCAGCGAGCTCAAAAGCTTTCATGACAATGGTCACGAAATGTGCCAGGCTGATAAAACTGGGAAGTTATATTCTGTATTTATCTGCATAGAAGATGCAGCTGAGAAAATAAACTTCAGCATCCACCTATGCCGTAAACTGTGCCTCACCCACCACCCGGACCAGCCGCTCCAGAGGCCAGGGAAGGGGAGCAGCTCAAGCATCTTCTGCTCTAGCAACACGGCATCCCAGCTGGAATGACTGTGCCTTGTTAGCAAAGCTTACTAGCACCCAGAAGTTGAAGTAAAAAACAAAATACTAGACTGCCCTCTTCTAGCATTATTTTAAATTTGTCCCATTCAGCAATATTTTGAGAAACAACAAAAAAGCAGCCAAGATACCCATCTTTCAGTAATACTTGCATAATGAAAAGATCTCCATTTGGGCACAGGCAGTCAATTTTTGATGCCATGTGATCTCATTTTATATAGTACTGACACAAATTTCATCAGAGGCACTACAGATTTGATTTGGGGAGCAATTAATTTACATCTTCTGAAGAAATTTACGTTGCTCTGGTTTTATCCAAGTGAAAACTCCACAACCACATTCTCAAAACACAGATGGGGAAAACGGGTATCTCTCACGTAACCGAGCCCGCATGTCGCTACGAGGGCATTTCAGACTACAGCAGGTATCCTTAGCAGATGGTGAGTCGCTGACAGCTTTAGATGTTCTAAATTAAATGAATCAAGTTACCACTTGTTCCAAGTGAGTGGGTGGTTAATCACATTCGCCCTTTGTATTGTTGACAGATAACGTTGATTTTGGTAATAAGAAAACTGAGAATTTTGCAGAAGATGGAAATGTGTTTGAAATTCAGAACAAAAGGTCAATTTTCCACTCATAAGCAACTCTTTCATTCTCCTAGCAAACAACATTTGAAACTTAAAAAAAAAAAAAAAAGCATTTTAGAAGGTAGAAAAATCTGGGATTTTCCACAGTGAAGGTCAGAAAATAGGCTGTTGAACGGTTGTGTGCAACTGATTCTCTCTGTTACTTAGAACTACAGCACAGATTATCATCTTCGGTTTCAAACCTTTAGACTTGCCAAGCCATGTGTCAAAATTCACACAAAAGCATAAATAATTTCCATGTTCAATTACCATATAAAACACCATGTCACTCATTTGTACACACCTATTTTTTACTGTGATATTATTGACAGATATTTGAACATTAATCCTTCGTATTTTATCTTGCATTATAGGCCTTCAGATGTAGAATAGGAACCCAAAGTCTGGATGGCAATTATGAGGTTTCAGCAAATCCAAAATAAAGAAAAAATCACTATTTCATTTTTCATATGTGTTCCCATCCATGAAAAATGAAGCTATCCTGGTAGAAGTCTTTGGCCGGATTCAGGGCCTTGAGCAGTCATCAGAGGAATCCGTTGCATGATCAATGCCGTTAGGAGCACAGCAGACTACTCACTGCTCTTCAGAATTCTCTTAATTGGGTTTTCCTCAAGGAAAGCAATTCTGTTTCATGACACTAAGTGACAATAGCTGCTGCTTGAGCCTGACAGCGTTATCAATGGTCAGTACTGAGAAGTAAAGTGGTGTTTCACCTGGTACAGATCAGGCATGAAATGTTCATCTCTTGTCTTTTATCAAACAAGCTACCCTAAAAAGACTAAAAAATACCAAACAAAAATGAAATGCAGTGAATATTTTATGAATTCACTTTAATTGATACTGTATTTTGCCTTCTTAGACTTATCAACTGCCCATGAATTCTTCCTACCACATGCAAACGTGCTACATTCAAAACACGACGGAATAAATTACTTAGCCTTTAAGGGAGATAATGGGTCCACTGCGGTGTCCCAATTAAGAGAATTCTCACATACTAATTTTATGCTTTCTAATTAAGGCTCAATTACGGCTCTAGGAGGCTGGCCTGGGCTCGAGTTGAACGGCCAAGAATTTGAACGGCCAAGGCTGCAGACACGCAGCCTTCTAGGTCATCACCAGCATCAGGGCATTAACACCCCCCCGCCGCGCGCCTGCCAGCAGGGCGCTGCTGGGGGGCAGCTGTGGTGCAGATGTGCAGCACGCGCTCCCCAGACAGTCCCGAGCCGCCTGCCAAACTCACTCACATCATCTCCGCCGGTGGTGAACCCAGCTCCGGCAGCGCGGTGACAACCGGTCCCTTCCGAGAGGCTGAGCCCTGGGCACCTGGAGTAAGAGCGGGACTCTCAGCCCTCTGCGGTGGGGTCTGGGGGCAGCTGTAACACCCTCCTGCACAGACCAAGCACCTGGGGACACAAACGCCCACTTTCCCAGTGACATTATTCTAGCAACTACCCATTTTGTGGAAAGAGACCACAAACAAATGCAGCATGCTCAGGAAAAAAAGAAAGAGCAAGTAACGTCCTTGCCTTGACTTCAGTATAACGGTGTTAGCACGTTGTACGTTGCTGAAGGACTGCCCAGAAGAATACATCTGCTTTGTGTTAAGAATAGTAACAGGTATTTATTATATGTCTATATTGGAGACAAGGACAGACAGTGAAGTAAACCTTCCACGGACTTTGCTGGTTTGGAAATTTGTCCCAGGGCACTGGATAACCGTAGCCGACATGACCTTGGCAGCAACAGAAGGCTAATGTTTTCACAAGGATGAACTACCTGCTCCTGAACAAACTCTCAGATGTATTAAGGCACAAACAGGCACCGATTCAAAATCAGCCACATATGTCCTCAGCTCCAAACTGTTTTCCCAAAGTGGACAGATTTACGGGCGCCAATACGGAGTGTCACTGAGCATTTACATTTGAGTTCTCCTTGTTCTTCCAGCAGCACTGAATATTACTGCTAGAGGCCATACACACAGCTCTTGAGTGTATACAGGTACGCACACATCTGCATTTGCCGCTTATGGTGTCACTGAGCCGCAGAACAGAGCACCCCCCTTCAGGGGTCTGTTAAATTCCCAGCGCCAGTGAATGCACTTACTCATCCGAGGGAGGCTCCGGAGAGCCCTCCCAGAGGAGCGCACGCGTTGCCCCAGCCCCCTCCACATCCACAGCTCTCCATGCCACCGCACGCCTGACCCGCCTCCCGCTCCCACAGAACTCATTACCTCCGCCGGACAATCACGGCAGCTAAGAGCAGAAAATACTATGGGACTAGAAAAAGAAAAATGAGAGCTGGTAGGATTACAAAGATGAGATGGGTTTGTCAGACTGGGAGCAAAACCAGGTTTCCCATTAGGAAAGAGCGAATGAAGAGGCACAATTTTAGCCCCTTCTGTAAAGGCTGAAATGGGTTTGGAGGAAAATGCCTTCCTTAGTGGGCTTCCTCCTGCTTCAGTTGAAATTCCAGCAGGTAGCCTGGAAGTACGCAAGAGAGACCTGACACATTAATTTTTATTTTCTGTTATAAATAAATAATATTATGAAAGAGAGAAAAATGCAAACTGAAATGTCTGTGTTTACAGTGCCCGTATAAGAATTCGTGGGCAGAAATGGAGAAGCTGTCAAAGCACGGCAACACAGATGCACTTCTCTTGCTGTGACACCTTTCTTCATTTTTTAAGCGTGATAGCAGGGAAGGAAAAGCAGCAGAGGGAGAGAAAACACACCAGTTATTACAGTCACGGTTCCAATAAAAATTAAATACAATAAAAATTTAAGCATCCAGGAATAGTAAATCTCTTTTGTCTCCACATTGGTATAACTTTAGAACAAGTACAAACCATAACATCATCATGTAACTATAGATCTCATCTCTGCTGCAGCAGATTGAAGGGTAGTGTGCCTTCTCAGGCGCTCATCACCCAGAAATATGGTTCTGTTAGACCTGACTCTAAGCCTTTACTTGGAAAAAAAAAACCTGCCAACAGAGCTATGTAATTCCACTAATAAAAGCTGGTCTATGACTGCACAGTTTTTTGCTGTGAATCCAAAGGAAGGTATTCGCATCTTCTAGTCTACCCCTCCCTCTTCCTCCAATGCACAAAAGCCTATTTTTCTAATGAAAATACCTAGATTGGCTGCCTAAAGAAAGACAAAATGAGTCCTCACCAGAAAAAAACCCCAAATCCACAGTTGTGTTGGTAACGCAGATCTCTGGGAGCAGTACAGCAAGCACATCAATGTCCAAAGGCAAAGAAGCGATATGGCTCCTGTCTATAAATACACGATGGAGATTTCCCCCAGATCTCCATGCCCACACTGAAACCTTTGTGGCCTAGATATGAAGTTTTTCTTTTAAGATTTTAAACCTGCTGGATTTCCTTGGTCCCCCCGCACTGCTGAAGGCAGGACTCCAAGGGCGCTGTGCGAGAAGCCCCCGCTGCAGGCTGGGGTGTCGCCTGGCGCGGGCAGGCAGCAACTGCAGCTCCTCCCTGCCTTCGCTGCAGAGAATTTACATGTTATGGAATAACCGGCCGTGGGCTGGATTCTCAAAAACATCATTATTGACTTTCAAGTCAATGGTACTTGTGGTCTTAAACTACTTAAGTGCTTTCGGAAATGCAACCCAAGTCTGTAATTCAGATTCCTTCTGTCCGGTTTGCCCAAGAGGCAGCGCTTTCAAGTTTTCTTCCCAGCCCCAGAACCAGTACGCACCACAACTACTGTCTTCATTCTTACACGCTCACGGGTCACGTACAGGAAATGAAAACGCACTGAAGGAAGAAACCTGTAACACTCCAAACTTCTGAAACTTATGCTTCAGGTATGACATGTGACTACTTGAAATGTTAAAAATAAAAATTAGAAACAACTCTTCATGAAGTAGAGAAACAATTAACTTGTTGTTTTAGTTTACATCATTAGCCTTCCCTTGCTAGGGGGAAAATCATCACTAACAGAGAGAGAAAGAAACATTCCCACCCTTGCTATGAACTGGAATTTCAGTTATAACCTGCTGCGGTTGCAGAGTGCTCTTTTGAGCAAATAGGTCAAAAAGGTGGTTTTAGACCATGGAGGGTCCTGGGAGTCATGATTGACAGGGAGGAAGTTGTTTTGTGGTCTCTCTCTCAGGCGTGCGTTAAATACGAGCAGTACTGGAGCAGTCAGTGCACAGACGGGTGTTGATGGCTGCGATCTCATTTGAGCAGCACGTGCAGAGTCTCTGTCTTGAGCTGCGAGCTCAGGTTGTGATAAAATCCCCACACCCGAACGCCAGAATCTACCCGAGCTGAGTCAGAAGCACATCGAATTTCAGTCTGGCTTAAAAACATGCAACGTTTTCCATGAATTCCAAGGAATACAGAAGTACAGTCAGAACTCATTCAAAGTTTGAACTTTTACGGTGTCAAAAGTAATGGAGAAGTAAAACAAAGAATTGCAATTATTATGACCTTTTGTCAGTCAGAAATACCGGTCGTGAAATGCAATTGGCAGGATCAGAGGATTTCAGACAAGTTCAGAGATTGCCAAGACAGACAACAAAATAAGCGCCAAATAAATGCCTGTCTCACCCTCCCTCCCTGCGAGTGCCGTCCCCCCTGCACACAGCGCTTACCAAAGCCTGCCTGCTTCAGTCACGTGCAGCTACTTGAAAACGTCGGTGCAACATCCATTACAAGAATCAGGCTTCCGACTGCCCTTTTAAAAGTAGGACAAAACATCTAAGATTAAGTCTTCCGTCAGAATTCCTACTGCTCCTATCGAACAAAATAGGAATTACATTCACCAAGGGAATTACTGGATTATAAATGGAAACTGATAACTGAAATTATATATGGCAGGGAACAAGCTTGCAAAGGCATAGGTATCTGATATGAGGCTTCCTTTGTATTTCCTTCCCTCCTTTTCCTTGTAATGAAGCAGCTGTTGCTGGCGGATGGAATTAAGCACGAGCTGCTTTGAGTGCTTTTAGTCTGTCGCTTGGCTTTACGCTCACGAGCTGACACTCAAAGTAACTCCCCTCTAATAACTCTGCAACGTGCTTCCCGAGTATCCTGTGCTCTAATCAAAACCCCTGGCCCTTCCCAAAGGAAGCCCGACAGACCGCAGCATCGCGCCCGCACTTTAAAGACCAGCTGAACAAAGTCTGCCTATTGCGCGGGAACTTTAGGGCAGCACCAACTTCTCTCTTCTTCAGCTACAATTTGTAAAGTCCTAACCTCAAGCGCACCGCGTTAGGATAGCTGCTGGCACTGTTACTACTTTGAAATGGCTTCTGTCCGGGGAATGCAAAGCACTTGGGAAATGCTGACGGTAGGAGCCCAGCTGCCTGTCTGCCTGCACTGGTCAGCCTCCGGCTGCCCTCTCACATCTCTCAATCGCGTACAGGGCCGTGGCACAGACCTGGAGAACTGCTGCACTGGCTGCCCAAAATTCATCAGAGTGTTTGGTGATGCCTGCGCTAAGGCAGGCAACGCCTCTGCAGGACTGCATCCCGCCTTCTCAGGGAGCTCAACTACAGAGAACACGGTTAACTGCATCCCACAGGGAAGTCCTGGAAGAGGCAGGAATAGATCCCGGGAGTTCCGACTCTTGAAACCTACCAAGCTGCCCTCTGTTACCTACAGGTAATCCCCATTCCATGATTTAACATGGTATAAACTAACTGAGCCGCATTGTGTTGGGAGTTCTCCAAATACCAAGAAGGGCGTGAGATGTTCTTGTGGCAGACCTAGATCCCCGCATGCCAGCTTCCACACACAACCTGGATGTGCAGTCGCAGGGTCTGTTTCTGGTCCGAGCTCCCTTCCCCATGAACTGCTGAGCCAGGCAAGACCCGGGAGCCAGGCAGCCCTGATGCCCACGCTGTCGTTTCCAGCAGCTCTCGCTGGTCCAGAACTTTCTTCTCTTAGTTATGAGACTTGCCTTGAACCACGTGTTACAGTTTACATCTGGAATAAGTCATCAGTGTAATTGTGTACTGTTTCACTGGCGGGACAGACGGCCGTGTTTGCCTGCACGGGGATGTCATCAAAACACCGCGGCTCACCTGATGGCACGGCCTCCTACGCGGACCGCTCTCCGCCGAGAGGCTCATGCTCTGATGGAACACTGACACACAACTTAGGCTCACAATAAACCCCCAAACGCTGGCTTATGAGTCTCATGCCAGGGAAATGCCCTCACTTGCTGGAGTCACCCAGGGGTGGAAACTGCGGAGAGTCTTTCTGACAGCAACCCACAAAAAGGCTGAGAGCTCCAGCTGCAGACATAGATACCCACGAGAGGAATGGCAGCGGCAGCAGAGACACATCCCGCGCTGGCCACAAGCAGCCTGAAGAAAGGGAGGCTGGCAGGGAAAAGCCAGCTAAGGATGCAGCAGTGGTACAACCGTAACGGCATACAAACTAGTTCTAACCCAGCACTTTGCTTGCCATAACCCTGCCGGGCTCCCTTCCCTTGCAGATCTGACAAGCTCCTGTTCCTAGCACGCAAAGGAAATATCTTATAAATTATATTTAACCTTAAAACAATATTAGAAAATATCATGTGCCAAGCCTGCAGCAAAGAGATGAGATCACCTGAAAATTCCTCAATAGCAAATGACATTTCTGGAGGTAACAAAGTGCAGCGTCCACATATTTCAAGCATCGCGGTACAGAATATAAAAAGTCAGATCGTATGATAGGTGACTAGGGCTGGAAAGGATTTTAGCCCTTGACAGATCTCTGAACTGTTATCCTGGTTTTAGACAGAACGTATTCAGCAAATACATTCAAATGACATTCTGTCCTTTAAAACAAAACAACAACAAAAATTAACAAGTAGTTTCCCAAGCAGCAAAAGGAATGTAAGGTGTGGGGTCCCTGGTGGGTACTGGGGCAGAAATGCTCACTGAAGGTTTTCTCATGGCTTGTGGTGTTTGTAGTGCCTTGGTAGAGCACTTGTGGATCCAAAACAGCGGAAAAACCCCATTGCTCCACAGTTGGCAGCAGTGGTGGGTGCGAAATCCCTAGAAAAGCAGTTTCTAACACTGGATAGCAATTGAAGCTCCCAAAATCCAAAATATAATGAAACTTCATGTTTTGTATCTCTTTAGGAATGGTCCATTTCTTGTAGGGCTTTACCAGACCAAGCAGCCAGAGCCTGGTCTCTGGGCAGAGGCTACACCAGTGGCCAAGGACCTTCATGTGCTTACGAGACAGGCCAGCAACGCTGGGTGCAAAGAGAAGTGTCCAGGAGATAATATCGCTAAGCAACAGAATCCCTCGCTTCTCTCTTCCCCCTGTGCCTCCCCCTCACCATGGCGGGGATGGCAATGCCCTCGGTGGCCCAGCTGCCAGGCGATGGGCGATGCCATCAAATCCCACCGGCGTGTTCAGCAAGCGGGAGGATGTTCGGGCATGAGGGCACTGGATCTCATTGCTCATGGAGAGGCCGAACTGAACACAGAAGGGATGATCTGCATTTTTTTAGTTTCTTCTGCAGATCTGAAGCTTCAGAATACTATGCTCCTCCCCACAATTTTAGCAAAGAGCCATTCTTTTTATTGGGAAGCATATTCCGTATGTGGGTATAAAGCCTTATTTGACAAAGGCATCTCCGATGTATCTCATTTCATAAACACATTAATAAAATACGTGCAACAGACACTGTCAAATTCATCAGCATTCAGGAAAATAAATAATATTTGCTGTTGTATTTCATTTCGGTGTGACTATCTCACACACCTTTCACCTTGTATATTCATCACCCTTCCAGCAGCTGCAGGGATCTCCGTGCTCTGGAATGGTTCAGCTGGTACCAAGGATACAGTTTACACGGCGGTGTTTTAACACTCTGACCTCTACTTGTGGAGATTTATGTGCACCTACAGCTCCCTAAATATTGGGGGTGAAAGAAGCTGAAAGAGAATGATTTGTTTTCACTTATAACTTTTGTTCTCTGAAGGTTCACGTTCACAATCCAGAGACCTTCCTGTTAATCATTCCGGTTTTGTGAAATTTTATTGCCACGGAGCAAGCCTGGAGATTTTCAGGCTTGTTATCAGGCTGCGCCTGGGCAGGGGGAGCCTGACGTGCAGCGCAAAGCGGGCGGCTGCCTCTCGGAGCGGGGTTTCTTTGCTGGCCAGAACCCGATTTGGTGACGAGTAAAACAAATGCAAGGTCTATCGCACCCGTTAAGGAAATTTCACAACATCAAAGATGTCTTGAAATTCAAGAAAGAAAAGACCTGCAAGGTTATGTGTGCTGTCATCCTCGAAGCAGCGGGCTGTTCTTGGCAGGAGTTTTTTTGCAAAGCAAGTTTAAGAGCAAAGTGATGATTTATTCCAGCCCCTCCCCTGCAGCAGAGGCCGGCCGGTCCCTGGCACAGGGCGCAGAAATGGCCAAGGCTGGTCCCACCGCTTGGCTGGGGCGAGCGGGCGGCGCTGCCGGCAGCGCTCGCGCCGGGGGGACGCCCCGCGGGGCAGCGGCAGAGGATGGCACAGCCCGCCCCCGCAGGAGCCCAACCCGTGCTCTGCACCGCGTCCCTGAAGTCTTAGCCCATGTAAATCCAAAAATGCTGCATTAATTGCCATTCCATTAGGCGGTTTAACAGCCTCTGAGTGGAAAATGAGGACAGAAAAGAAAAATATTCATATAATGGGAAATCAGCTCCAGAAAATCCTACAATATGGGAATTGCTAACCATGTGACACGTGCCATGACCACGCACCACCCACTTCCTGAGATAACTCTCCTCAACCACGTGCAAAGCAAACAACCATGCCACGCTTTTTAGAGACTTTCTGGTGTACCATAGGTACCCTGAGGTGACAGTATAACATTAATTAATTAGAATTTTCAGCCACTTGAGGCTCTCCTGAAAAGAAAATGAAATAATTACAGATGCGGGTGCGTTTCAGACTACAGCGCCCAATTCCATCATTTTACCTTTAGCACCTTCCCAATCACACCTTTGCTTTTTTCCTAGAGCCTGGTAGGTGGCCACTTTGATCTACCCGCTCGTGACATCCCTTTGTGCATTCACAGTATTGTTCTCTAATACAAATACAGAGGAAATTGTAGCTTAAAAATAAATGAACATTGTGCAGCATGGGGGACTGATGTCGAAGCAGACTGAAGAGGTTTTTATCTAATACTGAAGTCTGTGCTTCCTTGAGCTCCTAGCTCAAGGCATAGTAATTCAATAGCAAATTAACATAAAGTAGACTCATAACAGACTGAAAATGAGCATTGTATGCCTTCCACCACACAGACAAAAGAAGTATCTGGCTGTGATACAGGAGATTTTCCAGCTCTGACACCCTGGTGAGAAAAAAAAAATCCTCACAGGCACACCAAGGAGCACGATGTCTTGTCTTAGCACACCTGAGCACGACCGAAACACACACCTTTCAGAAGAAAAGGGAACGGGATTGACTCAGAGTTGGAAACTGTGGAGTGCTATTTCAACAAGTAGGAAATGTATTGGTAATTTGGCAATGGAAACCCAGACAGAGGAGTGTGGCCCGGGTACAGCCCGAGCGAGGTCCCCAGGCTCAGGAAAGTGTTTAATGGAGGGCTGAGAGGACTCGGGGAGCTGTGGCGCTCCGAGCAACTAACTTGGCAGGAGAAAAAGCAAAATTACCAGTCAAGGGGAAAACAGCATCTTCCACCTCTGTAGATGATCAAGGGGAGTTCTGCAGTATGGTACTGACAGGGATTACACTACTGCAAACAAACTGCAGCCCACGCTCCTCCCAACCCCCCTTACGTATGTGCTCGCAGAAGCCAAGGACTCTCAGCAAGCCCTTGGTTTCCGATCTCAAAGAAATCTCCTGCTTTGTAGTACAGTTTTGTCCGTGCCTCCCTCTCAAACCATGTTTTTCCTGCCCCATGCCTGCCCCGTTTGGAAGTCAGGGCAGTGTGTTGGGGCTGTCAGGCAGCCCCAGCGCGGCAGGGCTGACCCCCCGGCCCGTCTCACCGCCCGCCCCACGGCACCTCAGCCATCCCCCAGCCCGTCGGACCTTTCCTGCCTCTGTCGCGTCCAAAAGCTTTATGTTCATAGCTTAAAGTTATGTTTGAACCCTAAAATACCAGATTTGTGCCATTCATTTTGTATGCGATTTGCAGCCTGCAGCGTTTGCAGCACCTCCCTCCGCTTGCGCCATCCACAAATTTCAGCACACGTCTGCGTCTTCCGCACACATCATTAATCGATAGGATGAGCAGGCTTAAGCCAGGACTGATCTCTGAAGAACATCATTAGTAATTGCCATCTGATAATATCCCTTTTAACAGGATCTGTTGCAATCTTCTCTTTAGTTAGTTCCCCGCACACATCACAACCCTGGCACTGATTGCTTTGGGGCTTCAAAAAGGAGACGCTGCATGTGTGGGTATCACACAGTTGGCAAATAGCTGCTTATCTCTCCTTCCAGTTTGATTTATAAACTGACTGGAAGGCTTGTTAACCACCCATAAAATTACAGGAGATACATTTAAAACCAAATTTTAAAATCCTACACCTTATTTATTTGTAATGTCTGCAAAACAATTTCCTTGCCCATAATTTCGAAGGTGGCTGCTGTTGACAAGTGCTTCCACCAACTTGGCCAACTTTAATTTAAAGTTACTCTGGAATCTCTAATCCCATATTTGAAATTCCTATTACTGGGGGCTCTAATCACAATTGGCTTGGCCAGCAACACGTTCAGAGCGCTCCACTCCGCCAGCGCCCGGCGGGGCACACGCTCCGTCAGCGATAACCGCCTCCAGGAGGGGAGCTGCCCCTGCGCCCCACAGATGCGCGCTCGCCCACAGTCACACAATCGCTAGCTACAGGGTCTCTGCAACCATCTGCCCTTTTCCGCCAGCATTTCAAAATTGGGATTTCTTGGGAATCAAATCAAAAAATGTTCAGCCATTATTTTCTTATCCTTTATTCTTTCCCACCTGGACGGAATCTCTTTTCAGATTCTTTTTAATGAGTAAAAGCTAAAATAAATAGGAGATCTCTAATATGCCATACAAATCAAGCAGTTTTAACTTCATCCTTTCAAGCAGAAACATCACTATATTAACTGCATTTGATGTGATTTAGCCACTTCTAAAAATATCTTCTGTAGAAATCTCACTTTTTTCCTTTCTTCACACACCCAGAGCTCCCACTCAGGCTGCCGTTCATTCATTACCTCCCTCTCTCCAGTATCACAGTCTCCGCTGAATATAAAAGCTAGTACGTCTTTTCCAAACTGCTCCACGCATTTCATTTTTTAAAGCGTTGATTAATCTCAACTCTTATGTTGGAAATAATTGAAAACATCCTTCCTGAAGAAGATGACAAATATCTAAGTTCCAACAAACTAATTTATCTCGAATTTCATGTTTGCCCTTTCCCCAGAGCTCATTAAGCTCCCATACAGCACCTCGGCTTTTCTGGAATTTACTGCTCACATCCACGCTACTCCGGGTAAAGGTCATTTTACAGGTTTGTGTCAGTCTTTGTTTAAAGGAGCTTTTGCTCACAGCTGCTCCACTTTACTCCTGAAATCCAAAACGCACAGCCTTGATGTTGTTTCTTTGTCCTGTTTCTCTTTCCCTCTTCGGCGTAATTTTCAAAGCAGAACTTCATGTCAGAACCCCTTTTAGCGTCTGTAGGGGTTCTGCAGGGGCAGCAGTAGGGTCAAGTCTTTTAATCCTAACATTAGTACCCTCAGCATCAGACATCTATAATATAAAACATTCAGGCACGTAGGCAACACCATCAAAGCGTTTATTGCAAATGTTACGCCTGTCTCAAACATGCTCTCCAATGAACAGGTGATCAATATTTGCCTTAGTAATCAGCTACAAACTCTATTCGAGTCCATGGTACAATGAAGACTTCTTTCTGCCAGGCCCTTCAGCCCAGCAGGCACCTCTACAGCACACACTGGAAATTCTCCTTCAGCCTCTCTCACATTTAACAAGCGCCTTAAAGCAAAGTCTTGGGAATATCCTGCCCTTTAACAAACACGTGACTTACATGACAAAGGCTATCCTGACTTTGAAAGTCTTTGTATGAAGAACTAAATATTTATTCTTGGTGCTACATACTGACCCGTATAAGGTAATGGAGTTGCTTTCATCCTGAAGAATGAGAATTGATACCTTTATAGTCATTTTATTCAGCTGAAAGAGTTAACAGAAAACATTGTACTATAATTAGGGTGGAAAACAGTGGACTTAAAATTTTAGTCCATGCCCCCAGGCAGTACAATGCACGCGGTTCTGCACCTATGGGAAGGACTTCTATTGGACTGATGAAAGTTTCAGAGGGGTAGAACAAAACCAAAACCCAAACACAAGCATACTTTTTTCCAGTGAACAGTCAGAGGATGGAAACAGTACACACTGGAACAGAACACGAGCTGACTCCCTTGACTTCAAGCATCAAATGAGGTTTTTTTAGCTAAGTATACTTTCACATAATAGATCTACTACATTATGTACTTAGAGTCTTCATAATACACCACTCTAGCTATATATTATCATTATAACCCCGCTGAAGTGCCTAGCTCTGTGCATAAAAAAAAAAAAAAATACTAAAAAAGAAAAGAAAGGTGCTAGGGAATTTGTTTTCCTAGAATTTGTTTAAAAAAAACATTTGCTCGTATCAAAAGAGAGATATATCATGTGGCAAACACACACAAGCAATTCATTTGCTAAGAAGATTTATACTTAACGTCTAAATATATTACTAGATGGGAAGCAGAGAAGAAAGATCATCATTCATTAGGTAAAATGAGGGAGGGAGAATCCATCTGTTTAAAACATTAGCATATAAATACGATAGGGATCCTGAACCTCAGTGCATTGCAGAAACAGCCACAAGTTCTTAGGGTCCAAGCCGTCCCTGGCAGACATCATATAGCAGCAAGCAGAATGGCACAGATTCACTAGCACCAGCTTGGCGGAAAAGGATAGCTTTAACATAAGTCTTTTCCAAAAGTTTGTGATACACCACTGGAATGCATCATTAATTCCGGAGGCTGTTAAATACATTGCCTGGGAAAAGAAGTGTACAAATACACAACTGAAGTACAATTGAATTACAAAAGCTTTATAAGTTAGTGCTATTCACCTCCATCAGTGCAACGGCCTGTGCGGGCTGTTAGCCCTCAGTTAGGATTCCTTCAGCAAATATATTTTAATTCACCTTTGCCATGACGCGGAGTGTGTCCAAAGGCAGCAACAGCAGCTCAGCTGCAAAGGGGAACGCGGGGAAACACCAAGAGCTGGTCACACACAGCTGCAAGCCCACTTCCTGAAGGGGAAAAGAAAGATCACCACTACAGAAAGCAGGATCTACTCCAGAGAGTGCCCGAAGGGACAGAAACATTTACTGCCGACTAGCAGAGTATGAAGCATCCTCAGTGCCTTGGCTGTGCCCGGAGCCGGATTCGGCTTTATCCCCGCTCCGTTGTGCACTACTTCAAAGCAGCTCTTACAGATTAAATTATTGCAGAATATCATAGTAAGTTTCCCTCCTGCATAAAAAATAAGTCATATTTCATTTCCCTCTCCTTTACATAATTGGTAGCATTTTTCTTCAGCAATTAAATTGTTATTTAAATTACTTTCTTCAGAAATTAGAAGCTGGACAGCCTCTGCAAGCTAGAGATTTTTATTTAAAATACTTGATAGAACTGGGCCAAAGCCATAAAACAGATTTTCTCTAACTTCTTTCTCTAATTTTCTTGACCTTGAAGTCAAAGGTCTTCAAAAGCTTCTCTATTTTTTTTTCCTATTTGTCATTTATGAAACATCTTGCAAAACCAGAGTCACGTGGACACTTCAAGTTTCTGAAAATGACACTTCCAACATAACATGACAGCCATGACAACCAAAAGCAGAGAAGGAACCTGCTATTATTGTTGAAAATTTGATCATTTAAGAATTGCCAATTTCCTAAATTATTGATCACGTAGAACATCCACACACCACAGGGTACATAGAGCCCACCACCGGCCCTTGAATGTTACAGAGAGCAGAGAAAAGCAGTGATAAAGAACGTTTCCTACCTGACCCTGTGCAAAAATGTACTTTTGGGGAATTTCCTTTGTTCCTCAACACCATTGCTGTACTCAGCTGATTGCATTTTCTCTCTCTGACCATTTTATAAAACAGAGGGGGAATGAACTTTAAATAAGAAAAAACCCCAAACCAAACCAAAATTTCCCAGTAAGGTACGATTATTGTAAAGACCAGTTACAGAAGTGATTATTTAGCTAAAGAAATGTTCAAAAGTGGCTACAAGGGGATCGTGTACTCCCAGACCTGACCAAACACACAGGACACTCACGAGACTCCTGTTTTAATGACGGATCGCTGGGACCCAGCACGCTAAAGGTCTGGAGTCTGAAGAGAAGTTGATCTTTTTGGCTTCTCTGCACACTCTCTCAGAGCAAGCAAATCAGAACAGGGAGTTTCAAGGAAGTTGGTAAGAATGATAAAGGCTTTGGAAAAAATGGGAGTAAAATTCAAAGATTCAGCTTTTTTTTTCTGCCCTCATGTAGAAAAGAGAGGATCAGAAGAGGACATGAGACAAATCGTCTTAATGTAAAAGGCTCTTACTAAGAGGGAGTTTGATGAATTATTCTCTGTGTCTGCTGGGGAGAGGACAAGACATAATTGGATTAATTTTCAGTGAAAAGGACTTAGACTGGGAAAAACTCTATACATCAAAAGGTAATTATAACAGAACAAGTGGCTAAGAGAGGTTATGGAAACCCTATCTTTCTTTATAGGCACAGGTTAGGTAGACAGCATACCTCATGCTCTCAAGAGCTGCTGTTCCCAAACTTTTTAAGCCTAAAAAACCTTTTAACCATACTAGATTTCAGCTTGCCTCTAGGCCTGTGATGTGACCCTTTACAAAGCGTTTTGCAATTAAGCCGCTATCAAAGAGGGATGACCTCACGAGACCTCCTCCCTCAGCCTTGCAGGCCCCTTTCTGCAATCTGCACACACACACACCCCCCCCCATACATTAAGATCCCATAGCTATAAAATCTGTGTGTCCCAGTCTCAAGCTGCAGAGGGCCAGTGATGAGCCAGAGCACAACAGGAGTCCGTATTGCCAGCATATAACTGGTGGAATTTAAAAACCAGCTTCCGGGCCGAGGTGCAGGAGATGGGATACACGGCACGAAACAACCCGGCCCCATACAGAGGGAGCCGTGCCAGGTACACCAGTCAGTCCAAACTGACGGAAAAGGAGAGGTTTCATTTCCTTGACGTTCACAGATTTAGAAAGCACACAAAATACAAAAAACCCAAACCAACAAGAAAACACCACGCCCTGAAGCTCCCATAGAACTAGGACTTCAAAGTCAAATGTACAATCAACAATTTATCTTGATATTCAAGAGCAGGTATAAAAAAAGAGCATTTAAACAACAGCCCAGTGAGTAATGATATACAGGGGACTGTAAAGTGATGATATGCAGTGATGGTAGAATAAAAAAAGATGAAGTTGTACATTTAAATTTAGTTGCTATAATACACATATACTGGTAAAACTGTCTAAAAAAGGACTGTAGTTTTCCATCATTAGATAAAAATTACTAAAATCTACTGATTATCCATTGTCTGAAGGAGGCCATGCTTATGATGCAGAGATTAGAAAGCTCATTTAGAGCTATTTGTAAGAACTGGGAATTGCACTTGTGTCTCTGGTAATAATTGTGGCCACACACTTACCCTGCCACATGTAATCTATCATCTGATGATTACTGTCCACCCGCTGAATTTTAGTGATGGCACACACATCTCATTACCAAGGACGCTGGAACTGGAAGGCACGGTAACAGCATAAGACAGCACTATCCTCAATAGCATCAAAAACAGTGGGTTATTTGATGGCTCTTGCTCCCAACCCTGGTATCTCTTATGAATTGCTTTCGTTAAGTAACTCAGAAGAAACTTCACACTATTTAGAAATTTGTAACTGTCAAATTAGACTTTTGGGCAGAGCAGCTTCGGTAGCTCAACACCACAGCGCCTGGAGAGTGAGCCAGAGAAGGGGAGAACCACTCTACAGACGCCTCTAAGTCACCCGCTGCACCGAAGATCAGTGGAACATCAACTTTTCCTCTCCTTTTCTCCACGAGGAGCCTTGAAGACTGGCCCTGGCCCCAACACGCTCTCCCCCCTGCTCTCTGTTGGGCTGCCCAGCGCGCGGGAAGGAGAACCCTGCGCAAACCACCTGGACTCAACCCCTAGGGACAGAGCAGGTTTTGACCTGTGCAAGAACAGATGTTTTGGCTGCAGTCAGCTAAAGGAACTACTCCAGAACAGCAATATAGGGATTATGCTTTCAAAAATCTGAGCAGGCCCCACAGAATCGACTTGGTTCGCGTCAGTAACTGCTGTTTCCTGCCTCTTCTCGCTGTGCCATGGGTTTGGCCACCAGCATCTGAACAAAGGCTGAGGTCTTCAGCCCAGATGCAGTCTCTAAGCCCAGGTGAGTTGTCCACAAAGGTCTGTGCAAGACCTTCTGGAGGTAATACCGACTGCCAGGCCGCTGTCACAAACGCGCTGTGTCGCACACCAGTCTCTTTGGAACGAGCTTTCTCAGCTCTGCCGCCACCACCAGATCCCAAAGGCTCTCACTTGTAAGATAAAGCAGAAGCAGAAATCAGTTAGAAACCAATTAGAAAACAGAGTAGTGCCATACGGAATTCTGGTGGTTAGAGCTGCTTTTCCCTTGCTTTATCAGACTCCCTCATCCTGGGCTCGTTAACGTGGCTCCCCTCTACTGCACTGGCTGCAGGATGAATCCTCCTGATCTGCCCCAACAGGCATCGCAGATCCCTAGTCCTTTCCCTGATGCACAGCGCTCTTTCCTGGTTAAACCAAGGCACAATCTTACACGCTGAAGTACTTCCAAGTAAACCAGCCTCCAATGCTGCCAGGTCTTTGAGAGGCCAGTCCCGACCAGGGGTGAAAAAATAAGAGAAAGCAAAGATACTGCATATTCGAGTGCAGAGACTGATGGGGACGCACAAAAATTTCCTCAGTGTCAAACAGTATCCATGAGCTGTGCATTTCCTAGAGCGTTACAAGCACCCTCTTTAAAAAAGCCTGATCTATAAAAGGGGAAAATGAACAAATATACACAGAACAGTTCTTGTAAAACAAAGTTCTGGTAAGACAAGTCTATTTTAAGTATATTTATCATTGCTGTAACAAATAGCACACGCAGGTGCGTGACTGAAATTTTTTTGTCCTATCCCCAAGAAGTATTTTTACACCTACAATCAGTTACAGCTGAACACGGCACACAGCAGGAATACCAACCCCACACTCGCAGAAGACAGCCTTTACGGAGGTTCTCCTTGTACCCCAGCAACAGGAGAGAAACCCCTGAAGCTCTCCTCTAATTTAAAGATATTCTAGAAAAAACAAGATGTAGCCCAGACACCCGTTCCCAGTACAGACACTGAAGGAAGATGACATCCTTACCCAATTTCCCTAAATGGTAATTAGCATTAACTGTGCTGCTGAAGCTATTTTGAGTTCAGCGGGAATCAGAAGCCCACACCCCTCGCAGTAGCAGAAAAGGTCAAACGCATGGAAAAGAATTGCTGCCAAGGGAGCTGGATTAGGAGCTATCTGCACATTTCTATATCATTTATTAAAAATCCTGTTACTATTTTCAACAGACCCGCAAATGCCAATGTAGGGAAGTAATTGATGGTCTAGGAACATTTCATTCCATTTGTTCTGAAATATCTAGTAAAATGTGGGGAATAGGAAAACAAATCTCCGGGTGTTTTCCTCCTGGAGGCCACTCTGTCCTCACCTCTTGGGCATTTGAATCGGCATTTTCCTGAATTAAAAATCTGTCACTGTATTAATCTTTCTTAGCTTTATCTGGGTTGCTTCTTAGTAAAATCACTATTTCACATACAATCTACCAAATCCAATGGAATAATTTATTTCTTGTCTGTACCAGTGGTGTTATGTTGCCTGTGTCAAACCTTCAGGTTACGGTTCAGCATTTAACTCACTCCTAGAGAATTCTTGACTGTCATCTTCAGTGACAAGCGGGTGCAGTTCTCATAATCACAAGCAAAAACTGTAGCTGAGAAAATAGATGTGTGACTTCAAACGTACAGAAGGAACATCTTGACATTTAAATCCAATTACCCTTTCTCCTTCCTGATGAAAATATGATATCAACTTGTGGGAAATTCTACTAGACAAATATATCATATTCTCCAGCTCCTACGAACTTTTCAGCACCACTTTTGGCATTACGCATTGCATTATTTTTTTTTTAACAAAATAGAATTTTCATTGCATTCTTTTTTTGGTTTTTTTTCAAAATAGAGAATTACAAGTGTGTAGTAACTGATAGGTGATGCCAAGAAGCCCATAAAAATTTTGTTTGGAAAGTCTTCCTAGAACAATGATCTCCCAGTTGAAATCATTAATTGCAAAACAGGAATGAACTCCAAGTCAGACAGACTACTGCTCTTTGTAATAAATTAAACTGTCAATCACTCAAAGCACCCTTAATATCATACTATTTCCCCAAGCTCTTAAATTACAGGCTGAATTTCATTTATCAGCCTGCTGTATGTGAAAAAGGATTAATTAAACTCATTCCAGTACTACAGTAAGGCTCTATTTCTCTTAGTACTAAAGAATAATTGACTCCAAATGAATTGGAAAGTGGGTAAGTAATTGTAGTTATTATTCTGATGTAAATATTAGTTCTCTTTTGACATTTCAAAAGATTTAGTAGAGGCACTTTAGTGATAAGACAGATCATTACCCTGGCTGGGAAGAAGAGATAGCATAGGGAAAGTGAAATTACAATAATTAGTTTATATACCTAAAAATACCCCTATTGGGTTTTTTCATATAGTTATGTATCTTACAGTACATTTTCATTAACTGTTGCTCCTGATTTATTGTATTAAGTATACTGCTGCAAAGGCAATGCGTTATACCCTGCTATTTTGGAAAGAATTCAGAGGTAATGTGAGTCCTCATACTGGAAGAGGAATTAGTGGTAAGTTTGTCTCGGAGACATTCATGACACTGCCAGTGCTATAAAATTCAAATCAAGTCATTGCCATTGTGAATGACTAATTGTGATGAAAAAAATTATACCAACAGACACATTGAACAGCAAGAAATCACCTTTTAATTGGACAATCAGGCTAGCTCAGACAAGAGACTGCAGCACCTTCAGAATAAACAAAAGGTTTTGGCGTGAAGAATTGTGGGTAACGTGAGATCACCAAAGCTCCTTTCTAAATAAAGCATCTCCTAACACCCATCTAGAGGTCAGGGCCAGACATTCAAAATCAGCAGCCCAAAATTTAGCTTCTAACTCTTCATTTTCATTTTGGGGTAGGTAGACTGATTTCAGCAAGTCTCTGACCACTAAAGACTATTTTTTTAAACATTCTTGCTAAAGCAAAACCTGAAAAAATACCTGAAGTCAAAGCCTCCAAATCTATTTTTTTTCAGGTTTTGCTTCTTTTCTCCTTTTACTTCTTCACTTCTCTGCAGTTTTGATTCTCAGCCTCTCAACAGAAGATCACAAGAGACCTTCAAAGCAGAGTTTTAGCAATCCGGCCTCTTGAGCAGTGATTGAAATCCAGCATTTCATTCCCCAGGATGACCTAGGGCCCGGTTGTTTTGACTGAATTGTCAGCACAAGTTCTGCACTTTTCAGGTTATTAGCATGAAGCAGCCATTTAGACAGACTTTACTCATGATTGTTTATTTCCTGCTATTCTTTTTCCAGGCTAAAATGGGCTGTTTACCTCATAGGACCCTCAATAAACGTTTCTTCCCCAAGAGCACAACATACAAACCTGCCAAGGAATGCAAAATGTTACAGACAGGATTTAATTTCTCTGAGAATGTACCTGTTCTTTAAAGATATCCTCCTCTCTTTCTTTCTTTTTTGTTCTCCACTAATTGCAGAAAACTCTTCAGCAGTTTGGACTAACGCTTAATTTTATACCTCTTTGAAAGCAGGGTGGCATAAAGCAGATAGAGCTGAATATTTGGTACCGGCAGGCTTTCTAGTAGTTTGTGTATAATACGAACAGATAGATAAACGCAAGGTAGCTTTGAGTTCTCATGAGGATACCTGAGGGTAAGCGGAACCAGAAAACCATTTAAACCGGTCAGTTCAGAGAGTCAGCTACCAGATGAAGACTGTGCAAAAGAAGGATCTTGTGCAATCAACGGTACCTGAACTTCAGCAACAAGAACATTCTTCTTCACGGAAATGTAAATATAAATGCAATGTTTATCAATAGCTTGAAACAGTCAAGACACTATTGAGAATAAATATAGGAACACCAGTTAGTACACCGAACTGGAGAATTACTTTATTTCCAGCTATACTTTGAAGACCATTAGTATCAGGGAGTTTTGTGTGTCCTCTGTAAAGGTTTTATTATGAAGTACTGCGTTTTCAAAATACTAAAACATTCTGCAACTTGAAAATTAAGTTTGTTCATATTTTGTTGTACATTAAGGTAGCAAATCGATGTGGCCACAGAAGCACAGTGATTCTTTAAATTAAAAGCAAATTCGCCTGTAATTTGGGTTTTGCCACTACCCTCCCTGTCTGACTTGTCACCAAATAATTGTTTCAAACAGGCACTCAGACATAGCGGTCATGAGACAATTTAAAAACGTGGCTGGAGACAATTAAGATGACTCTATCCTCATTACTTCGTTAATGCCCCCAAAATATGGAAGTAGGCAAAAGGAGAAACAGAAATAGATGACAGGGAAAAAGTGATCAGGTTATTGATGAAACTGCTGCTGAGACAAATAAGCCGTAACATTTAAGGAGTGATCATTTACAGTCCTGTGGAAAGTTCAATATCTTAGGTAAACCTTTCAAAGGGTCATTTAAAATCCTATAAAACTCCTCTCACTTGGCAAAGGATAAGTACCTGCTTGGAAGTACAAACCAGAGGATCAGATTAATTTCACAAACTTGTAGACGGGGTCATGAGTTTTATATAAGTAGCACTCTGTTGGAAATTATGCCTAATTCTTAATATGAACAACAAGGAAAAAAAAAAAAAAGAAATGCATAGCAATCCCAGAGAAAAATATACCGAAGATGGACTGAAAAATAACATGAGTCAGATAAAGTTGCGCTCATCATGCAGACAGAGAGAGATTAATGTGAAGGGCAACACTTCAGATAAACCAGTCATCACTTAATCAAAATCTCAGGGAAAGATAATGAAAGATGTTTTCAAAAGTAGTTTAATTTCTAGGTGCCAAAATTTGGCTGATAAAAATGAGGAGGTTTGATATTTTGCCCGAATAACATTTTCCGGCAGATGAGCCAGTGGCAAACGGGGGCAGCCTGCCTCAGAACAGCCATCGGTTTTGCGGAGGGAAAGCCTCTGCACCGCAGCCTCGGCACAACTTCCGCACCCTCCTGGCTTTTTCTAAGCCTTTAGCTAGTAATATCACACCGCTCCACACTGCCCTGCCACCCTGCTGCAGAAACCACCTCCTATAAAAACCCCAGCCTTTAACCAAATCCTGAGATATGCTTCTAGCGGAGTAACTCAATCCAGTAAGAATCGGCGTATTTCACAGAGTATGGAAGGCTTAAGACCCAAGTTTCTCAAACATCTGAGGAATATTGGATATCAAAGGGAATTACGGCAATAAAAGGGTAAAATAAGATTGGAATGTGGTTGCCTAGGAAGTATGTTGCAGAAGTGGGGGATAGGACTGCCAGGTTCCCCCTGGCTGAGCATAGTTGTGAATTTGGGATTTCAGGCAAAACCTACATCTTTGTGCTTCAGTTTTCCAACGACGCAGTTTGGGGAAAATCCCCTCTTCTCTTTAAGTCACTGAGATTTCTCAAGCCGTGGTGTGTAACACAAGAGCATGGTAGCACCTTCCCAGGGCTTGTTGTTAGTACCAGGCTAAACACACGGAGGTAGAAATGCAAATAAGTGGATTTTATTTGAAGCAACAGTTAAGAAGTGTGGAAAACCGCCATGGAGGAGGTGCTGTGAGCCATTCCACGTGTAGTAACTTCAGGCAAACCTCCAGAATGAAATAAAGTAGGTAGATTCTTGCTGACCCAGAATGGCTCAGGCGGTTATTCAATGGCAGCGGGTGTAACTGCATTCTGATTATTTAAATAAATTATCATAAAATTAAAGCAATATCTGCATCCAATGCCAATTCAAATTGAATCAACAGATTAACTTCAGTAAAATTAACATACGGCCCATTTGATTGAACTCTATGAGTGGTTACAGTCTTGATTACATCTAACATGGTAGTACTATTGATGCGTAAATTATACATAAAGCTTGAATTGCAAACTATTCAGAACTCCTACACTCCTACATTTTAATGATCTTAAATTTTAGAGGGACAGGTAACAACTAGAATCTGTGTCTATTCTCTCCTATTCCTTTATGTGTTTTCAGATGGGAGTGCTTCTCTCGTGCCCGTGTGCAGGTGGTACCCAGCCGATTAAAGCCTGTTATTGCACACAGTAATCAATTGCGAATACCAGATTAACAGAGCGGGTGTAGCCCAGATTGCCCAGCTTCAGATCCAGCGTTATATTAATGGCATTGTTAAGGTTAATCACATTGTTTAAAATTTTCATTGCATAGAGGGTTTGGGAGATTCTTCAGACCGCAGTCAGCAGCGGCGGTTTAACAATGCCTGGCAGGCTTCTTCCTTTTGTAGTTACGTTTTGTGATCTTCGCTCGGGTGACACCTCATTACCCAAACAGGCCCTACTGCCAGCTTTAAATTTCATCAAGCTCATGCTTATCGCGGTCTTTGATCTAATTGCTGCGTACACGCACAGGAGGGGGGGCAGTTCTTTTGTGTTCAGCTTCCCGTTTTCCCTCTCATCCCCCTCCCCGTGCCACAGCTGAGGACACGCTCCCGCCACCTCTGGGGACGCCCATCACACCCTTCTCATTTCGGATTGTACCCTTCTACTGGCTGTAACAACGCAGCAATATTATAAATCGTGTTTATTCCACACCAAAAAGAAACCACCCTTCTTCCTTCTGCACCAAAAAGATGCAAAAGTCAAGCAAATTACCAGGCCAGTGACTCATTTAGACACTGACTTCAAAAGTACTGTTCCGTATGTGCCTTTTAAAAACTGAATGCCAGGATCCTGCCAGGAACCGAAGAGCATCGTTCCCTAGGGTTCAGGACGGCCAATCTGCCTTTACAGAAACCATTTCGCTGTTGCTGAGCACGGCCGTGACCTGGTGGAGGCTGGGTCCCACTGGAGCCTGCAGCTCCGGCAGAGCCCCGCGGGCTCCCCCCCACCCCGCTGCCTGCGGGGCCGCCGCCGCTCCCACGGACACTCCTGGGACAAAACAGGCTGCTGACTCGGACACTGAAATATATTGCCCTGTAAACTGAGAAAGACCATATTGAGTGCATTCAAATCATCTTCCCTTTTTTCTTTTTCTAAATTCCCTGACATTTTAATGCCGCTCTGTATTCAAGGGGAGCCCGGCACGCTCTCAAGCAGGTGGAAACACCTGCACGCTGCGTGTGAACTGCTTTGCTGTTCCGCCAATTAGTGAGGAATATTTTCCCCAGTGTTCCTTTCACCTATGCTCCCCTATGTCCTAGCATATTTCTTCCCATGTTTCCAATTGTTCACTAGTCCAAATATTAAACTAATATTCTTTAATTATGGTCCTGGTGCTGGGTACTACATTAAATTATGATCACATTAAAACCCTGCTGTGTTGCCTACTCTTGACATGCAAAACCAAATTTATTTTCTCAGAACTTCAAGCATCACAATGCACGCAAGCCATTTCACACACACACAAAGGACACTTTGATTGAATTGCTTTCTAGTTATTCTTAGAAAAAACTTTAAATTAAAATGGTGCGTGCCTAATTGCTATGAAAAGAAATTCTTTCAAGAACTGTCAGAAGGCAACATATAAAGTTTTTGTATGTGATTAGGAATTGGCTTGGAAACAGGAAGTAAATAAAAATGAAGCCTTTTAAAATGAAATCTTTTTAAATGAAATCTTAAAATTGTATTTCACAGACTCATGCTTAAAAGATCTGTAATTCTACTACCGGTGAAACTGAGCTCCAAAACTTCTTATCTGAACAATTCCTATAGTAGCTGGAATTAAAATTTCTAACAAGAACAGAACACGACATTACCCGAGTAACCGCAGTCTCCCAGTGGTCCCTAGGGTGTACGCACTCTGAGCCGCGGTGTGTCCGTGTGCCTGCCCGGCCACGGCCCCGCCACAGCCAGGGCTCTGAGCCCCTGCGAGGTTAGCGCACAGCCCAAACCACCCAGCGATGTCCCAGATACAGAGAGACATCACAGAATTGGTTTTTTAAACTTAGCCTACATTTGCTGAGAAGCAGTTCGCAAGAAGAGATACCAAATGCAAGCACAAAACCCAGCTATACACCTAATTAGTTACAGCCATGACCAGATCTGTTAGCAAATACACGCTACACAAGAACCAGGTATTCAGCGACCGCCCATATTAAATCAGACCCTACAGATCCACTGGCATTTTTGGAAAGTTGGAAGCTAAATCCTGCTCCTTGGAAACCAATGGGAACCTTGTCATTGGGTGCAGTTTGCCCCCGTGCGATTGGCCAAGTACCTCCTCCTCCCAGCACCGCTCCGAGATACCCGCCGAGTTCTTCCGACTCTGCCGACGCAAGAGATAAAGCTGTGTAGTTACTTTTCCGATTTTGCCAGATGAAGGCAAACGTTTCACAGTGTTGTTTCAGCAGTTTTAAAAATTTAATTCAACATTTTGACTGCTAGTATGCATACGTGAAATCCGATAATCCAGATGGCAGAAAACCAGCTTAGTATAGAGCATCAAAGTGTGTGGGGTTCTTCTGTGGGGTTTTGTTCTTTTAACTCCGCATGAAAAGAAAACATAACCTTCTTTCACGGGTTTAGCATTAATTAAAAATCATAGATCTCTGTACTGACTGCAGTATGCTACATGGTCATTTCAGTATGTAACTACTCCCTGATTTCCTTCGAGTCCATTACGAAGTCTATTACACTAACGGAGGGAAATGTATCACTTTGGTAATTATTCTGTTTACGCTCACACTAAACCACACAGCCTTCACCACAAGATGTATGAAAATTATTTCCCAGGTGAAAAGGGTTACATTCATGGCAAAAAACCACGTGCAGAATGAGAAAGTTGTAAAACGCCTTCAGGTCAGTTGTGTGTGTGCGCGCCTGCTGCTGTGAACCAGGAGTTAGGTACTGAACGCGCACCAGAGTAAGACTGATCAATGTTACGTGTGACATTCACGTGTGATGTCTGCCCGACTGGAGTTAGTGTCATCCATCCATTGCTGGTTTTGATGAAGACCGAGAGAAAACCTGGGTCCTGTGACTTATTTTGACTTTTAATGAACCTTCTTAGAAATCCCAATCAGAAACAGGGCTTTTGTGCTTGTCTACATGATTTGGTTTTTAAACCGGGAGTTAGAGCAACGCAAACAGTGAAGATACTAATCTCAGTTTCAGCTAATAATCTTTTCATTAAGGGACAAATTCACTTAAGATTCAAAAAGAGGATTTAGCTGTACAGGACATGAAAAGATGACTGGGGATGCTTTCTGCAGGACCTCTGTTTTATGATCTCTTTATAGAAAATTACAGAACTTGTCTGGCCTCTCCAGGCTGACGTGAAAAATTACAGAAGGTGTTGGAAGACTGTCAGCAGTAACCTGAATCCTCATAAACGGCTACAATAGTAATTAACCAAGTGGTAGTAACTTCAGATTCAGGGAATTCAAGTTAAAAGCACTATCAGAGTGAGCTTACAGGATTTTTTGTGCAACTGGGACTCTGGTTAGGAATAAAAACACAGTTATGGCTTCACATACATTTTCCCATTAACTTACAGGAATTACACATGAATCTCTCACAGAAATTCTCCTGAATAACTATTTTAAAATATCAGAATCTGCAGTTTCTTATGGTATTTCTAAAGTCATTCTCTGAATTACTAGGAGGAGAAACTGGAGAATCCAAACCAGAAGAAGCTGAAATGCATTAGAGAGAGATTCACGTTGCAAAGTTCAGACCCATATTCTGAACTCCCCAAAACTGGAGGGAAGGCAAAGGGCTAGAGGGAAGGCAAAGGGCTAGAGGGAATTCCACTAGATCCACCAGAGAAAGGAGATGCTCACTGGTGGATTCTGGTCCAGATGCAGCTGGTACAACACTCTGGCACAGCCGTGCTTACACGCTCCTTTGCATGCTGTAGGATGCCGTCTGGCTGCTGCTCAGCAAAGAGTAACATAGCTCCTCTCTTAAAATTCTGCTAACTTGCACGTAAACTTGAAGTTACGTCTTTTTCCTTTCGCCGACCCAAACCCCTCATACATTAATTCTTCCACAAGTAAAGCAAAGGCTTTTTCAGGGAAAATCCTTATCAAAATATTGTTAGTTGCATGGTCCAGTTCTTTAATATCGCTACGGCTTCGAAGGTTTCCCTGGTGAGACTGGCGGTGGTGGTAAGGAAACGCCCGCGGGTGCGCCGTTCACTTCTCATCTCTAACCATGCTGGCAAGACACAACGGGCTCCATTTTTACCCCAAAGAGCTCGTCTGGAACCAGCACCAACCAGCGTCCATGGACCTTCCCTAGGGCTAATGGCTGTGGCCCTGCTGCCACCAAGTTCGGAGGGGGGACAGGCCCACGTACTGGAGCGCCAGGAAAGGGAATTCTGCACGGGAGCTATGTCGGCAGTGAAGCGCCTTCAAATGGCAGAGGAAATGGAACAAAGTTAATTGGACAGAAGAGAATCTGGCCTGAAATATGGATAGCAGGGAGAGATGAAAGAGGACAGAATGACACAAAAATTAAATTGTGAACAAAAGAGGGGAGGCGCGCTGATAAAGGGGTCAGGAACTGTGTGAAGAAGGGCATGAAGACCAGAGGGTAAAAATCTGATTAGCTGTTAGTATACGAGTAGATCTGAAATGATGAGGTAGTTGTTTTAGGAAGCAAGAGAGACTTAAAAGAGACACACAATAATGATACCGAGTACAGAAAACCCTTTGGGAAAAAAAATTAAAAAGAGAGCTTTATACAACAAAAAGAACTAAAAGGGGAATGAGGCTGTGATGGGAAAAAGAATCCAGAAATTGCAGAAGGCATCTGAGCAAAGGGAAAGCCACAGGAAAACATCCAAACGTGCAACGCGTTTAACGTCAGCTGCCCAGCATCTGCAATGTCACAGTATTGATGTTTGGTGTCCTGGAGCTTTCCCTTTAAACTGAAGGGGAAATCAATTGAACCTCAAATAGCAAAATTTTGGCTCTGCAGAACATGCCTTTAGGCACCACTTACAGGCAAAATTATTGCAGAAAGGAAAGAACAGACAGGTAATTGAAATCATGGTCACACTGAAATGAGTAAGGAAGCACAGCTTCAGAGCAATCACCTCTTGGGTACTAGGATTCAACTTACCTTTTCCTTTGGAATACTCTCCTGTATTCACCTGTTCCCACCAACACTCACCAGCTCCCTAAGCCCAGCCACATCTTGTAGCTCTTCCCAAAAATACTGTCAAATGAAATTCATAAAACCCCTTTCTGATTCTTTTGTGAATCACTGAAAGTGCAACAGAGACCTTAACATACTGGGGCTGGTTGTGTTTAATGNTGGATGTTAGGAACAATTTCTTCACCAGAAGGGTTGTCAAGCCTTGGAAGAGTCTGCCCAGGGCAGTGGTGGAGACACTGTCCCTGGAGGGATTTCAAAGAAGGACAAAACACGGTGCTGAGGGACGTGGGTTAGTGGTGGTTTTGGCAGTGTTGGGTTGATGGTTGGACCCGATCTGAAAGGTCTTTTCCAACCTTTTCTATGATTCTGTTTGCAAACAAAGGTAAAGTGTTTTACTGTGGAGCTGTGAAAAGTAGCACTAAGCAGTACAAAATATGAACGTAGTAGAAATGTGATGACCTTCTAAACTGCAAAGGCGTCAGAGAATCACAGAGAAATTCAGGTTGTAAGCCACTTCTGGAGGTCTCCGGTGCAACCTCCTGCTCAAAGCAAAACAGGCTTCAAAGTTAAATCAGGTTGCCCTGGCCTATCATACCTTCATGAGAGATTACCACAAAGATTAAGGATAAGCAGATATTTCTAGGAGCCACTTTTCTTCCCGTTGTCTCTGTCAAATCAGAAATAACCGTCTCTGAATTCTACAAAGCAGCCTCACATATCAGAGAAAAATCGTACTCCATTGTTAGTGGGGCAAATGGATTCATTCCGAGTAGATGATGCTTCATATGGATGAAGCAATAGTCATGATTTGGTCAATGGCGTATGTCCCTGGGATGAAAAAACAGCGTGGGCTGCGACACCAGCGAATGGAGGCTATTACAGCACTTCCTGCTCTGAACTCATTCAAAGCTATGCACCAGTTCAAGAGAACTGGAAATTGCATTGTGTTGACGTTTGTGTTTGGAAGAAGAAGGGGAAGTGCTTCTGACCCCAAGAGCTAAGTTTTGTAGAAACTGGTTCTCTCGCAGATAATGGATTCATTTCTGTTGCATAAAGCAATGTCCTCATAACTAACATGAATGCAGGGGAAGAAGAGAAGGGGAAAAAAGGAAGCTTCGGCCCCAGTAACCATCGAAAACACAGTGATGTGAATAGGCTACTTAACCACAACCAAGACTGACCTTGCTATCTGAATGTAACAGTGAACCCTACAGACACACACTGAACCAACTTTTCGGCCCAGCACCAGACCCCCAAAAACACAGAGACAGCATAAATGGGTGTTTGCAGACCTGAGGGGGGAAGGCTGGGGAAGGAAGGAGAACTGTGGCTTTGGTAGACAGCCCAGCTCCCCGTACTACAGAGTCACTGTGCTACACTGAAGAGAAACAAAACAAACCAATTAAAAGTATAACTTTTGCAGAACAGTCACTAGCTTCCTTGGAAGAGATGATAAAAATAGGTCTTATTGAACACAGTGAAAGCTGTAAGAGAGCTCTTTTGCCTCCAGTTTTACCAAGACTTCCATTAAACGATGCTGTCATGCAATTATTGTGCTGTTAAATACCAGGCTACTGCTGTGCTTTGTCTAAAGGCCACTAATGCATATACTGGCAAATAGGCACTGGATCATTGTCAATGCTGAGGAAGTCAAAGAGAGAACTACAGCCTTGGTCAAAATTGTACAAAACTTACATTTGCCATTGTTCTTATAATCAGTAAAAGTCAGAAATGGAAGTATAGTGGCTTCTACCTCATAGTCAGAATATTTGGCAAACCAAAGTGTGGTTTTATGAATAAGTCTGAAGAACAAGGGTTCAAGGGTTGCTAAGAGGAACCTGAACATTCCTCGGAATTTGCTTCACATCAAGTGATTGGCGCTGTTTAGTGAAGAAGTTAAGAATCGGTCTCAAACTCACGATGACATTTTTACACAGATTGGTCCCTTTGCCACCAGAGCTCATTGTTCTCCTCTCAGTCCTCTGACCTGTTTCTTTGTGCCTTAACCCAAGGGGGTAACACGGTCTCTCTGCAATACCTACGGAGAGCAGCACAGCCCGGGCTGCCCAACTGCCTTACCTTGTGATCAGAAGCGATTCCTCACCTCCACCGCCCAGCACCAGGTCATCCTGGCGCCCACAGTAAGCTCTGGGTTGGGAAAGCAGCTGACAGCGGAGCTCAGAGACACGGTGGTTGTGACAACCTCACAAGGGGTTCCTCTCATCCCTGAAAGACCCTTATGAAAAACTGTGGTGAAGGAAGAACGCAAAGGGAGCCTGAGAGACGAGAACAGCTAAAGGAAGAGGGTTTAGAGACACGCGTCCCTCGCAGCCAAAGAGAGCGGAGGGGACTGTCAGAGGCCCTGCTAGGAGATCCACGGAATCCCTAACTGCAGTTGTTGATCCAAAGTCCGTATCGCATTGTCTGCCAGGCATAGCTCATCCTGCAGGTACCATCACCCATCCCACGGTCAGTGGTGGGGCAGACACCAGTGACAGCCACGGGGAAGAGCCCTGTGCCGAAGGGGGAGAGACCAAACAAGCCTCTGTTCTTCCCAGGCTGCCATGCTGGGCTAGTTCGCTCACGTTTAAAAGGGTTTTGATCAGACAAAGCAGCACTACAAGGAACTGTTGCTCACTTATCAATCCCTCTGAACGAAGACGTCGCAAATGAGTACAATTTAGGCTGTCAGAGCTGTCACTTTCCTACATGTTTTATTTAACGCAGATTTATTAATCCACATTAACAGTCAAGTGAAAACTTTTTGTTACAGTGAGAAAAAGGAAAGGGGCACTGGAAACCTTTCAAGCTCTTATGCAGACTACTAAATATGGGACAATATTATGAAAACACTTATTTCACAATCCCTAAAAAGAATCAAGGCGTTTCTAATGCGAAAACACATTAAACCTTTTCATTATTTGAAATTCAATGTGAAAGAAATACCTGCCTAAGGCAATATTTTATAAACAGAGCCAGTTAGAAATATTTGGGCATGAACCCATGGCTCTCTTCACTGAAGCATTTGCCTAACACACCCGTCTGCACTCCTAGGACGGATCCCGAGGGAGCTGGCCGTGGGTCGGGATGCTCGCCCAGGCAGCGGAGCAGGACAGCAGAGTCCTCTGCTGATGGTCAGCATCTGCCTCCTCCCCTTCTGAGCTCCTGGGTTTCCATGCGGCAGCTCGGCAAGAGGCTGACCAGCGGCCGAGCATGACACGGCTGCCTGAATCCCACCTTTCCCTCGGAAAGGTCACGGACACACACAAACCCCTCAGAGCAGCAAAGGTGCTGGGCATTTTGGCACCCGTGCTCTGCAGACCTGCTGGGTGCACCTCACTCCCACACCGACCGCGTCAGAACCGCACCGATCTGAAGGTCTGCGGATGCAATTTGTCCCTACCCAGAGTCACTGTCAAAGCATCGTTCTTGACTTAGATTTAAGGCTTGGACTACTTTAACTTGGGCAAAATGACCCTGGTAAGTTACACAGCATAACCAAACAGCACAAACTGCTTTGTTAGGCTCACAAACACTAAATTCCACTCAAGTCTATCACGGTCCCTAAGAGTCATTGAAATCTTCCCAAAGATCACATCACCACCTTCAATCACACCCAAGCAATGAGACAGTCCAGCTTTTTCATAACTCTCCTGTTGTCATTTGACATGAGACTCGGAAAATGCCAAGTGCTCTTTTTGGAGTAAACCAAGACCTTTAACTGTTCAGAAGACATGGAACGTGGAAAGCCTACTATGTGAGCTGCAGAAGCTTTAATTCTGCTTTGCCCTTCATTTCCTCATCTCAGTGCCTGTTTTACTGAACAAGCAAGCAAAGGGAAGTATCATAAGGTTGTCCAAAGTTAAATCCAGAATCCTATAGCAAAGACAGGAACACAACCCCAACGATGGATAAGCCTCCTTGCTTTAACCTCACACTTAGAAGTCAAAAGCATGATGTTCTGAACTTCAGCCCTATGAACTCCAACCCATTGTACTTTTTGTGATCAGCCTTTGTAGTTTGAAAGCAAATTGAAGTTTTGAGTCCTTTTTTCCAATAAAGTACAGGCAATAAAACATATTGCCAGTCTACATTTATTGTTTCTTCTTGAAACAATGCAACAAATCAAAATAATTCAGTTACAAGAACCGGGTTTACTTCTGACTTCAGCAGTTGCAAGGTGCAGCTGTATTGCAAAATACATTCTTTAATTTTTTTTGGAGTTTAATCATGATCTAACATTTCCCATTTCAATGGCATTTGGATACTACTATGTTTTTGTAATATTAGTAACATCATAATCTTCATTAGTATGCAAATCTATACCATCTGACAAGCTCCTGATCTCTTCCATGAGCTCCTTTGTTGTTGCGGCCTCATGAATTTCATTATGAGACTAGATTATTATCAAACAGTGGGAAGGGGGTGGTGGGGAATGGAGAGAATGACGTGGAAATTATAATCTCTTGTTTTAGTAATGAACCCAGTTTCATATTGCAGCTCGTTCTTGCACCAGATGCTGCTGAGAGAGAAGGGAGCAGAAGGGAGGAAATTCTTACAGAGCGGCTTTGCACAGTAACCTTTCCAGCAGATGCCACTGGAGGGTGGACTGCAGGGAGACGTTCCCCAGCCCCCTCTCTCATTTACATTTCAGATAACAGCCACAATTCTATCCATAAGTTTTTGCAATTCCTAGCTTTACAGATGGCAAAAGGAAATGAAACAAAATTATTCCTGCCCTTCAAAACCCGGTGGCCGCTTTCTCTCCAATTAAACTGATACCATCAGTCATAATATGCAATCACAATAATTGTTTAAAAACTGTAATTATTCTTGGAGCAGTGTCTGGCTGTAAAAATAAGTACAATTTGACAAAATAGCAAAAAGCTCACAGGAGGGCAAACACTCCTCCCTGGACGGGAACGCCAGGGCCGCATGCCCTGCGCAGGGCAGCGGTTTCTGCGCGCGCAGGTGGTGCCTCACCAGCTCCTCGCCCTGCCCCGTGACCGGCCACCTCCACCGCGGTGCCCTCCTCTCACCCAGTGCCTGGGCAGTTGTAGGCTATGGCGAATTTAGGGAAATCTACAGTAGGAATAGTGATATTGAGCTGGAAAAGCCTATTGCCCCTCCCTCTGGGACACAGCCACAGGCGGCCGCTCCTGCACTGGCCCAAGACCCGGACACAATATTGGAGTGAGATGTCTATCCCTGCTGCCAAATTTTGCGCATTACCTGAATTATTGCTTAGTCATTATAAATATCAAAATTACCTCTTTTATTCAAGCCTACAATGCTCTCTACAAAGGACCAGACGTAGAAAGTATTTTTGAGCTTTAGTCAATTGCAGAAAATCTGCTCCCCGTTAAGTGTGGGATTTTCTCCTCCTTTCCTATTGAGTACGATTACACACCAGTTAACTCGATCTCCTGACTTTAAGTAACACTAACTGCTGTTGTTTATTAACCAGTTGGTTAGAGGTGTCCCCTTCTCAAAGCACGGATTTTAGTACTAGAACAAGACTTAATCTCCAAAAACTCCATGAATTGTGTAATTATTCTAAGCTATTTATCATTCACAAAATTCACATAAAAGATTAATAAACTCAACAAGAATGCCCAATTCTAAAAGGTATTTTGCATTATTTATCAAAAATAAGTGTGAATTAATAAGCTACTAAGATTTCTTCAGCTTTTTTGCTATCTAAAGCATACATTCAAGTGCTAATATAAAAAAAGTTTATATTTTAAAATGCAAACTAGCAATTCATAGCTACACATTAATTAAACCCCTTCTAGTTTTGCTATTTTCCTAGTGGGGGCTGTCAGAAGTCAGAACTTTTGTCATACGGGAGTCACACCGACACGCTCAGAGTTCCCTTTGTTCTCCTCTCATTAAGGAAAAACCTGTCATTAAGAGAATCTATTTAAAGCAAGCAGGGAAATGTGTTTAGACTTTGATTATGGCAATTAAAAAAACCCCGCTATTCAAAAATGGTGCTTTTTTATTATTTAAACAACATTTCATATTCTTCTAAGACATTTTACTGAGAAGATTGTTAAATTAGGTGACAAAAGGTTACTTTTGTCTTTGAAGCTGAAATATGTAACTATTATTTCTTATCTGTCTGGAATTAGAAAAGCTTCAATATCATACATTTTAAAGGACTCATTATCAAAATTCGCCAGACTTCATAAAACAAACAAATGCTTCACTCCCTGCCCTTCTTTAATCCCAGTTAGACAATTTCTTCTGCTTTGTGAAAAGGAAGATTTCTTTCAACGTTTGACAGAGCACTATCTTTTCATTTTCAGATTGCACAGAGTGCGGTTGGGAAGCCATAACCACCTCCTTTTCAAAGCGTGAGAAATGGGACAGTTGTCAGGGATATATTTTAAGAGGAAGGCTCAGACAGAACAGGGTAGGAAAAGAAAAACAATGTTCTTATCTTTTTTTTTAAAGCCAGAACAAGACTAGCATGCAGCTGAAAGGGGACAAGTAGGTCAGATCACAATGCAGAAGGAAGTACTGTAACACAAAATCTTATTCTCTTTACCTCCTACAGACTTGAATGTTGGCAAATTATTCATACCACATACGCACACTCAAATTTCTAGTGGCAATATACACGGAGCTGAAAAATCCTATGATTACTTATATTTTTACTTTCAAAGTTTTGACAACTAATCCCTCCTACTGAAATTACATCACTTCAGATCTCTGAGCAGACTTGCAAAGTACTGTCAGTTTTTAGGTAACCCAACAATACTTCCATCACTGACCTTCAAATCTGTATTTCTCACTAAACGATGTCTAATGCTGTCAGGATGGTGCTTATTCACTCCTGGACAGATAAGGAGGTGGAGTTATTTATAACACAGTTTTGACCAGAATAAAAGCATGAAATCCATGCCCAACATAAAATGAATGAAGACAAAGTAACAGCGTGAAGGAGAAAATATACCTGTACATCAAATATATGTGGGTTTTATTTTTCCAAATAAATGTGGAAACAGTTACACAAAAGGGATTTACATGGGCTGCCTCAGCACTGCTGGACTTCAGCTCCTGAATGTGTCACCCACTGCTTCTGTCAAAGAAAAGGGCTCTCTACTGTGAAATAATTAAAATGTTATAAAAACATATACTGGGTTTACATAATCCTCCCTGGATTTCCTTCCCTAAGGCCATCACGGAAAGCTTGCTGGCTCCTGTCAGTGCCGAGGTAGGGACAGTTCCAAGAAGGAACACATCTGTGTTTGGCATGGCCCAAGTCCACGCAAATGGAGAGAACCGGCAGCAACACCCTGGAGAGAAAACCCTTAGAGAGCTCCGAGGTCTGCTTCTGCCCTGCGCCCCTGGGGCCTCTCCTGCTCCCTGCAGGGCCATGATGGGCCGGGCAGCATCCCGCCATCCCGCCAGGCACCGCGGGCTCCAGCTGCCGTCGGCACTGCCGGCATGATCTGCTGCCCTCCCTTCACAGGAACCCAGGGACCCCGCTAACACCCACCACACACAACTACCAGTTCCTGTAGCATCGCACCACGGCTCAGCAATATCTATCTGACTAGCTGACAATTATGCCTTTATCCAGCAGGCTGAATTTAAAAAATAAATAATTTTATTGATTCTTCCCTCTGCCTTTTATCTTTCCAAGGCGATCCATTGTCTTCTTCCAGACTTAGCCAACCCCAACCAAATCCACTGATAAGCCACGACAGCATTAACTTTTTTGCCTGTGCTGTTTAGCATCTAGGAAGTCTGAAGATTCAGTCATGAAATCACATAAATCAAGAGATATAAACGTAAAATCGAAAATCTCCAAATACAACTGCGAGCCTTTATTGTGTTTTAATGGTCTCTAAAGCTTATGGACCCCACAGCACATTAAAATTCCCAACATTTCTGCAAGATTAAATACAGGGACAAGGGCCCCAGTGTCAGAAAAGCAAGAACTGGCACAGCCTGAAGAGAGATACTCAAACTTTAAATTTATATGATTTTCTGACACTTGTTCCAGAAGTCAGCCTCCTAAGGCTCACACAGTTATAGCATTACTAATGAAAAACAAGCTAAACTATTTTTCAATGATAATACATATTAATGAGAAACTACAAAGTACATTAGACCATTCTACCTTTCAAACCTCATGCATTTGAAAAGCACACATGGTTTGGCATTGCACTTGAGAAACACAGCCCTTTCTAGGAGGCTCTCTTCTGTGACTTTGAGTTAAATAGAGTTCTTTTCATTTCTTGCTGACTCCAAAACTGGAGTGTATCAGCCTATTATGAATATTTTTCTAAATACTAATTAAAGGACATCTACCCTTGTAATAGATATTTAATAGCAGGCAATTTTCTTTTGAGATCTAATACACTAAATTTGTCTTGCAGAGACTACATCTTAATAGACATTAAAGATTACAGAGCCCTAGTAAATAGGGTAATTATGAATTACTTAATGTCAAAGAACTATGGAAAATTCCTTGAAAGGAATAACTTGGTGAGAAGGCAGAAATACTGTTTTACGGTTATCAAAACTAAGGACTTTTTAAATTAAAAAAAGAAAAGAGTTTGTCATCAAGAACCATCCCAACATGCAAAACCCGAGACTCCGTACTCCCAACAAGAAGTGCTTCGCATGGCAATTGCACAGAAAGTCCTGCCTATTCTCAACTTTTGACCACTTATTATGCAGCCCAATGGGCTTCTGGTAGACGATATTGGCACAGCCCAACACAATGCAAAACCTTAGAAAAGACAAGAAAAATAGCAGAAAACTGTTCAGTCGATGGGAAGCTAACTACTTAGATGGCTTGCTGAATCTGCATTTTGTTTTTATACAGTGAATTTGCCTGGGTAGAGGCCTATCCAATAGGGGGTTAAATATCTTCTCTGAACTGAAGTCTTTACCAACAGCAATGGAAGACATCAACTGAAGTTCATATCTAAGTTGCTCCACCTAAACATCTAACAAACATCCGATCAGGTGAGCAGCAGCCAGCCCATAAACGTGATCCCGTTATACTGACTGGGATGCTAATACAAATCTTATACAAAGCTATCTTGCACTGTGAGTAGTAATTAGAAGCATGTACAAACACCTGCTACAAGGTTAAGAAAACCTTTTATTTGCTTTGAAATGTCTAGAATAGACTCTACATCTACAGGTAAAACATACGGTGTTACAGCTATGAAAAGTAATTCACAATTTAGCCTTTAGTAATCATAAATGTTACCATAACTCTGATGTAATCCAGACTTTGGCTATTCAATGAAATGCAAAGATCTGAGCACGGCAGGTCAGCAATGACCGACGGGTAAATACCGATGGCTTGCGAGGCCCTTAGCTGAGCTGAGGCCGCAAGGCTGGGTGATGGCACCCAGCAGCTCATGCTGACATTTTCATTTAGTGCAATGTTAGACACTGACGTATGTATTGTATTTTAATTTAAAAAAAAAAATTAGAATCACTTTTCCTCTACCAGTGTAATTAAGCATGAACATGGTACCTGTGGCACAATGGCTCGGCAACCAGCAGAAGCAGGGGAAGGAACTTAAGTGGTGTTTTATCAGTTATTCAGACACAATTGCCACCCCTACCACGCAGTCTGCCCATACAAACTTCTAGCACATCTCATCCCACCTATTTCAATATGAATTATTCACTAAAGAATTCAAAAAATAATACCTAGTAAAAAGTGAAACGCTTTGCAAAATTGTGTCTGTTTTGACAGAGAAATTTCAGACGAAATCAGAAGATATCAAAATATCCTTCTTAGTCTCAAACAAAATGTTTCCATTTTCTCCAATAAAAATAATTCATTTCAAAAGCCTGTAACAACGAATTGTGCAAAATGTGAAATAAAGAAACATGCTGAATTTATAAAAAGCTCTTGCTTCTACCAAAACAATATTTACATAATTTTGTAAAAATGACAGGCTCTCTGAGAGGGAAGCCCTCTCTTCAGCTCTCATTATTTCCAACACACAAAAGCATCCACGTTTCGCACTTGAATTTTGTGACTTTGCAATCCTTGTTCTTGTAATTGTTCCTTAACAAGGGAAATACAGCATTTGTTTAAAGGAAAGATAAGGCATACCAGTAATCATACTTTACTTTGTAAAACCAACTGTTATTACACAAATTATTAAAAAGAACGCTATCTAATCCCTGAGAAAATCTCGTGTTAAATTGGATTAATTAAAACAAATATCATTACTTTTACAAAAGGTATTCTATCCCATTTTTACATCCAGCACACTTCAATGCATAATTAGAATAGATGCAACAAACATATGAAATGAAGACAATTGAATACTTAAACCTGAAAGAATTTTACTTTTTCCTACTAAGCAATGGAGCCAATAGGAGTATGGATAGTCAGGAATACGTGGACTATGATCGGACACCCACAGTTAATAATGGCATTTCAATTCTCAGAACCATCATCCCTGCTTTCTGAGAGCATCTCGGGTGACTCTGGCAGCGGCAGGATGTGCTGCACTTCAAAGGCAGCAGGGAACCAGCTTGGGATGGCTTTTTGGATGCCACCCATTGTGACCTGCTGCAGTACAGATGCGACCCATGAAACTGGACTGACATCGTATTTGCAAGCTGACTGTTCCTATTTCACAGAATGTTCCTGGAGATGTTACGGTAGAAGACAATGAAAAATATAAGCTTTAAACAGAACAGCTCAAGCTTTAGAAACACTGTCAAGCTTTATCATGAATTAATTTCTCTTTCAGTTTGGGAGCAAAAGTATAGCAGCGCATGTCTTACAGCCTCTCATTGTTTCCATTGTCTCCACGTTTCCTCATAGACAGCAAGGTCTGGAGAGAATGGCCCTGTCTTTTGATTGCGTCTGAAAATCCTAGTGCTCCAGAAATAACACCAATAGCTAACAGTGTTTAAAGGAGTCCCTTATGTTAAAACAAGTATAACAAAGTTCTGCACAAAAGCTTACCTCTTCAAAAGCCAGAAATAATGACGCGCATCCAGAGGCACATCCAACAGGTCTTTAAATAGGCCACCTAAAGAACTACTGCCAAGAACTCTGGGAATTAAAGGATTTGGTACCAAACTCCAGAACACCTGCTGGGAAAGCCTTACATCTGCTCAAGGATGAACCTCAGCATGTCTGAAAGACAGAACCAGCTGGGTTTGGAGACCAGATTCATTTCAGTCAAACCGGGAAGAGTTTACTTTGGGAATTTAAATCTAAAACGCTGCTTGGGATTTCTGACTAAACATTCATATATTTCTAATTAAAAAAAAAAAAAAGAAAAAATCTTTCAGCTGTATTTAAATGCATTTCAATAAACTAATTCTTGAAATATTTTTTCAAGCATGTCTTCCTTTCAAGGGAGCACTCTGTTTAATAAGCAGGACATCAGTGAAAAATAAATCACATTTCAAATCCAAGGTGATGCATACTGTAAAGAGAAAAATGACTTCCTTAGACATGCTTATAATCAGCTCAACACCATTATCCAACAGCTCCCCTTTAAACATTAATCATACTACAGTGCTTGTTTGCTTTCAGCGTTTTCTCTCATGTTGGCTTTGTTCCCTTTTCCCTGTTACTTCCAGAAAATACAAGACAGACTCATAACTACATATCAGTAAAGTAATTCTACATTAAAGCTAATTACACTCATACAAAATCTTCAGGTACCTTTTCCTTCTGTTTAAGGTAGACGGAAATTTATCCTGTTTTTAAACAACAACAGCCATGTTATCAAGAGAATGTGAAATTTGGAGAAAGATGTAGTTTGGAGAAATCACCTTGAGATGCACAAAGCACCAACTTAACAATTCAAAGATATTGCTGCTTCTTACTTCATCACACGTGACAGTAAATTAAAATGGTTTTAATTGTGTAATATTGACTCTTCCTCTAAACAGACTTTAGAAAGCTTTTATGTCCATTTATTTTCCTTCGTTTCCTGGGAAAGCAAATTTTTTCTGAGTTCTTACTACTTCAGGTACAGCTATTATGGCCATCTGTAAAGCCAATAAATACGGTATCTCTGAAAAATATATACCAGATGTCCATTTTCCAAAGTGCGTTACTGTTCCCCTCTCTCAGGTAGTAGCATTTAGGAGCTTCCTCTTTTAGTTCATTGGAACACTGCGGATTTCTTATGATACTTGTGTGCTTCGGGAGAAATAATCTGGCAATTAGTGTTAGCTCATGGATACTTCAGAACTTTTCCTCCTATTGCAAAGCCGCATACACGTCCTCCAGATCACTGTCCCACTGATGGGTTTGGAAAATGATGTACCTTTAAGATTTTATTATTACTGATTGCTACCAACTTTCTGAAATGCACAGGGCATCCTGCTGCCTCACAATCCTTCCTATTCTGAGTCAGGAAAGCTAGTTTTTAATCTCTTCATTGTCATCTCAACTTCATAGGCAATAAAGGAAAAAAAAAAAAAAAGAGAGCAGTGAAAAAAAGGGAGGAAAAAGAAAAAATAATTTTTTTGTCAAGCTGAAGTCCCAAGACTCCCCTTATGCAATATAAAAATCTGAAATGCGTGTTACTCTTGCTATTTTTTGTATCTATAATTCATTTCATCAGACTTTCTTTCATGTATCCATAAAGACATTCGAACAACAGAAATAGTCGGAGTAAATACAGAGCTGGTTTTCATTTTATGCCGGGAACAACCAGGCTTGCAGATAGGAAATTTCAGTTATTACATTTAACATAGAGAACTATAGCCTTTCAAACACATGAAGTTATATTAATCTCCAACAAATGGGACTTTGGCTCTCACTCGGGGTAAATCATTATGCAGTGTGACTTCCATAATAGCTTTAATTAAATCCGCTCTCTTTTTGGTGAGGTGGGAGACCCCAGAACGGCACAGTTGGCTGCCTGAGCCTATTGGCTCAGTACTAGTGGCCAGAGTCACCGGCCAGGGTCAGATTTTAATATACCCCGCTAAGGTCATTTCTACCTGTAGCACAGTAGTGAGAGGCAAAAAGAAACACAACGAGGGCAACGCACGTATTTGTCGCTGGCCAAGTGAAAAGTGCATTTTGTTGATGCACCACAGGAGAAATCGCAGCGTTGGATTGCTCTGCTAAGTGTGGAAAAACATCTTTTCTCTTAAAACACAGCTAACAGAGCTACACTGATCGCAGCTGGTATATGGTGGGTCTTCCACTAGGGGCTCATCTTTGTAGAGGTTTCTATATACTCAGATACTCCAAATGATCTTTCTCTACTTATAAATGAGCCAAATTCCACGGGTTCAGATGCAGTTATGGCTCAGATAGAAACAATAAAAATGGTGACAATGAACAGCATTTGGTTCAGCTCCATGATAGCCCTCCCCAGCTGGAATCCAGTTCAGGACTTAGTGTATTAGGTGTGGGTTAAATAGTTTAATAAATTGATAAATAAATAAATAAATCTCTGTCCCAAAGATTTTCCACCAGAGTCAGAAAAAGAGCCAAACAGCAAAAGAACCACTATTCCCATTTGCGGGGAGGAATGCCTTGCGCAACGCCCCACGGGGGCTGTGGGGTGGAAGCTCAGAGGCGGTAAAGCCCAGCTTGCTCCATCATCCGCCTGCAAAAGGTGGTACAGGCACGACACTGCTGCCCAAGACGCTCGGAAATTAAAAGGATTTTGACCCCCGCACGGAGTCACAGGAATCCAGTATCCAGAAAAATAAGAACTACATGAGAAAGACTAAGCAAGATGGACAGAAAGAAGATGCGTGTGCTTTTTGTGGAGGTTGCTGGAATAGATTTTCCTCTTTTAACTACGCTGTGGAGCTCAGTAGGAAAGCCGATTTATCCTGGGAGTGCACAGCAGTTGCTCCCTGCTAGAGCTGCTGTTTAGGTTTAATTGGAATATGCAGCACTTCTGTAACGTTTGTATCAGGGAGAACATTTAAGAAAAGCAGAAAGACCCTTTCATTTCGAGACACGCTCCCTTCTGCTCTGATCCCAGGGACCGAGCCCCGGTGGAAATACGAGCCAGGGAATGATTTCTTTGCGCCTGTTTCAGTCAGGAGCTCCAGAGGCAGGAGGGGCTGCTCGCAGAGGAGAAAAATGGGCCAAGGCGGGCGAGCTCAGGGGGTGGGCAAGGCGACCCGGGGCCTTTCCTCTCCAGCGCCCTGCTCCGAACCCGGCACAGGCTGCGGCGACCAAAGAGTTATTACCATCAGGTGGAGGTTCAGGGGCCTAAGAGAAATCATGGAATCACAGGGTTGGAAGGGACCTCTGGAGATCACCTACTCCAACCCCCTGCCAGAGCAGGGCCACCTTAGAATCATAGAATCGGTGGGGTTGGAAGGGACCTTTAAGATCATCAAGTCCAACCATTAACCCCCCCTGACAAAAACCCCTTCTAAACCATGTCCCTCAGTACCACATCGACCCTTTTCTTAAACACCTCCAGGGATAGGGAATCCACCCCCTCCCTGGGCAGCCTGTGCCAATGGTTAATAACCCTTTTAGTGAAAAAGTGTTTCCTGATATCCAATCTAAACCTGCCCTGACATCACTTGAACCCGTTTCCTCTTGTCCTATCCCTTGTCCCCAGGGAGAAGAGCTCAGCCCCCATCTCTCTCCACCCTCCTCTCAGGGAGTTGTGGAGGGGGATGAGGGCTCCCCTCAGCCTCCTCTTCTCCAGGCTGGACCACCAGGCTAAAGTCACTTAAACGGCTTCAGTGTCACACGGGCGCTCACAGCAGCACTCGCATTGCCCACCTCTGGCTTCGGTGCTTTTGTTCTTATTGCAAGGGTAACCGTCTTTGCTTATGGATCTATGAATTGTTTCACGCACACAGATAATCCATTGAAGTCTGAAGCGCCTCTTATCCATCCTCTAAGAAGCACAACACCGCTGTCCTCCTGCTGCTGCCCACAAACACCAAAGACACGGGTAAAAGCCTTGCAGATATTGTAACAAGAAAAGTGCCAAAAATAGGTGCTTTTTTTTGTTCACCATTTTGAACAAATCTTTACAGAAAGGATTACTCAACTGTAGCCAGGTGGTAAGAATTTTGTCACCCCTCTCTATTTAATGATATCACTTTCTGCGCCTACTCCTAATCCCAGCGAAGTGACTCCACTGTGGCTGCCCGGGAGAAGCCGCCCCCTCCAGAGCTCCCCTGCGGCATCACATACCGTGATGCTCCTAAACACCTCCTGACACCAAAGCGGTCGGGGAAGCAAAGCCAAGACTGGACTCAGGCAGAGCCATTCCTGCTCTATTCGTATTCCAGTTAACATTCCCGATTTTATCAGTCACGTTACGTAGGTGCAAATGTTACAGCAGAGGCCAGACAGTTATCCAGAGTTTAATGGTTAAAGAGATGCTTGTGCTAAATAAATTCGTGCTGTTCTGTTGTGAAAATTCAGCATTCGATAGGTCTCATCAAACTCGTTGCCCAGTACGCCTGAACTGGCGGAAGAGCGTGTTCAGCCCTAGAGCAGCACGGGCAAGGGCAACGGCTCCAGAGTCTTCATCAGTCTTTTTCTACTCTGCAGGTACATGTAATGCTCCTGCAGTTAGAAAATTTATATATATGTATATACACAGACACATGCTCACTGGATTTCTTTACTGTTGAAACAAATGTTTCTGCGTATATATGGTAACAGCTCTGCAAAGTACTCTGAACATTATGCAATTTATACCCCTATCAGTACCTAAATGTAAGATTTTTTTTTTTAAACAAAAAATGCTGCAAATACTCGTAAGATGCAAAGACATTGTTGAAAAACTAGCAGTACATGTCAGTAAAAATGCAATACTCACTGTGAAACTTCAAATGCTTCACACTACAAAGTGCTACCCAACAACACTAAAGGTGTTACACAGGTCACATTCAATCCCGGGGTACGACAGGTACCTGAGCCCGTAGCAGTCACCCCAGGAAGCACCCATTTAGGTACAGCCACAAAAGCAAATAATGTCTTTCCTATTTAAGAATAAGGGAGAGATTACAAAGGAGCCAACCTCTAGTGAAGTATACGAATGGAAATCCTACGGTTTCTTTCTGGAAGATGTAGAACTATTAAAGCAAGCTGGGATTTTGTAAAGGTTAGGCTTCACAATTCTGCCTTTTGATCATCTTGCAATAAACGGCCCGTTTATTTAACTTTTCGGTTTCTTTTTGATGTATTAGCTAGGTGCGCTATGTAGTTTGACCTGCAGTTCTCAGCTCAGCGGCCAGGCACGTCTCACCTAGTCAGTATCCCTCCCTTCGTTTGTGTCTGTAGAACAACAGCCAGCTCTATTAGGTAAAACAGTTTTAAGCACTGTAGATAAAAACCTGCTCCCAATGAAGCCAGCATCGTGGCTTCAGCAAACCAGGTGTCATACCATATACTAAGTAATTATATTCTTGTAGTAAGGAAGAAATGGGAAGTATCTCAGTGAAGTCTAAAAGCAATTAAGTCAGTTGTTATACTATAATGGTGTAAGGGAATGCTCTCCCTTCCCAAACCTTCTTGTTGCAGGTTTCCACAGCAATGATTCCTCTTCCGTACTCGGCCTTGTAGGATGGCTGTGAAAGCCGACAGGAAATCACTGGCCTGGATGCAGGATGATGACTGAAGCAGAGATTTTTCTTTATTAAATTAACATCTGCGCCAATTTACTCAACTGCCCGTGTCCCACGAGCCGTGCTTTTACTTCCCAGATGTGAGGGGCTACCGCAGGAGAAGGTCAAGCTCAGCAATGAGAGCTGAAAAAAGCTGCGCGTATTGACGAGAAATTCCTCAGGTGTTTTAGTGTTTCCCACTTCACACTCACCAGGCGCACATTTCACACGCAGCAAGAGTGTCAAAACCGTGCATCTACACCCAAAAATTCTTCATACATTTCACACTCCGGGAAAACTGTTTTCTGAGGTACGGAAGCCCCATTTTATAGGGCAAAAGGTTTATAAACACAGTGCCTGTACGTGGTCTGGCCCTCCCTGCAACAGCCACAGTCCCCCAGTTACACCCCAGGGAATACCTGCCAGTCTGCTACAGCCAGCCAAATTCCTGAAACAGCTGAGAATTTACTGGGCGTAATCTCTTCTCATCATGTCAGAATAATCCTAATTTTCACCTCGGGTTGCTTCAGAGTACTCGTGAGGGAGGAAGATGTCCGAGGCCGTGGTTCCTCAGCTGCGCTGGTGAGCTGGGTGCCCTGCACTGCAGAGCGGGAGCTGCAGGAACCGCGCAGGGCTCCGTCCTGAGCGGAGCTGGGATTGCATCGGCAGCCTTACTGTCCTGGTCTCTCTGAAACTCCACTGGGTAAAGCTAAGAAAGAAGGAAAAGGGGGGGAAAAAAACCAAACCAGGAGGAAAAAGAGCAAGACCCTGCTCCAAGTGAATTTTTTATATCCATTTTCAACATTCTCCAGGGCACCAGAGCACAAACAAACAACAGCTAATGCTAAATTTCTCATAAAAGCGCGATCAATAATAGAGCTATAACTGCGGTGTGGTTTGTACGCTGTTAGGGTTTCAAGCTTGGTAATTACTTCAGATCACCCATCAACAACTGTTCACCATTTCCAACTCTTCTTACGCTGTCAGCACAGCAAGATCCCTTCCTCTTGAAAGAACAGGCTTCTCTAAAAAACATTTGGTCAGCCTTCCATGAACACGTGCCTTGAGTTTATCCGGTAGTCACAGGAAGGAAAGGAACTGGGCTATGGGTCAGATGAAGGACCATCAGGCACCCTGAATTTTCCCCCACTATATGCTTAATATGAGAAATAGTAGATATACAGCAGCTGTACCTAGAGTCGTTTGCTAATAATTAAGTATTTATGACTTCATCTCCTTGCCAACTTTATACTGCATATTGAAGGAGGCAAACTGCATTAATCTGATATAAAGAGAGATTTTATTTTTCCAAGCAGTAGGTCTTTGTGACATCTGCATAGCCATCTGAAATACTGTTTATTTACCTCTTCGGTTCTGTTTAATATGTATTTGGGACCATAACACACTGTTTGAATACTGTCTCAGGTGTAATACTCTTCTCCCGGTTAATTGTGGAAAACATAGCATTTTGCGCAGTATCGGAAAATGAAAGAAGGTCATGACATTCTAGTGGGCTTTTTTATGGGTTATGAAACCTTCATTAAACTTTTAGAAGACACGGCCTTGAGTGGCTTGGGAGAAAGCAAAACCCTCAGAGTGCTGCTGGGGAACATCACCTGCAATTTATTCACTTCGAATGCGTTTTATGGTGCAGCTCAAGATGCATGACAGATGCATGACACGATCCCAGCATCCACAAACCCGAGGCATGAAGTAATTGAATCCATAACCAGAAGCTGGTAAATGCGTAGTCTTATGAGTTATTCTGTAAGTGTTACATGGAGAACAGCTTGCTTCACAATCATTATTTTGCTGTAGTGCAGAAATCACGTAATGAGGACTTCATGCTGTTAGGATCCTAACCCTTGATTGTTAGAACATTTCAATCATATTAAAAAAATGATATATTGCAAGCAGATAGGGAGAAAAATAGTAATTGGAAGCTCAGCAGTGGGTTAAAGCCACAATTTATTTACCATTTCCCTCACATTAGATGAAACATTAATAGGACTATTAATAAGGATTCTGTATTGGGTTTGTCACAGCAGTAATGTATCAAACTATGCTGCCACCAAAAGCAGAACGTTAGTATACTTTTCTTAAGGCTACAGAGAAGTCTTATCTATTCTAAAATTACTGAAAAATGTTAATTTTTATAGGTGCTTGAATCAGGATGTGACCTTTAAAGAGAGGGAAAAACAATACATCCATCCAATGATATTGATTTCTCAGTTACACAAGGTGAATGCATTCAGGAAATTGAATTACAAATTAAAATTCAGCACTGATTTATTAAAAATAAGGTGCTGATGAAAAGCGATTCTCTTTCAAGATGCTTTTCTAATTTCCATTGCAATTGCCATCACCACTGTAGTCATTAGATCCCAGAAAAGCTGGTTCTATTTTTGGTCATGTAGTTATAATTCAGAACTTTTTCAGGCTTTTTTTTGTGCACCTTCCCATTTAACTTAGCTCCATCCTTTGGTCTATGACACTAAAACCCCACCCTCCTACACCAGTAGCTCGGCCACCCAGAGCAACTTCTGAACTGGGAAGGGGAGAGAGGGGCAGCTTGTCCATAGCCTTTGACATCTGCAAACGTGAGCATATCTTGTTGTGGTAACATAATACCTCTTAACAGTTCGCTTAGGCATTGTTTGCCACTTGGACTTTAAAGAAAATCCACTGTTTCAAGACAAAAACAACAGAAATATTCCTCTTGAAAATATCTCAAGTGAAATCAGTCAAATGGATTCAGGTTTCTGCTGGGGCAACTTCTCAAGATAAACACTGCATGACTTCTATTTTTAAATTCCCGAGATGAAATCATTATAGAAAGCCTGCATTTTAATAGTTCATAGATTAACTGAAAGACGAGTTCATAAAAATAATGTATATATGTCATCATTGAGTATAAAAAATCTCCTATAATTTTAAGCTATTCCCAGCTCATTGCCTGGAAGGAGAAGTGTACTTTGGAACAGATTTTGGTTTGTTATTTTTATATATGTGCACACACACATTTTAAAAAATAAAATAAAATTTAAAAGTAATACACCTTAGGTCAGTCTCAGAACACTAACTTTTAAACACAAACCCAGCTGCTGCAGATAACGCATCGATGAAAAGTCACAAAACAGTACACAGGAAGACTTCTGATCTCAGGTTTGGGATGAGAACGAGGCAGCTTGCTTTGAAATAATTATTTTACTGCAGAGCAGAAATGGCATAATGAGAACTTCACGCTGCCAGAAGCTGTAACCCTTGATTGCGGGAATACAGCTGTCACATTAAAAATGACACATTGCCAGGAGATTGGCATAGCTGCCGTAATCATAGACCCCACATCTGTGCTACGCTTGCCCAATTAAGGAGACTCTTAGTGCAAGTCTAGGCCAAGGTTAATGAAATTATTTAACATGCTTCATTGCAGCAGAGTTCTTCAAAGAAATAAATGGAAAGGTACATTAAAACTTATTATTCTAATTGACAAGAGAAAAAAAGTGGAAAGCCAGAACCTGTTGCTCTACCAAACCGTCTTTAAGAAACCATTGCACAGAACCACAGGTGGTTTAACCAAACTGTTCGTTTAGAGCTACATACTATAAAGGTAAACTCTTAAACTAAGCATATCTGTCTATCTACAGCATAACTGGGTGTAACTGTATTAGTTTCCAAATAATTTGGCCTTGAACCATTAGCTGGTACCAAATAAAGAGCTTCATGAAGTAAGGAAATTCACAACTGTGAACCCAGTCATTATGATTTTAAAGGATATGAAGCCATTTCTACCCATACAGACTTCACTCACTGCACGCTCCGTTAAATACACGCACTTACAATTTCCAACTGCAGGGAAAACAGAGATATTTTTAATATTTCCTTTTTTAAATAGCTCAATCTATAGCATCAAATTGCGTCCTGCATTGCCAAATAGAACTAGCGGTATCAGTCTATTCACTATGCTGCCATACACCCAGCAGCGCCCAGCACAGAGCGCAAAGGTGCTGCGCCTTGCGCTGAGACACCCCATCTATTTGTGGGACAGGCTGGCAGCCAGGAGAATGCGTTAAAACGTTCTTTAAAACGTGACAAGGAGGATCATTGCTAACGTCCATCTAAGAGACTTGTTTTCCACAATTTATGTCCCTATTACTGTATTTTTCCTACATTAAGGGTGGAGAAGGCTAGCTGGGCAACAGGGATTAACGAAGCTAGACAAAGAGAAAAAATAAGATGCATTTCGAATGGTTTGTTGTTAGGCCTAACCAAAGAATTTAATAAGTTGAATTGTCCTATTAATGCAATTGAAAATTGAATGAGCTTCTTAATTTATGACTTCACTAGGCTTGAATTATAAAACAATAACACAAGCTGCACTCTAATTGCCTGAGTGTGTCTGAAGATGACAGCGTGTTTAGGCTTTCACTTCAGCATCTAATCTAAATATATTAGCAAATAGCACAAAAATCATTGCAGTTGTTCAAAGAGACAGGACAGATTTAATTATTTTTTGCGAGAAACAAAAGCATGCTATTAAAGCATTATCCTACTGTTATATTCCACATCGTGATGGAGCATCCCAAGGGGAGTCCCTGCAGGTGACACAGGGCACTTCCACGCAGTGGCTTAACTCCCCCCGATCCACACGGCAAATGAGGGCGCAGCCTCTCAATTTTTTTCTCTTTCTTTTAATTGGTTTACGCTGTGACAGTTTAATAGTAACGTTGACTACGAGACCGTTAGACTACATATGAGCTGACGTGTTCTGTTAACTTTATTTTTTAAACATTATTGTCTGTACTTTTTTCTTCAGAACAGAAAATACACAGAATTAAAACACCCCTTACTGCAATAGAAGATTGGAGGGCAGAGGGGGATTGGTTTGGGGTTTTTTAAACATATCATGCATTGATGCTTCTGATAGTCATAGAAATTACACTCCAAGAAATATTGTTGTCAAGAGAAACTGAATATTCCCAAAGTGAGAGTTTCCTAAGTTGATCTTGTATTTCATTTCACTAAAAGTTACATTCTAACCTTGAGCCAAAATCCTGATTTCACCTGGATCTTAGCTGTAAAAAGCAGGACAGTAAGTTTATCATTTTGTCCTTGAAAAGACAGGGTTATTGCTGCATTACGTCCACCTTTGACACCTGGAATAACACAGTCCATAAATGCGAGTTGTTACCGTACCCGTCTGCCGCTCTTCCCATCAGGGGTGGGTGGTAAAGGTGGGGCAGACCCACAAGTTCCAGAGTTCACGTTCATTCCTGCCCAACCCCGATCAGCTGTTTACGTGACACGTGTTAACTCCCGCTCGCTGTATGACTATAGTTCTCTCTCCAGTAGGACAACTAGTAACCTTTTTGCCACAGAGGTCTAGAAACTTTGAGAAGGAGCCGATTTCTGGTTGCTGTCGCAAGGTGCACGTCACTTTTTCAATCACAGCGGCTATGCTAGCAGCCAGTTTATTGCAGGAGTGCAGTAAAGTCACTGCGAGTGATCTCAATGGCAGAAGGCAGTTCCTACCGCAGGAGCCAATCCACCTCCTTCAGATGGTTACGCGCACTGATGTTGGAACTAAGCGATCTGGAAGGCTGCACATCACTAATTGATCATCTAACATCACTTAATTTACTACCAAGATGAGCAAATTATTTATATCAGTCAACTTACTGATTTTACAACTTTTTTTAAGAGGCCGACTTGTGGTTATTGCAGACACACTCGGAGTTTGAGAAAGGGGAGGAAAAGAAGGAAGAGGATGCCATTTACGGGCATCAGCATTCCAACTGTCTTCCCCAGCCTGTACTTTTCCCCTCCCCCTCCCTCAAAAGAAAACGCAAAGGGAAGAACGCGAACAGAAGGAGTTGCAGGGTCTAACGGTGCCATTTGTCACTGCCAAGATTCATCACTGATACAGGATTACAAGAGGGAGCAACTGAAAGGTTAAGGATTTATCTAGAACATCTGAAACGGATATTAAACTGAGATTTATAGCAAAGTGCTTAATGAAAATTAATGTTTGCTGTTTTAGCTATTGTAATACTGGAAACAAAGAAACTTGTTCCTTTCCCAGGAGCCACCATGGACCTCTGCCCAGAGTTAGCAGCACCTAGGAGCAGTACCTATGTTTAGCAATCCATATTCTGACTTCACTGGCCAGAATCTTAGAAGATAAATACGTTTGCAACGGTGGAGCACTGTAAGTGCAGGGGCGAAGGCTCCTAGAGATGTCTGTGAGAAAGGGAGTTTAAGTGCCTAAATGTGGTTCACTGCCCGCCGAGACTAAGACCCTATGAGCAATAAAGGCTTTTATAAAAGCTAATAAAGGCAGCTTTATTGGCTTTGTAGAGCCATCATCAGCATTTTCCTTTCAATATCTATCTAATGACATGCTTTTAAAAAGAGTTATAGGCTTGTAAAGACCAATGAAGAAATAACGGACCATGAGCAGAAGTATTACAAGCCCGACACCTCATGCCCGTGCTGTTCTGAGGCTCACCTTCATCTGATGAGAGATGGTGGTGCTACTGCCCATAGGAAGGGAGCCACATAAAACGGACAGGTTTTTACCTTTCACTACATAACCCGGTTATGAATTCCATAAAGTTCTAGAAGAAAATCTTTTTAAAAAATATGAAATTGCAAAAAACAAAGGCTTTCATGTACATTAAGAATAGCCACTACAGTTATAAAAAGAAGAAAAAAAGAGAGAAGAAAATCATTACAGATTTCCACATTGTGCTTTTTGCAGGAAGCGTACCTTCTCTGAACTTGGACAATAAAAATCAACCAAAATATTTTCTGCTCTTATTAAATTACATCTAACAAGATTTAGGTTCTTAGTGCTGTAATTTACTGTCTAATACACTATGCAGATCTTTATTTAACTTAAAATAACTTTTAGTTAGAATGAAATCAGCAGTATTCTCATAAAGATATAGGATACGATGAGAGAGAGCTACCTCTCTCTATTTCAATAAAAGTGATGCAGAGAAGACGGGAATTTTTATTCAATAGTTTAAATGAGTAGCAGCATTTTACACGTCATGAATATTTGAACATTCATGTATGTTAAAGGAAGCATTAAGTACAGATAAATATAATTAAATCCAGTTGAAACAAATGGGATTCTTCATTTGACCCAGGGTTTCTGTATTACGTTCGTCTGGTATTCAGTAATTCTCTAATTCAGTAACAATTAGGGTTCCTCAGTCCCTGTGTAGTTTTAAGGCAAGAGAAATCCCTGTCTGGATTTCTATTTGCAAGCTTATTCCTTAAACAAAGCCACACAGAGATAAGGGATGGCACAGAAACATTCAAAACATTAGAAATACTAAAAGGCACTTCTCTCAAGATGTTTGTGTATACTTATTTTGGTTATTGTGATGCCTTTAGGGTACTGAAAGAGAAGAAAGAGAACCCGGAGAACTAGGAGGTGGTGCAGTTCTGTGGGGAAAATCGGTGCACAGCAATAAACCAGACTAATTCCTTCTGGAGGACTCAGAGCAGTACGGTTTTAGCAAAGATCCTACAGCTGGGCTTAGATCTCTGTAGCCTTAGTACAACAGGGAATCATTTCTTCACATTATCGTACTGACAGAGGTGAAATCATCGCTAAAAGTTACTGGAACAGGCTTATTTTAAATAGTGTTGGTTATGCAGATTTTCAGAATACAACCAGAAAGTAGTATTTAAAAAAAAAAAACCCAAAACCATTAAAACCTCATAATTTAATAGCCACATATCCTATCCACATTAGTTTGAAACACTCCATAGAGCCAAATAAAGCTTACAAGCTCCCACACTAAAAATCACGCAAGTAGTTCATATATACAGAAATCTAGCTTTTGCAAGGAGTATTTATATTCTCTACATTGGTTAGTCCACTGTGACAGCTCAGTGCAAGGCAAAACAGCTGGAAAATGCTATTTGAAAGCCTATACCACAAAAGCACATGCACAGTAGGAGTACTGGGAAAGTGTCTGTGTCAACAGTGAGAATGTCCCTCAACGGGAACTTATAAACACAGGCAGAATTTGCAAGTAATTCCAAGAGAAAGAAGCCAGCATAAAATACAACAGTAAAAACTCCTGGGCAGAAATCAGGAAGAAAAAAAGAAGTCATTCCTTGTCCAAAAGCACTGCCTGAGATCAGCAATATAATCCCGGTTAAGGAGACCACCATGATAATGTTTGCAGAGCACCAACCACTTATGCTCTCGGTCAACCCCTTACTGTGCACCGCGCTGCTGAGGCGGGCACGTCCTTCCTCTTCTATAGCTGTGGAGGCTGAGGCAGACACAGTCGGTGATGAACCCAAGCCTACAGACCAAGCCAAGCACATTAAGCTTGTAGCTTTGTCACATAGGCTTTGAAACCTACCGTCTTGCAAACTGTTGAAAATTAAGCCTGTTTAAAACATAACCAGCAAGACACAAAGTGGGTGTAGTACCAAACTCAGAAACTGCCTGACCCATACTTAGCCACTTACTAACAGCAGATTACTTAAGCGTTTTTCTTCTATTAATTCACTCCGAGACAGTATCTTCTGTCTTGTGATTTGACAGAGTGCATTGCTAAGAAAGACACCACATTATGAAATACAAAATCAGTCACTACAGAAAAGATCTCCTGAGGAGCCAGTGTTGCAAAAATATGTTCAAACTTTATACCAGAGATTCTGTGTCTAAACTTTATGGATATTGTATTATTGCTTCTCTGTAAAAATAAAGGCTGCAATGAATCATTTAGCCTTTCAGTGAGTCCCCCAAGCTAATACACCAGTACGGAGCTGGAACGGCTGGTAGCCAATTTCAGTATATTGGCAAGAAAGAAGCTCGCGGAAGACCCCATTGCCTGCCCGTCCCCCAGCGTATCTCTGTTATTACGCAAGGAGTTTGAAAGCCTTGTCTGAGGAGTCTGACAGTCACCAAGGAAATCACTCATATTGCTTCTTCCAGCACTTGCTGACAACAGCTTGGCAATTACCACCTTCCTTAATGGGGAAAGAAGGGAAATGATGTCAATTGATAGTCTGGAGGCTCACTTGTTTACAAGCAAAATGGGGCTATGGATTCAAATTTAAGAGGTAGTAAACTGAAATCAGACCAAACTTCCGATAATTTTAATTATTTGATTTTACTCATGAAAGATATATTCTTCTTTTATAAGATTATCAGCCCTGCACCACATACAAACCATAGAAATGAAAACACAGGTTTCTCAGCTTCCTCTGGAGTAACTGGCATGAGATTCTCGGAAGAATATATTTTGAAGAATTTCACTTTTCTGCAAGCAAACCAAACGCGCAAGCAGTTATGGGGAGGGATTCAAGGCCATGCTGCTATGTATGTTCTCAAAATAAATGCAATCTTTACGTCCCGTATAGCAGAAGGTATAGAAAAAGCAATGTGAAATGGCACGTGGTGTGCCTTTGCGAGTTTCACTTCATTTCAGCTCCACCAAAGAAAGTTTGGAGCATCTGTGAAAACAGAATCGGAGACCGCGTGGAAAGCATAAGCCCAGTCCCTGCCAGAAAGCCTTCGTCGCTCTAAGATGAAAACCTAAAACAGGGGGAAGCAGAGTTAGATTTGCACCAGGAAGCACAGATAGACATTTAAATTCATTCTAGATGAAGATGCAAAAAAGTGTTTATTTCTGATTCAGTCCTTACGTCATAGTTTTTGATGCCTTCACTTCTTGGATAATTCAAGCTTTTCCTGCAGGGCATTGTGACAGGTCATAAAATGCCATCCCCTTTCTATGCAAGGATAAAAGGTTGGAAAACAGCAAGTGTGTGTGAAATAGTGATGTTCTTTTCCATACACCTTCCTGATGGTTTTATATTTTTTTTTGAGGCAGACACAGAAACAATGAAAAAATGTGACCAAAACTATATCCTAAGTATTTTTAGCACATTTATTTTCCTACATTAAAGTTCTTGCAGAAATCAAAAAATTCACTAATTATTTATCAACTATTTTTTCTCTAATAAAATTCAACAGGAAGAAATCCACTTTTTGCAAGCCCACCATAGTTTTCTAAAATACACAGTTTCAGTGGAGCAGTGCTAAGTTCTCAATCCTCTTTGGGAAAAGCAGAGTGAGAGGAGACAGCACGAGTGAAGAGATGAGGAGAGCAGTTTACCGGCACTTGCAGAACGGATAATGCATTTCTATTCGCTCACTGAGGAACTGATCCCGTACACACCTAAGTAAATGCCCAGTTTTTTGTAGTTGAAAAAACAGTGCTACACAGTCAACTAACTCTTGCTTAAACAGGAGCTGCTATACTACAAAGGGCTTTTCAGAACCCATCCTGCCAACTCTCATTCTCGGAGTAACAAATCTTCAGACAGTGGAGGTCAGAGGTTTTAAACACTCCATTCCTGGACAGTGAGTAATGAAGCTGTAAGGAACACCAAAGTAAAAAATGTAAATTCTGTTATTTTTTTCCACCCCGTACATCAACTAGAAGTCCACGAGAAGACCACCGAATCAGATTTGCAAATAGTAAAAGGTTCTGATGCACACTATTCTTTTTAAATTCAATAGCCACCTGCCATTGCAATGAAGTCACAACTTCGAATGCAAGAGTTTAATACAACATCAAAAGTGGAAATACAGACTGAAATTACTTGTCAAAGGTAAAATATTTATTAATAAATAGTTGAGATAAACACAAAAGGTTGAGACTTAGGGGCTACCTAGTAGAGTCGCATACTACTCTCAAAGATTTTAAAATTGGTCTTACCTAGCATTTCCATGTAAGAGCGCAACCTGCGGGCATTCTCAGCGCAAACTCAGCAAGGTATTAAGCAGCTCAGTAAAAAGCCCCTATCTGAAGTGAGAGAGTCACACTTCAGAGGAGACAAATGGTAAGACAGATAGAGTCCTGCACGTGCACAGTTTTCTGCTACAGTCCTGGGCTTTCATCAGCACTAGAGCAGAGGCATCAAAAAAGAGTTGCCCTATTGCATTACAGTGTGTAAGCCACACATCCAGTCAGTGGCGTGCTTCGTTGTCAGGAAACACTTCTGTCCGTAAGACGATTGTCTCAGAAGACTGAATTAGAGCGGGAGATTACTTCAGAGATCCTTTAGCCCATGCATAATTGAGAGAATGAGTTGTATGTAATTGTATGCAATGCACTGACTGAACCACGAATATATGGAAATGCTCTGAACAATGATCATCGTAGAAAAGCGCTCAATGGAATCAGACACGTTCACACGCTTTCATCAGCTAAATAAAAGTTAGGTTCCTAGCTAACCATATTCAGCACCCAATAGCCTACCTGCTGTTTGCGCGCACCGACTTACAGAATGAGATGATTCGATTGTCATAGCAACTGTATCCCACAGGCGGGTTCCCAAGGTAGATACAAACAACTCCATCTCTCCGTTCGCATGGGCCCTTCTTGGGCTGATGCACCACTCTCCAGCAGGATACTGGAAAAATTAGCAAGCGCGATTACGTGTGAATGGAAAATGCAGATGTGCCCATAAAATGGCAGCAGCAGAGGGGTTCTCACTGCAGGTCCCACAGAGAGGGAAATGTACTGGAGCCCTTCTGGTTCCTGCAGCCCCGGCAGCGGCTGCACAGGCAGAAGCGGCACCTGTAGGAAGTGGGGAAGCGTGACCAAACGGAGAACACCGGCCTTTTCTCCCTGCCGTAGCAGATGGGACCCCTTTAGAAGACCAATGTACCTCACCCAGGTGTGGAGTGAGGAGCACAATCCCCAGTCCCCACAGAAGGCCATTTTCCTCCCCCCCGCACGCCTGAGGTGTGCTGGCACACCACTGCCGCACCTTCTCTTTCACTGCTCTGCCAGCTCCCACGTTCGTAAGCTGCGCAGGGGAGGGGAAAGGAAAACACAGTGACCTGGCAGGGAGAGCAACCAGTAAAGCAAAGAGAAAAGACAAGTGGATAGGGGAAAGCCATTTACTTTAGCAGCAGCTCCATGTACTCCCCATCCAAAGTACTTGCAGTCAACTGTGGGTAGAAAAATGATGCTGGAATAGAGACACAGAGCCGTGCTGGGCAGCGCGCAGGTAGAGAGGCACCAAAGGCTTCTCCGCAATGCAAGCACCAAGCTGTAAATGGATCAGACACCGAGATACCCAGTTCCTAATGGGAAGAGCTGTGATCAGTGGTTAACAGAGCAAGCATCCCCGAAATCCCACTCCTACTGAATTGTCTTATAATGCTCACATGATAAAATGCTTCATTAAGCTCAAACCATATGTGCTATAAGCACCTGAACCTGCAGGACACTCACACATCGTGTGGAGCACTGAGTACCCTCAGCAGTGAGGTCCAGTTTAGCACAGTCCAGTACAAAATAGTTGAGACCTACTGAGAACCACCAGCCCTTATCCGATATGCAAGTGTGTTTGTGGGGAGTTTTTCCCCATTTCCATCTTGGATAGGTTTCTCTGTTCATTTCAGCTTTTCCTGAGAGAAGTCTAACACCTTTCAGTCTCTCTCCCTATTGAGTACTCTTTTCTCAAGTTACTATGAATTTCTTCTCCTGTTGACTAGGGTTAAGGAGTCAGCGATTCCTCAGGCAGCAAGGACTATTATTCGACCTTAGTGCAGCTTCTTGATCCCATTCACCAGAACAAAAGAACTTCCCTCTCATTTAAAAAACCTTCCTGCCCTCAAGCACTGCCCCTTACGCTAAGGTAAGGAGATATTTGACAACCAGCGTGGACATGAGGTCCTGATGTCCAAGTATCCTACTAACAATTTTCATGGACATTTACATAGCCAAGGAGAAAACACGAACACCAAACGGCCACTTTACTGATGGAGAAGCCCCTGCTGATATGCCTGGTGGCCTTCATGGACAAAACCAGTATCTGACGGCCTCTTTGACCTCCTGGCATTGCTTTATCAGGCAACTAAATATAAACGCAGTGCTGCATTTTAAACCTCAGCTTCTACTTTTAATAAACCTGAATAAAGGGTAACGTCCTTGTCAAAGTCACACTATGAAGGCAATATGCAAATATTAAACACGGGAATGGAGACTAACTAAAAGGTATTAAGTAGAAATTGCAAGTAACTGCTGACAGTGCCTGAAAGCTAATGATGCTAATTAACAACATTCCCAGGGATAAGTTTGCAAAAGGAATGGGGAATGCAATAGCACAGGTTTGACTTTTCTGCTTTCTACACAGAACTCTTACAGAATATAAATTAAGTCAGAAAATGGCACCCTCTAATTAGGATGGCTAAATAGCAAAGAGAAGACTAAGTAAACAAGCAATTACCTTTCTCGTAATAAATTCACAAACAGCTTCTTGTATTCATTCAGTTGAGTTCGCAATACGAAGGTATCATGTATTTTCCTTCCCTTTATTAGCCATCAAGGAAAGAGACCACGTGTAAGTTACCTGATTATTTAGGCAAGGAGATGGATTCGGTGTGTTTTAGAACATAAGAACATTATGAACAAACACAGTGGCGTGTGTCCTTCTTTAAGGGTTCACATACCTGCTCTTCTAGCATGTTACAAGCCAAAGTAGTATCAGGGTTTTTGAATGCTAAATAATACAAGCAGCTTCTCTTCAAGCAGTTTATGATCTTAACAAAGGAGTAGAGGACAGAGGAAAGAAAGCCTCATTATGAAGTCTGAATATAAATTAATAATTTTCTGGACAAGACTAACACCACAGTTTTGAACAACACTGAGCTAACCAAGTCACTGCAGATATGTAGGTGGTGGGACGTACTGGGAAGTCACAGCAACGCTTTAATTGGGTTTTGACTCAAAAGGAATTTATTCCTCTAAAACGCTACCGCTTCTGTTTCTGCTTCTCTCTTGCTTTGACAATTATTTCTCACATAAATCAGTGTTTAAGAAATGCAAAAACAAATGTAAGTTTCAGGAGATGGCGTTTCTTACTAGTACCCTTTACACAAAAAGGTGTGCAGCACAACAGCCAGGAGGCAGGTTGTGCAAGAGGCGCCAAGCCTTTATGAGGGGGCAGCGCAGGAGGAGGGCAGGCGGGTGTCCTGCCTGGCAAGGACGGCGCGGGTGCAACCACTGCACGCGGGTGCACCCACGCCTGGGGACGGCGGGACCAGCTCCACGCTGGCATCTTCTGCTCCAAGAATACCTTACTGGAAAAAGCAGAGAACACTCTGTATGAAGGATGGCCTAAAGTGAAATGTCAAGAGGGACATTACTTCATGACTTTGTGCAGTTTTGCTCGATTTGGACATACAGGATTGGCTGCTGGTGTCACAAAGGAACTGCGGATAACAAGTTCTTTGACAGTATGAAAGTCCTCAAGTGGCAAACATTAAAAGTCACTTAACGTGCGTGCTGATCTCTACTTTGGCTCCCCCATTTGTAATTTTTTTTCTTGTTCAAACTGATGGATGAACCGAACGCTTTTAATTATTTCCAGGGTATGCCCTTCAGAATTGCATTGCTTCCCCCATATACAGTACTTCTGTCCAGAGAGTCCCTTACTTCATTAAGATGGAAAGTCATTTCAGTCACAAAAAGCCAGAGTAATCGCGTTTTAATCAACTGAAGTGCACACAAGCTGCTGCCATGGTAAGTACCCCGAGACACAAACGCGGCCCGATGCTGCACTGCCTGCTGCCTCTGGGATGGAGACGCTGCAGATTCCCCTGGCTGGAAAGATGAAGCTGATGGTCTCACTTGGACTGGATGCCCACCTCTCTGAAGCTCACTCGGGTTGAAAAGCACAAGACCCAAGTGAAGTAATTCACTTTGTGCACAATACTAGTGCAGGAGATGGGAAAACAAGGGTGAACGGCTGTCTTTTTGGGAAGTATTCTACTTCACCACAACAACTGCTTAAGAGTAAGCCACAAGTCAGAGTTCAAGGTTCCTCAAATAGATTGCACTTAAACTATTAAAAATTGCATGCTTGGCAACAGTAGGATTGAAACAAAAAGCTCAGAACTGAGGAGGAACAAGTTACCTGGCTTACAAAGGAACTCACATGTGAAAGAAGGCTCATAAAGGGATAAAAAAACCCTAACCCTCAGTAGCTTGGCAAACTTCTTACACCTTCACAAAACAGGGAAATCGAAGCTCTTTACCTAGAGTCATGCTTAACTACTTAGGGCTCCAAGGGGCTCACTTGGAGACTGGGAAATAGCCACAGAAACATTCTATCCATCCTCCTCTGTGCAAAGGAAACAACCATCAGAGCTGTTGGATAAGTTTTCAGCTGCTTTAACTCAGCCAGATGGACCCAAGGATCAGGGTCTTTGCCACAAAGCGCAGAGGGAGATCGATGCTGCATGCCAGAACCACAGAGGCACCAGAACATCAGAAGGTTTAACATTTGCACAGCAAACAAACAAACGTTGTATTTAACTGCACTCAAAAAAGAAATATTTGTTTTCTATAAGCCTTACTTCAAATACAGTATATTTTTATTAGAATAAAAACGCAATCCTGTCAGATGCTGCCGCCAATGAACAGCCTCTGAAGAGTATAGAATACCCCACTTGGATTTTCCCTATAAGGGATCTGGGTTTTTTTAGCATCAATGTTGCTGGCAAGGACAACAGTAAAGTGATAGAATACAAGTTTCAAACTGAGAAAGATCAATTAAAATGGAGTTAATCAAATGCAGACATATTTGTTTCTGGAAATACTACAAGCTTAACTTGTGTTACACCCTCGAGAGTGCTGGGTCACAGAGTCAGACCGCAAATTCTTTATGCGAGGAAAGGAAGGTGAATGGAAGGAAGGTATTGGAAAGAATAGAAGGGTGAATATTAAGAGTAGGAAAAGTACAAAAAAAAAAAAAGAAGGCTGCAAATGTTAGCCAAAACCAGAGATTGCAGAAAGCGCCAAAGAGGAGCCAGTAATTGCATCTTAAGCATACTAACATTACACCATTGAAGCGAAACGGAGCACTCTCAAGTTCACAGTCTTTGTTCTCCATCATGGCTATAAAAGTCAGGACTCCCCTGGAACACACACCACCTACCGCAGCGAAAATACATCACTCTCACGGGGAGGTTCTTCAAGAAGCTGCAGCTTTACATCACGTGCAGCCTGTGTGCCCTGTGATGAAGCTTATGGCAGGATCTTGCCCGCAGCAGCTCTGGCTGCAGCCCCCCGGGCCAGCTTCAGACCCACTAGAGACGCTTCTGCAGCCACAGCCCACTGACGGGGGGCACGTTACGGATACGTGCCAACCGCACAGCTGGATGCGCGCAACGAGAACCCGCTACATCCAGAGATGAGCGGCAGAACCTGGGCCTCGGACCTTCGTCTGCATCTCACAACTTGAGCCGGCATCGGCAATGTGGTGAACTGAACACTGTGATACCTACCCTCTAATCTAGGCATTACTACAGACTCACCATATGAGTCTGCTTTTAATTGTTTTATTTAATTTGACCGGTAACATGGGGGTGTCAGATAACCAACATGCGAGTTTGTAATTCAAAGCGTGATGACCTAAAATTGGACCAGTTTGGCAAATGCAGCTATTAGCCTCTCTGCTTCTCACCAGTGAAAAGCTGGAATAGTAACAAATAACTTACTATGCTTTATGATGTAAAGTTAAAAAAAAAAAAAAAAAGAGAGATCATTACACAGAGCATACTGTAGTGATGGATATCAGAATACAATATTTACAGTAACATCTAATTTTTTCCAGAAAAGCTGCATTACCAATGAGTTCCCCAATAATTCACTCTTACAATTCATATATAAATAAAATCATTCTTGTCATATATATAATTATTCTGCCACCAAATACAAAAAGGTGGAAGTGAACGGTGCTGTGGAGACCGTGTTTGACTGCGTTTGTTTCAGGAGTGAGAGACAGGCTCTTTGGCCAAACCGCGGGAGGCTCACTGTCTTCCCTGCAGCACCCTGTCAATTCACAGGGGACACAGTAAAACTTGTTTGCGTTATCCTTACCATTGCAACAATTAGTGTGAAACAGACGTGAAATAAGCGCCCTGTGTCTCAGAAATAGGTGACTTCACAAGTCTCTGTAAAAGCCAACGATGCCTGTCCCATCACCGAGCCCTTCGCTTCGGCCAGGGCTCGGCAGCGTATGGTTTAACCAGAGCTCCCGCTGGAGAAGCGTTCCCGTCTGTGGGAATGAACGGCACTGCAGAGCTGCAGCTGCTCCGGGGACTCAAAGAGGTGAGAGATTACCGAGTCGCTGGAGAGGGTTGCTTCTCTCTGCAGCCACAATTCAGCATGTGCTACAGCTCTGCCGAGCCTTCTTTGCCTTGGCTCATTAATTTCATCTGTGTTAAAATGAGGTACTGCCTGTGCAGCTTAGATGGGGACTTCGAGGGGGTTTTCCCTAATCAAATTAAGCCACAGGTTTTACATTTAAAAAAGGGGTATATACACAGCATACAATTAACACGTGTATAATTTTTTTCTATTAATTAGGCCTCAATTTCAAAATAAAAGCATTTTCTAACAAGAGGTTTATATATTTCAAAGGTACTCCAAATACGTACACTACATGTATATATTTTTTTATATATATGTAAAATAATTTACAATGGTAGCAATCTTAAAAATTAAGAAGTTTCTTTAATGAGTAATTTAATTCAAGTATGTAAACAATCAGACACCAGAGTAAGTCAGGATCAGAAATAGGCAGGGTTTTTATACTGTACAAGCTCAGAGCTCATTTTAAATGATAAAAAAAACTGGAAAAAATATTATCTGACCAATATTTTGGGGAAAATAATTTTAAACTAAAAATTTTTCATGCTAATTGGAATTCTGAGCACTAATCTATTATTCATTCTGCCATTAAGTACGTGTTGTTGCCTTTGAGTACAGGCCTGAGGCTGGAGCGCAGGAGGGTAGGACACTTGAGGCAGACGTTCGTGCAAGGAGAGAAACGGCCCTTCCCAAGCATGTTTCACAAAGCACTTCGGATGAAGCAAACAAGTATACGCTGCTCACAGAAGCCCATTAAGGGATGGAGTCACAGATGCAGACTTGAAGTTATCATTTTTATTAAAAAATATTTCAGCTGTACTATAGTCTCAGAACAGAGCAAAACACCAGAGGCAAACCAAATTTAGGTCTTGAAGCAGAGATTGAAGAGAAGGCAGGGAGGCAAAGCTATATAATATTACACAGGGAAGATGAAGGCCATTTTATTGTGTTGCTAGTAGCATTTTTTTAAAAAAAAAAAGCTCACAATGGGTTTGCCTGTATGGCAGGACTGGATGAAGCATAAGGCTCGTATTTCATGAAAGAGAACAAAAGCCGACATAAAACATAGGCTGAGCTCAGGTCTGGAAAACCGCGGCTGCACAAGGGGAAGAGAGAAGAACCCCACGAAAACTGACACAAGCGATGTACAATTGACAGAAGGATTCTGTCTCTCGGCTGTTTTGCCTCTGTTTGAACACTAGTGAGATGCTGGTCCTCATCGTGTCTGGCACCGAACGTTTAACGATCACTAACTCCACCTGGGTGCGGCAGACATCAGTGCTTTATTTATGGCCCCAAAAAATATGTTACCATTTTGGTGATAACATCTGAAAGCTGGTAAGTAACATGGACAGTGAAGACGTAGCATAACATTAAATTTAGATTGCAACTAGCAGAGTAGATCCGCGCAGTGTAACTTCCCCGAGTTCACTGCACTTAAGAGGTTTTTTCCGTGTAGCTTCAAACCTGAAGAGACAGACTGTAGCGTAAGGCAGCCAGCAGCAGCCAACTTCAGAAAACACTGAAGATTGGCAAGTGCTTCACCAAATATTTACGTTAAACATAAATTGTTGTTCTCATTAACATCTTAAAGCTGGTAAATGAAGAATCGGGTTTTTTTAAACAGTTACTCACCTCCTACTAGCATTTATTTTTAATTTCTTTAAGCACAGCATATCAGCACAAGGTATTAATCTCTCAAAAAAGTTACGTTTATGAAACACTATTACAAAAACATCATAATTAACCACAAAAGATAGGTCTCATACCTTCTCCTTGCACTTTTAAAATTTAAAAAAAATTTTTAATAATTATAATTCATGGCAGATACGTACCAGCTTTAACAGGGAATCACACAAAGTGTGTGGCTTTGCTGCAAGCTATCACTGCTCCCGTTGAAGTCAGAACAGAGGACCTCAATCAAACAAATCTGGGGGAAAAAAAGCCTAACCTAACTTTTACATTACAATTTGGACACAGCAAATTGCTTTGAAAATTGCGCGGTTTTCTGATAGGTGACCAAGCCTTCTCTCACCTATTTATGTTTTCAGTTGTGAGAAGCTCAAAATGCTTTCAGGAAGGGAGTGGATTTGTAGACATTACATGATCTTATCTTCCAGGGAGGGTGACACAGCCGTTCTCCTATCGTACACTGGCAGGCATAACTAGCTCACAGTTGGAGAAATATTTAAATACGTAAATTCTTGCCTATGCGTGGTGACAGTACTGATAGCCAAAGTAAATCTCCATGATTCCGATCCATGACAGAGGGCAAGGCATGACCTAACAATACTCGATCCAGTTTAAAGAAAGACCAAAAATGAAATACTTGAGAAGAATACACTGGTGCGGAACAGAATTGTGGCTACAGCCTGTAATAACACTATTATGAGAATTACTAAGTGCATGGTATTACTTATACACAAAAAGCCAGAAGATATCAATAGAAAATGAGCAGAATTGACTAACCCCCACCACCAGACTAAATTCCTTAACCGTCTTGTCAAAACTGTACTTCATACATATGATTTCTGCCTGTAAGAGAAGAAATGGCATAACGATATTCTGAATTTATAAGGAAAATAATATTTAATTTCAAGCTTTGCCTCAAGAAAGCCCAAAGTAAAAGTTAAGTAACTACTCCAAGTAGCTGTATGAACGATGCCTTAGAGCGGAGGCCAGGCAGCCAACACAAATCTAGCTCAAGTGGCTTAAAGTTATGCCTTTAGGGTTAGCAAAAAAGAGGTGACATCTGCTGACAAACAGAACATTTTCATGGCTTAAACAGATCACCCATGCTCCAGTATCCATTCTTTCAAAGTGCCGGTGCTCAGTTTTTGCTATTCTTTTCGGGCAGCGGTTTCCATACCTACATTGCTCTGTAACATACTACACAGCAGTAAAACAAATGTGGTTCTTTAACTGACCACATCAGGAACCGGGCAACAGCGCAGTAACATCTCCTAACGCCTGGTGCAACAGAATCAGCTCTCATCCTCCAGAACCCACACAAGGATGCTACAGATTAGCTCTGTTTCTCCTTACGTTCTTTCTTTTGCAGTTTGAGAAGCAGCTAGGACAAGGTTTAAAACTCCTTCTATAAGATGTGTGGAACCTATTTCTGCTGAAGTAAAAATAATATGCCCTTTGCTTTTAATAGACACAGAATCACAATACCTCCCTCCCCCTTAACTTTAATTTATTGCTAACAAATTGCTGCAGTGGAATTCAGGCTCAAACAGGAGCCAAAAGAGTAATGAGCATTGCTAGGTGAGCTGTAATAGCACAGAAATAACCACAGCAATTTTACTCAGACTCTACTATAAACACCAGTTGGTAGACCTGATTTTAAAAAGAAAAAAACCAAGAGACGATTGAACACGTAAGTTGGAGTTGCAACTTTAACTGCAATAAGGTAGAACGTGAACTATGCAGGCACAGTGTTTCTGAGAGCTTTCATAGTAGCATGAAAATCAATCTGATGGGACTGAGCTACTCCAGTGATGCTTTCTCTTACCATGCTTGGCAGTATCTTCACCTGTAACTGTCCTAGTCAAAAAGGCTGTAGATTTATCAATCTGAAGTCTTCAAGCAGCGGAAGTTCTCAAGCAAGAGCGACAGTGATTACAGCAGTTTTATGAGTTGAAAAGCTCCAAACTAATTTCATAATTAAGATTTTTTTTCCCATTATACATTCCTGTGTTACCAACATATACTTAACAGAGCTTAGGACCAGTATAAAGAGATCCTACACATCTGCTAAAGCAGCCTTCTAGGAGTTTCACATCTTTATTATTATATTTTCAGGTAGACATCACTGTAGAAGCCAAGAGATGTGGCAGAACGCATTCCGTATTGTCTCTCCAAAACTCTCCAAACATTCCCTCACTTACAGATAACTCCACTGTGTGTTGCTCTAGTGTCACAGCACAGGACAGTACTCCGTGCAAGCTATGACTGTGATTAAGAACCATTCTAAAGTTGGGGGGTGTGGTGCTGGAGAAACCACACAGCTCTAGGTAAGTACACAAAGAACAGCCTTTTTTAGAGCCTTAACCTGGGATCACGATTTTCAGCTGAGCTTAAGCACTCACTTTGCTCCATCTCAGTTTCCCCATCTGGAAAAGGGAGGAAGAGACAGTCACCCCACTTCACAATTGTTGTGACAACTCTAAATAAAGAGGCCTTCCAAGGAGTATTGTTACTATGACATACGTGTTAATTATGATTCATCATTGGTCTATTTATCATTGTATTAACAGAACTTGTTCCTGTTTTACTTCCTGAGAGGACACACTGTTACCAGTCCAGCTAAAATGAAAATAATGTTTTTACTTTTACTAAATAATGATTTCATTTTTTTTCTTTGTTTAGGGATGAAATATAACATGGGATTCCAGCAACCAAAAAAAGTAAGTTTTCAGAAGTGCACAAGGAAAAACGTACCCGTATTGCGAGTATGGATAAAGGTGGCTCAGAGCAGGCTGCTCCAGTGGAGATGAAGCATTGAAAAGGAAAGATGCATCAAAGCTTTGCCATGAAGTGCAAATTTTCCTTTTAAAATATGAATTTGATAAGCTACGCAACTTCAGTCTAGGAAAAAAATCATGAAACTAGATATTGCTAAAAGATACTGTAAACTTTGCACATATTCCTATTCTGTATGAAATCGTACTGATCAAATTAAGGCCTGGAGAGGTACTCCAAAACAGGCTAAAGAAAAACCCTGGTGCAATCCCTCCATCTAGTGGCTGTTGGCAGCCGGAGAGCGGCGGGGCCGCCAGCGCTGCCTGTCCCGGCTGGAGCTGCCAAAGCCCGCGGGGTCGGCATCCTGGGTACAGCTGCCAGCGCCTGGGAAGCCGGGATTCGATAGCCCTCAGGTATCGGCCACGTCAGGAGGAAACAGGACTGAATTTCAGCCGCTCGGCGAGGGGTAGTATTTAGAAATACAGCTGGTATTTTGCACAGACAAAAACTTTAATGGGCCTCATCCCACCAGGGGTAAGCTCCGAGGCGCAGGCAGAGCGCCCCGGGACGCGCTGCCAGGCGGCCCCCCAGCCGCCCCATCGCACCCCGAACCGCCAGCACAACGCCGCAGAGGCCTCAGCTCCGCCACAGTGTGCAGAGTACTCTAAAAACTGTCTTTAATACTGATCTGTTCTGGGTTTTGTATAACAGTCATCATTTTAAGCAACACACCTACCAAATACTACAATTTGATTTTTTTCTTTTGTCACCAGTGCTTTTTGTAATGAATAGTCTCTTTGAGACTTTTTTTAATCTCTCACCCTTAAAGAAGTATGTGGCAAGATATAACCTCCATGACAGCACAATTTTGCTAAGTTATCAATAGCATACCTTTTTTTCAGCCAGAGAATTGTAAAATCACTGTTACGATTAAGATTGAATTTGCCACCTTGAAAGCGCATGACCCTACTAATCCCCACGCCATACAACTTAAAACTCATCCAGTATCTTGTCTCTGAAGGCAGTTTTAAATACTATTAGGGAGCAAATAAAGACTGAAAATCATAAATTTCCAATTTATAAAAACTCTAAATAAACATTAGGTATTTTAGGTAAGCTATAAACATTCTGCAGCTGCTTCCTCTGCTGGAATACTCCCTCGCGGCTCACATGCCACTTGGCTCCCAGGCGATTCCTCAAAACGGGGCTCACAGGTAGTTACACACTGTCCAGACCCAAATGGCAGTCTTAGAGGCACAGACACGTAGGGAGGGATTTAATTCAGCTGTTCTGAGGAGCAGGATGCAATGGAGCACATCTGGGCTGCATGCCAAACGAAGCATTAAGCAGAGAGATCCCCCTAATGGGCGAGAACAGGTCCCAGAAACCCCTCACCACAGGCTCACTCTGGTCTCACTTGCCTAATCCCAGGCACAGCTTCATTCCCGGCCTCACCACGTCTCGGTGCCTTTGGTGCCAGGGTCGCCTCCCTCAGCCTGTTCACGCTGCTGCCACCAAACCCGCTTCCGCGCTGCAAAGCCCCCAGGCTCCCCCTGCGCCCTCCTTCACATCCTCACTGGCGCTGGAGACCTCCCTTCCCCGCCGGGCTTCTCTGGGCACGACGGCACCCAAAGAGGGGGGAAAACCCAGCAGATCTGTGTGCCAACGGGCAGTCGGGAAGAGCTAAGTCAGTCCTCAAAACACTGGGATACCTTGTGTGGAAGTTTCAAAGACAACACATCCAAGACAAACCCATCAAAGCGTGGGGTCAGGCACCACCTAAAGCACAGTTAAAGACAAATCTGAACTGGAGTTCACCAGCCCAGGCTCATCTCAGCCTTCGATTTGCATGGGAGCACCAAAGAAGGCGATAAGAGAGAAGTCCTTACCACAACGTGGGCACAGCGTTGAGGACTCGCAGCAACGTGTTCTGTTGTCCAGCTCTGCTCAACTCAGAACGTATGAGCAGATCCACGCTAACTTGTACAAGCTGTTAATTGTGACAAACATTTTCTCATTTACTAACATCATTCATTTTTTTTTCCTCCCACCAGGACTGTGTTTCCAGCAATAACCAGGACAGAAGATTAAGGAAAACCGCGTCAGAGGGAGTGGCAACGGCAAAGCAGAGCGACTCATTACAAAACGTGCCCCCTCAGCTTCAGAGCACAGACAGAAGGCAAGGCAGCATCATGTTTGTCATGAAAGATCAACAGAAAGGTGAAGAAATTAATTCCATCAGGCTCCATAAGCGGAGGAGGAGATTTATAATTAAGAAGAGCCCAATTCTGATTTCCATGAACAGCTCCCTTCTCAACCTGCCCACGCTTAAATCCGAGGATAGAAACAACAACAAGTGGAAAAGTCTCTATGAGATCCAAAGAGAAAGAAAGCGGGTTATGAGGGAAACCTGTTCTAAATACAAGAGTAATAACAGAAGAATAATCACTCCTTATCACGTTTCGAGAATATTTGTAGAAGATAAATACAGAGTTTTATACTGTGAAGTCCCAAAAGCCGGCTGCTCCAACTGGAAACGGGTGCTCATGGTTCTCAACGGGCTGGCTTCGTCCACAAAGGACATACAGCACAACACGGTGCACTACGGAAACTACCTAAAGAGGCTGGATGGGTTTGATCACAAAGGCATTTATCACAGGCTCAACACTTACACGAAGATGCTTTTTATTCGTGAGCCTTTTGAAAAGCTGGTATCTGCATTTCGGGACAAGTTTGAACACCCAAACAATTACTACCACCCGGTTTTTGGAAAAGCCATCATTTCCAGATACCGCATGAATGCCACCAAAGAAGCACTAAGGACAGGCTCTGGAGTCAAATTTAAAGAGTTCATTCAGTATCTCCTGGACGTACACAGGCCCGTGGGTATGGATATCCACTGGGATCACGTCAACAGGCTTTGCAGCCCATGTTTAATAGACTATGACTTTGTTGGGAAATTTGAAAGTATGGAAGAAGACGCAAACTTTTTCTTGCACTTAATTGGTGCTCCACAAAATTTAACTTTCCCCACGTTTAAAGACAGGCACTCCAACGAAGAGAGAACTACCACCAAAATTACACAGCAGTACTTTGCACAGCTGTCTCCTTCTCAACGACAACGAAGCTATGACTTCTACTACATGGATTATTTGATGTTTAACTACTCAAAACCTTTTGAAGATTTATATTGATTTGAGAGCTGGGATGTTTCCACAGTTATATCCCTTGAATTCCATAACAAATCCAGGTGGCTCCTGTTTATATATACTTGTCTGTTAGTAAACAATCTGTCCAAGAGCAGGGAGAAAACCCAAAACAGAACATAAATGGCTAGTGATGTTTACACCTTCACCTTAATTGCCTCCTTTTTCAAATCATATTTTTTCTATAATTTCTCCATATGAAATGTATATACCTATATGTATAAAATTATATGTCAGGGCTCCCAAATAAAGCACATAATTTTCCATGCTGGTGTGGCCTGTGTTTGCACTGGGAGGAGGGTTTGAAACTGGGGAAACACAGCTGAAAACTCTACAGTGCAGCCAGTATTTCAACCGCTTTCCTATTTGGAAAATAAGTCCGAAAAGGACAGAGTAGCAAGAAAAAAAAAAAAAGGACACAGCAAGCAATATTTACAGCTCCTCAAAACCTGCAACACGTGAAGCCACACACTAAACAGGCACTACGGATTTCAAGTAGACTGTTATTTTCAGGTATTCTTAAGTTAGTTTGGGAGAAAGAGCGCATCACACTTAGCACTGTTCAGAAACACACTGGTGAAAACAACTAATACTTCGTGACCATGCGAGTGCAGTATTAAACCAGATGCTGCAGCTCAGAGCGAGGATGTGCTCTCTCCCCCTTCACTATTTCCCTTATGGCACATTCATCACCAAAAAAGATAAAATGCAGGCGAACATTTGCATCTTTATAAGTGTTATTAGGATTCTTTTAATCCTTTACATTAACATAAATCTCAGGTTTAATCTTCACAGTCACCAGGAATATCAAACCATTCCTTCACAAGAACAAGCAGGAATAAAGGCAACTCCCTGCCCAACAGGGCAGTTCTTTTCAGTGCTGCAAACAGTTTGCACTTGTCTCAGTAACAGTTAGATCTGGTTTGACACACAAAAAATATTCCAGGTGTTTTAGTTCAGCTGCTCGTTTTCTACACTTAAGAGAAGGCTTTCTTTCATCTCTAGCAGAAATCTCTTGTGAGAATCAAATACAGGACCTTCCCCGGGTTTTGTAAATCTTCACACTACTCCTGTATACAGCACCCTTGTTCACCTGTCCTTTAACCCCTTGAGATCTGACACTTAAATTAGCCATAGTGGAGCAAGTCCCAAACTCCGCCACAACCCCAGACCTGAACTCCCCAGTAATTTCTACAGTTTGTATTTCACAGCCAAGAATCCCACCACAACCAGCGCCGTACAAATGAACCAACACCTAAGAACAAACACTTCTTCCGAGCAGTCTCATGTTTACCATTGCAGATACAAAAAGTTCACTCATACAGATAGTTTCATGCACCACAATTCCCCAGAGACACCCAGTGTCTTTTTTGGGTTTTCAGTTTTAATACAGAAAAATTGTTCTAAAATACCTTGTACTGCAAGCTTTACTGGCAGAGACTTCACACACCCAACATCAAACTTTCAGTTTTTGTTCAGAGAAGAACCATTTGCATGAGAAAGGCAATGGGGGACTTACATTGCTGCATGAAGCCGGTTACTGCTCCCGGTCCGCCCAGGCTCCTCTTCACCACCTGAGGATAACTGCTGCTGCAGCCAGCCCCCGACCCACCTTTACCCCCCTCTCNCACCAGATCCTTTTACAGCTTAATTTCTACACACATCAATTAGAAGAGCTACAGCGTTAGGTCACACCTGAAAGCCTTTGTGGGTGCAGTTACACACCAGTAAAGTGGTCACTGTATGAGTGGAAAAAACTACCTGCAAAATTGCACTTCTGGTTGTATCAAACTGGTGCTGTTCCTAATACTACCCTCCCCACAAACTATTTTAATTAAACATATTTACTACTCCAATAAAAGCTAACAACAGGGGAATAAAGGCAATAAGGATTTTAATGACGAATGAAGATGAAGACTTTGGCAGGGCTTGATTTTGTCTGGGGTAACAAGCTTGCTTTAAACAAAGACTGCTAAATAAAGTACTTGCATGTTTATGGCAGGCCGTACGTGGCACCGCAGCATCTGTTCTGCAGTACCTCACGGAAGACAGCAGTAATCTTCTCAGTGCTTAACGCTGTACTTAATACTGGCTGGCTGCATTCATTTGCCTTTCTTACTTTCATCCCTTACTCCTTATGGACCAGTAGAAACAAGGCAAGAAATGGTTTCAAAGGAAAAAAAAAAAACAGATCTGTAAAGACAGATACTTTAAAGCCAGAAGAGATGTGCTATCTTGAACCAAAAAAAAGCTAAAGCAGCAGACAAGCAAACTAATATTTTCACATCAATCAAAAGCAAATTGAGTGATGGCGATTTGCAGAGGTTTGTACTATAAAAGCCCCCCATACTACAACAGATCTTTACTATGGTTGACCTTGTACCAGTACTGCCAATTTACGGGAGACTGCACAATATCAAAAGTGAAGATGGATCAGGGATAGGAGATCACCTTTTTTGCCACAATTTGGTTTATTGGTTTACAGCTTATCTTCATAATGATTGAAGTAATGAGTTTTTAAAGTTTTCCAAATGTAGGTGCCGAGTTCTGGTGGTCCTGTTCCCCCCCAGCCTCGTCTGAGCAACTTACTGAGAAAGTCCACTCTTTGGCTGATCAAACAGTATCTTTATTTAAGAGAGCACGATGCGCAGGGTAAGGCAGACCCGCACACAGGGACTGCAGGTACTACACAGAACAGGACTTTAATCCTTAGTTTCTTTGCGCCCCTGCTCCCATTTGGGTCACGCCATTGCTGACAGTAGAAGCAAGAGCACACCTATCTCAAATCCACCTATAAGTAGCTACTTCTATACATGCATATACAGTGCATAGAAAGAAATCTGGCAAATAGCATTCTACATACTAAGGTATTTATTAACAGAAGGATTTTAATATAAGAACTCACAAATGCATGCCAGGGAGACATAATCCCACAAAGATGAATTGTAAAAAGAATTCATTCAATATCAAAGACACACATTGTCTTTTAAATAGTTGTTCTTTTTACAATCATACAAATTAGTCAGGCCAACTCAAACAGTACCATATAATCTGGAATTAACAGATAAAACTGAAAAGAGGTTTTCTGTCTTTGGTTTGCTTAATTACTATTGCTTTCTTACTGTCACAAGCTGCTTTAAATCACTGAGTTGAGAGACAGTCTTTTCCTGCCCCCAACCAGAAATCACACAGGTGGCTGGGCGCAGTCCAGCCAACCATTTGGAAGAGAAACAGAACAGTGCAAATCTCAGCCTGGTCTGTTCATTTTCATTTCAGCGATACCAGAAGAGCAGCTGCATGCAGCGGTAGCTTGTTTCCAGAGCACAACGTGAGAGACGAGGCAGAGCACAGCCTGTTTGAGCTGATACCGCTCCCAGGGATTCCCTTCAGGTTGGCATTGATGTTTGTGGTGGCTTCAAAGCCTGGGCATGCACCTGCCCACTCTTCAGCAATGACTTGGGAAGTGTCCCAAGCTTCATATGGCGAGATGCACGTAACTGATTTTCGTGCCAAGAAAACAGCTACTGGTTGCTAAAAAGGGCCAGCAATTTTCTTAGCATTCATCAACAGAACCCAGCAGACAAGCCTGTAAACAAACATCTCTAATGGCTTCCAGCATGGAACTGCTGGAAGGCGGCACTGGAGTCAAGTCCAAGAGAGAAGGAGATTTCACATTAACTGTACAACTGATACTTACCGCTTACAACTTTCGCCAAAATTTCTCAGAACTGTCTGTTCAAATCGAGGTGTCCCAAATTAAACATGCAGTTAGACTCTCAGGGGATTCAAGTGTTAAGAATGGCAGGCACTCACCTATTCCACACTTCAATTTAATCCTGAAACACGTGAAAGCCCCACACATAATGCATCGCTCCAGCAGTAAGGGCAAGACAGCGTAGAACACACTGACACCGAGCGGGAGGACAGACATGACTAAGCCTTGCTCACTGCCACCAAGCATTTGGTTAACGCATTATGAGGCAATTGATGCAGCTAGCCCTGACCCATACTAGAGAATGAGAGTAATGTTTGCTTTATGACTCGCCTAATAGAAACACTCAGCCTTGTAAAAATATTTTCTGGTCTGGTTTAATGAAGAACACCAAACATTTAGATTAAAAGTAACACTTAGGGAAGTCCTACGCATACACAGAACTCAGTGGACAATTAACTTGCACTAGCAAGGAACATACACACATAAGACCTTTCAGGTGGGTAAATCTTTTAAGTGTCATTTTCCAGGCAGTTTGTCCCATGGTGATTTTTCCCCAGTTGCACAAATAAGGTCTTTCAAATTCTGCCATCCACTGCCATTTTTGCCACCAACCTCTTTTTTAACTGAAGATACACATTTAAGAGAATTGCAGTGGAGGTCAAGTTTTCCATTATGTACCTATCTTGTATAAGACTTAAATTCTTCTGTTTAAATTCAGCTGTTACAGTAGTGCTGGCCCTATGTTTCACATTCAGTTTTATAGGACTCTCTCTCAGTGATCTTCTCTAGCAGCGTCATCATCTTTTCCTGGAGCTTAAAATTACGCTGTCAGGTTATGAAAAGTGAAAGAGCCTTTCAGAATCCAACTTTTCCACAGTTGTTTTCTCAATCTGGGATTCCTGTCCAGATTTATTTTCACTTAATCTGGGAAATTTCCTCTCAACATATCCAAACATAAGTAATGTCACCAGCTGCAAAAGGTGTTAAGATTCCATTCAAGCAGAGGGAGCAGCAGCATGGGAAGCAAGGGCCTAAGGCAACTGCACTAAGAGCTTGTCCCAATCCATTAACCACTAGTGGAGGTGGCTTCTTTCCTAAGAAAGGAAAGCTCCAGGCTACAGTTCACCTTCACATTCATAGATACAGACTAACGTACATTATGATCACAAGAAAAAGTTATTTTATCTTCATTTTAAGTGTGCATCCAGTCAGCATAACCCTTTCTGGGTACCGTGATGCAGCCCCAGAGAAGTCACATGAAGGTGACACCAGCCCACATATAGCGACATACGCTGGAGGCCACAGGACACAGCTTTAGCTGCCTGTTTCTATAGAATGTCAAATAGCTGACCTGCTTCTACAGTAATCATTCACCACAACGCTCCTACACCTAGTAGGCGTCAGGTATGCTAACGCTTAGGGCAGGTAACTGGGAGATTTGGCCTACTATTCATCTGTTATCTCACTGGTTTGGGTCTGATTCCCTAGAATTGCTCTGCTTATCTTTCCCCATCTCTGGTGTGGAGGAAAATTCAAGAATGATATAATCTTTAGTGGTTTGCATTGCATTGCGTTTCATTTACTGATCTCAAATTCAATTTTAATTTGCCTATAGCAATGTATAATGGAAACGATTTTAGCCTGATTTTTTTTCCCCAACAGTATCTCCTTTTCTATCAGAATTTTTTTTTAAATGTTACCTAAAAAAGCCATAGCCACTACAGCACAGGTAATGTGACCAATCAGACAGGCAATGTAATAGAGCAAGACGCTACAATATTTAGATAGTCTCACATTACATTTCTGCACTGAAATCCATACAGACATGAATCCTGCTCAAGTGACACACTGTGTACTCATCAAGGTAATATTGTCTTTATAAATCAGACGTACAGTGACCATTTCAAGCAGTGTGGAAAATGTGGCAGACATAACATGAGATGGGTTATGAATCTGACAATTTATCCATGTTTGTCTGTGAAAAAAAGGAGTTTATTTTTTATTATCTAAAATAAATCTGAGAACTTCATTAGATCATCCCACCGAAACTGAACGTCAGGTTTATATTATTATATCAGGTCCACGAAGCACACAGCAGCTGGTAATGACCAAAAACATTTTGCCTTGGAGCTCTTTCAAAATTAACCATTCAGAACAAAAAGCTAGGCCTGCCATATTTGACCAAAATAAACAGTTTATAAACACTCAAGAATGAACATGTGCAGAAAGAAAACCAATTTTAGAAAAATTTAGAAGATAAAGGGATGATACATACGTCCTGAAACTCTAGATATATACCTGATCACAGGAAGCAGAAAGAGAGGCAAATAAATATGAGAACAATGAAATTCCAGTAAATTGTGTTAAAACACACCCTCTACCTATGTTCACTTCATTTCTGCACCACTGGTTCCAAAATAGCATTATGACACCCATTTAAAGGTTCGGCCCAGCCCTAGCTGGAACACCACTGCCCGGTCGCTCTGGGGTAACAGGGAGCTGAGCACTAAAGCAGGTTGCTAAAGCTGTGTCTGAGCAAGGCAACGGTGAAGGTGGTCAGAGACAAAGCGGTGTGATCGCTGCCAGAACGACAGTGAGTTGAGCCTGCTTGTTAGGGTCCAGCTGGGCAGGTGGCAGATAGCCCTGACTGCCCGGGACAGGAGAGCCCAGCAGCCCATAATAAAAACCCCAATCTCATCATTGCTTAGCAAGACAACACCGAAGAAAACTTTGTCTCATGCCAGAGCTGGTATATACTTGAAAGCGGTAACCCGCTGATGAAATGGATTTCCACTTCAATTGGGTTTCACTAACATAATCAGAATGTCCAGATACCAAAGAGCTTTGGATTGACTTGACTTAATTCAGTGACAAATGAGTTTAGTTGAATCCTTGCCCCATCCCACAGAACATGCATTTTCAGTTACCTTCTGCATGGTTGCATTGCCCAAGTAGTCTACAAATGAGGTCCCAAATAGTATATACCATTTATCCTTTTTCCCCCTCTTTCACAAGGAGCTGCTTCTCCCCCAGTAGTCATTCTTCTAGACCATGAGAAAAAAGTAATGCACAGCATTACAATAAAGGCTGGTTTTGAACACATTTTCCCACCCCCTGGCTTCAACTCAGACATCAGTTTCCTTGCAGGTGTATCTGACAAGCACCCTGGAGTAACACCTTACAAAATCCAGAGCTTTCCAAACCAACCGACTTTGGAGGCACTGACTCTTCTGTTGTGCCTCTGCAGTAAAAGGGAAGTACTGGCATGGCTTGGAGCACGTGCAGGAGCACTGCCCACACACTGTAGCAACCTGTGGGTGTTCAAATCTCAAAAGTATCTTACTCCACTTGTCTTCGATTCAGATTTTATGTTGTAGCCTTGCAGGTTGTCTGCAAGCAGGATGGTTTCAAGCCAGATGTGTGTGTTTGTCACCTATTAAAGTCTCCCTATCTCTCCCAAAACATCCACAAAGAAATAGGACTGGGGAGAAACTACACTGCCCCACCCAACTAGCGGTCTGGTTTTATGTGATCTGAATCTTCTCAGCACTTTTTAAATACCCCTGTATTTGGACTAACGCCTATCTTTTGCAGGTTTAGCATGTGGCACAAATACCATATGATGGCAAACAGACAGGGCTGCCAGTTTTGAAACTCTAAGCTAGTAACATGGATTCACGTTCTTCCAGAGGGCGATTAAAACCTGGATATACGCTCAGCCTCACTAATCCAAGTCTGTGGAAGAAATGCTAATGCAAATTCAAGTATATACATCCGCACTTCAGTTCTGCCTTCATTGACTGTTTGATTGGTAATTAAGGCATATATTTGGTTCCAGAGATATAGGAAAAAACCCTCAAATCCCAAAGAAAGCCATTGAATCTGAGCCCAAGGTTATTCATCATACTGTCTCTAATTGTATATAAAGTATCTTTACCGCCTCAAAAATGTTTTTTTATTTAAAATATTATGGGATTTAAATATGTCACAATATTCTGGATATCTTGATTAGATCTCCTTTAATATACTGCCTCTGAATAATTCGTAATTTATTTAACACCACTATAAATCTCACAGAAATGAAGAACTCTTACTAATCATTAAGATTAAGGAGAATTTTTAGCCTGACTAGACTAGCAACAAAATTTGATAAGGGGAATTTTTTTTCTTAAACAGTGCTTTTTACTGTCTTCTTGTAATTAAAGTTTCAACCAAGGTCCCATCAGGCCAATACTGATCCCCCCTGTGAATCAAACAGACCCTCAAGTCTTCACATTTTCAGAGTTAAGTCTCACTGGTAACAAGCATCTGGGAAGTTTTTGACTAAATCAAGCAAGAACTCACTAAGATTAAAAGCCTAAAGAATTTTGCTCCTCATTGACATTTAAAAAATTTTCCACATCATTCCCCTGATCCCACAAGATCACATGCCCTCACAAAATGCTACACAGGTTACTTCCCAGGGTTCACTGCAAGGGAAGGTAGGCTACAGTGGCTATAGGTGCTGATTTCAAGTCAGGTAGCCAAAGTACATTAAAGCTTGCTGTAGATGCCCTTCCTCATTCAGATGTCCCTCAAGATTAGGGCATAAAAATCGGTACAGTGAAAGCCAGGGAGGGCACGGAACGCGTGCTGAGCAGAAAGCCAGCAACAGGGCTAAAGGAAAGGAAGGACTATGCAGAACCACTGGGTGGAGGAAGAACTGGCTTGGGAAGCACTACAGGATCTGCCCAAGGGAGAACACACTACCTACACACTTGGGTGGCTGGGCCAGGACTAGTCCTGCAGTGGAACTGCTTTCTATGCATTCCTCTCACCTACGGAAGCTCTAGCGGGACCATTCTTGCTTGGTTTATGGCTTCTGTGCCCCTTACATCCAGAGGACTAGCCTAGAAACGAAAGCACGGGCAAGAAGGGAAGATCTACTGAAAGGCCAAATGGATAATCAAAGCCTCAAACTCACAACACAGACGAGGTTGGTCTTGCCTGACCATCCAGGTCTCTAACTGCATTAGAGCCAGCTGTACACTCCATCCAGAGGTATGGGTACTCGAGAGGCTATTTCCTTAGGTAAGAAAGGGCTCCCCAGACGCAGGCAAGGGAAGTCTTGCTGTTACCTTAAATATGCATAATAGCTCAGTGCACAGCTGCTTTTTTTTTTTTAAGCATTTACCAAACACACCTCAAAACAAGCATTAACTTTGATCAAAGACAGCTCTTAAGCAAGCATTACAATAAAGAGGACACTGTACCTTTTACCACACCATAACAGTGTAAGATCTTACGATATTTACCATGAAACAGAAGTAGCAGTGTATATAGCATTTGATCATCTGCAGAGTTCACCAATACCAGTTTTGTGTTAGTTTTTTTCTGCTCCAAGGAACTGAAAAAAACTAACAGCATTGTAGCACAGCCAGTCAAGACAAAGGGAAAGTAAATCAAAGCACCAAACGGAGAAGAGGCAGATATCCACACATACCAGCTCTGCATTCAAAGTTACCTTCCTGTTTAGAGAAAGGTTTTCCCTTTCATTCCCTTCTGAAGCATTCAATATAGCTTAGTGCCAAAGGCAAGATTTCATACTCCGCAGAAGAACAATTCTGATGTTCTATGGAAAGTCTGATGTAGCTTGTCCCAGTGCGTTTCTCTTGCATCCTACTGCCTGCCTGTAGCCTTAAAGAATAAGGACATTTTATTATATAGGTGATCCAGTGACAGAAAGGTATAAACTATTCAGGCAAAACATCTTGCTGCAGTTTTAATATCTGCAGACTACCATGTTCCAGTTTTGGTATCGTAGTGTGAGGAGAGAAACTGGACTTCACAAGATCCGATGTGAATCATACAGAAGCCAACTTTATTGAATTACTGCTGTAATACATACATATATACAATTCAACTGTCCCTGCGCGCGTTCACGCACCAGCCGATTGGTCAGTACTCCTCTGCACGAGGCTAGCACGCAACTCCGCTTCACCTCTGATTGAATCATTCAAACTCTTATTTCTGGTTGGTTCGTTTAATGTCTGTTTTTCCTCCTGTGCTTCTGGCGACACCTTGTTTGGCTCCTCAATCGCTGTCGTTCCTGTTTTTCTCTCCTCAAGGTGACTTCAAAGACGAGGGTTTACAGATAGTTCACCTTCTCGTATGACTGGTTCAATATATGTCCATTTTCTCCTAAATACAGCGGTGGAAAGAAAAAGATTAAGATCTAACTAGACTCCTTAACCAAAACTATTTAAGTTATGACACTTATCATGGTTTGGGCTGGGCTGGCCACTGAAACAAACGACAGAAAATTGGTTCGTTTTACCTCAAACCAGAACAACGCTGCTTGCTGCAGGTACTTAATAGACCTATTATCCACAAAAAGCAATTTATTTTTTCTTTAATACAGTGTGTTCTTTTGGAAAGAAGTGAATGAAAGAAGATGCTGCCTTCATTTAGAAGTACAATACTAAGCACCAGAAGCTTAAGTAACTCTCGATCACAGACTGCTGAGCTGCTTCAAAGATCAAGCTACTACAGCCAAGACCATTTGAGGCAGATAATGTAATAAAAACGTAAGTGCTTCAATTAGTTCTTCAAAGATAAAAATTGTCACAATGAAGTTTGTCCAAGATCAAAAGTCTCAAACCAATCTAGGGGCACCAAGGCAAAAGCCATCCCAGCAAGAAACTCCTCCTTTCTCTGTGGCCAGACTATCACTCTAAAGCAGCATCACCATCCCCTGCCATGCAGTTCTTGTACAGCACCCAGCGTTTCACACAGAACGTCAGTGAAAGTGTCAGAGAATGGCCACAGGTGGTGCAAGGCCCCTTCAACAATGAATTTATTGTAAGTAAGGAAATGGTCGCACAAATTCACTATCTGAGCTATTGCTCGGACTTGAACTGTCATTAATCCTTTGCAAGGATTGCCACTATAAATGGATACATGGGAAGTCTGCTGAAGCTTCTCATAGCTTTAGAATCAAAACTTCATATGATTAAAATTGGCAATTAACTACAAAAGCGACACGGTACACTCAAATAAAAAGTCACCTAGTATTCAGCTCTGTGTTTGACCACCGGTCCACATAAATTCAGTTTAGAATGGCGAGAAAGAAAAAACCAAATCTTTATATTTCTTAATAGGTGGTACTTAGTCAGTCTTCCACGATGCATCTCAAAATGCACTATGATTTTCCTACTGCAATCTTTTACTCTTCTGTCATTCAACCCTATGAAACAAAAGGCCCATCTGCAATAAGAACAGGAAAATGCACCTGACAAATTAAGATATTTTATTTATCCATGTAGGACTTACCACACTGTAAGACAGTGCTGTCCTGTCGTTTCCCCTTAGTTTTTGCCATACTCTCCAGTGCCTCTTCCTTTACTGAGCTGTGATACCAACAACTGTTTGTATCCCCTCAGCCATCAATTGTTTAAATAGCTGTCTTGGAGGAGGTGGCCTGTTCCTTTGAAAACCATTTGTTTGCATGTCAAGCAATAGTAATGTCAAGTTTAAAAAGAAAGAGGGGAAAAAAAACCCAACAAAACTTACCCTTCATAAGCTTTTTTGGTTTTGAAAGAGCTGGCAGCTGCCTAAGAGGGAAAAATTGTCCCAATAATAGAGGCTGTGCTGCTGGAAAACACCATTTCTAAAACTGTTGATCATTAGCAAAACACCATAGATTAGGATGTTTTTAACCAGCAGCACTAGAGGAGAGGTGACTACAGTCAGCGAACAGAGTTTTCCCCATAATTACTGAAAAATGAAACTAATTTCTTTCCACCCTGGATGGCTTTCACCTCTTGCCAGCAGCATTAATGTAGAATATGGATATCAATAATGAGGATAGTAAAAACTGGAAGTGTTTTAAGATTTAAAGACTGACCTTTTTAATGCTGTTCATGTGTAGTGTGGCATGCCAAATAATTAATACAACTCCTTTTTACCAATTCAAAATGTGTACTTCTCTACACAGAGCTGCAGTTCTCATGCTATTAAGGGCAACGCTTGGCCCTTTTGCATCCGTTCTTGGATCATCAAGTACTTTAGATGAAATTATAGCAATGCAACTTTCATTTTGTAAGTCTCTTACCTTCCAAAACTAATGTTTTTTTAAACATACACATCCTTGGGGATTACAAACACGTTGTAAAAAACACTAGCAGCAAATCCCTATGTATCTAGTTTGTAGCAAGGCCAACAGAGTCTCTAGTAGTCAGCTAGGAGCTTCACCTTTCCCATGGACTTTTATTCAATCAGTTTTTAAAAAGGAGCCTACAAACGTCTGTTCTGTATCTCCTGTAAGTGATAACATTTCTATGAATAGCACAAATTGATGGGGAAAACGCCTTCTCTAATTACTCACTATGGAAGCAAAGAGTCCAAACCAGAATTCACAATCAGCTTAAATAATAATCGGCCTAATGACTAGGTTGGTGACACAGAGACAGAAGCTTGAAGGAACAAAATGAGTGGCTGCAGGGTTATCACGGGGGAAGCTGTTGCTTATGAGCTAGCAGCTGTTGAAAAACCTCCTCTGAGAGTTTGAAGAGACTTGCAGCAAAGAACCAGAGATCCAGCACCAACTGAAAGAGTTATAAATAATTTTGTACCAATGCACTTTCCATATACCAGCAGCCAGAGGATGCAACATCCCCTAAGAGACCAGATACATTTACAAAGATCACCCCCACAGAAAAGGAGGCTGCAAACAGCTAGACTCACATTTTTAACATACTGCAGCAGGATGAAAGACAAGGACTGTAGAATGAAGACCTACATTATGAAGATGTCACCTCTAAGATTTATACAAACATTCAATAGTGAAGGTTACAAACAAAGCAAAAAGAATGAGTTGCTGCTTTCAAATAGATAAGCAAACAGAGGCTTACATGGGGTAAAACCAATTGTTTTCTGCTTCGTAACGATTCATGGCTGTGAGCACACGTACAGAGCCATATGCCCAACCCTGACAATGCCTGTGGCATTGAGAAGTACTCAGCACCTCTGCTCCAAAACACACATTTGCTCTTTGTCTATTGCTTCTTGTGAAAGATACAGAACCTTTCTTTGCCATTTCTGGCAGTGGGGTTTACTGTATACATGTATTAAGGTTTCCCGTTAACAAAAGATGTCACAGCTACAAATCTGTAATTTTTATTTTCAAGGGGCTCCTGATGCAGTAGGGACTGAATTCTGTACATTAAAGGAACACTCAAAAGGAGCTCAAGACTTTGGAAGACTGATCTTTGCATATAGGTCTTTGCTCAAGACTGATCTTTGCATATATATATACACACATACTTGCCAGCAAAGAGGAAGCCTGGGGACAGTATTCAGCAGTGGTCTTCTGCATCTGCTCACTCTGCATAAACTCTGGGGAAAAAGAGGCAGCATCTTAAGTATTTCATTTGTATGCCATGCTTTTTTAATCTTTCTCTGCCTTTAACCTCTATGTTAGGTAGTAAGCTAATCTCACCACAACCTCTCAAGAACACAGGCTTGAATCCTACCATCTTACTCAATTTTCACTGGTTTACACTATATTAAAAAAGCCTAGGTCTTCATGTGCAAAAGTGAAATTTCACTTAGCTCCTTTCATCTCACTGTACCTCACATTTTATTGTTTGAACAAGCTTACAGTATCAAGCCACGGCACAGCCACTTAGTATTCTTCAGCAATGAAACCAATCCTACTGCAAGCCAGTAAGAACAGGGAGAACCAAGAACCTTCTCCTTGCATGGCATAGTATAAGTGAGAATTGTGATTTCAACCTCAGGACAGAGATGAGATGAAAACACAGTGACTGCAGAGCTACAGGAGGGATAACTTAAACACTAGCCCTCTCACAGGTCTAGGCCAGAAGTAAGAACAGAGGCAGGCGAGGGGAGAGAGCACAAAAGTGCTCTCCAGAGAGCTGTCACACTTAGACAACTGCCAGGAATTCTGACATGGCAGAGCCCAAGCAACCATTTTGGAGAGGTCCTTTAATAAATACACTAAATTACCGTAATTTCCAAATAATTGCAAGCACTGTGTATTTTCTGAACCCACATATACAGCTAGTTCATAACTGAGCAAAGCCCAGTAATTCCCCGAGCCCGTCAGCAGTGGGTCAGTTTCTTGGGTAGATGGGGCTTAAGGGCAGGTACCACGGCACAGCTGGAGCTCCGCAAGGGGCTGCAGGAGACATTTATTTCTCCTGACACTGTAACTTACTGTGTCAGTCAATGTTATCTGGGTCACCGCTACAAGTTCATGCGGCATCAACAGCAGCAGCAGCTCTGCTGGCAGGCTTCCCTTCAGTACCTACAATGATGGAATATTAGCATCCAGTCCTGATCACTGGAAAACTTAGATTACAACATCTTACCCAGGCGAAACTTCAGCCCATGTTCCAGATGAGAGAGGAGAGTTATCAGTGAACAGTAGCATAATTGGATGGCACTCTGGCTGTCAGACATCCAGCACAGGGGATTGCACTGCAGCTGCCACTCCATCTTTGACAATAAACTTAGTGCATTTACTTGGTTCTTCTCCTCTCCCTCAATTTGCCTTACAAGCTGGTTGTGAAGCTGCAGAACAGACATGCATTTTAACCTTCCCCCTCCTGCAGCCCCACACAGGTTGCGTGGGTGCCACTGCCTCCCAGTCGGCAGCAGAGCCAGAGGCCCGCAGCGCCGGAGGGATGCGGTGCTCCTGTGCCGTTTCCATGGCACTGGCGAGGCCCGCGGGCTGCAGCCCTGCTGTCTGCCTCCTCCCGCCCAGCTCCCCCAGAGAGAACAAACCTGCTTTCTCAGGGCTACGTGGGTAGCGCTGCTTTTCCCTTCCACAGACCATTTCCATTGTGTTTGCTTTTTCTCCACATTTCTGCTGTCATTAATTAGGCTAGCACGTTATGGAACCAACACTATTTAGGGCTTACCCAATGAAGCAGGCGCGCAGCAGAAGGTGGTCCCTCTCTCTGTAGAAGCCAGGCTATAGCAGGCTGCATACACCACCACCACTACAACAGAAAAAGCTCATCTCTCAGGTTTTTTCCCAACATTTATTTTTCTTCTCCTATAAGAAAGCATAGGAATTAGGTGCATGCAGAATACAAGAAAAAAAATCTGAAAATTAGGCTTCAGATTTTTGAATTTTGATTTCTTTTCATTTAATTAAATTAAATTTTGGGGGTTGCATCAGACAAAAAAAAAAAAAACAAGATACAAAAAATCCACTGTATGACTTAGAGAAAAGTCACAGAGCTGCTAATCAGATGATTACAAATAAGCCTGCGAAAACAAGCAACAGCCATCAAACATTCACCTGATGACCTTCACCCTCCCTGCTTCCCCCAAGGAGGAAAAAATTGTAACAAGCAAAAACCGTTCTTTCAACTACAAAATGCCCAACGCTTGGGAAGGGAAATAAACAGGCATTTGCAAAAGTGACCTCCTGCCCTGCTCTCCAGGATGACATTAAAACAGGAATAAAGGCTCAGTGTCCAAATCTAGTTGTGACTAACACAGGATTCAGAGCCAGAGAGAAGGAATTTAGTTACAAGGAAAACTGGATGCTCTTTCATCTGAACCTTTCTTCTTTTCAAGAAGATTTTACCTTAGAAGGGGGGAAAAAAGAGACAAAACTTGGTGTCATTCCCTTTTCTTTCCTATGACAAGCTGTCACTTCTAGATATGGGAACCATATCACCATGTTGCTGGAGAGAATAAGTGGGGCGTGATTTCTCCTTTCCTTTGATATGAACAAAGATTAAAGTAATAAAGAACTAAAAAGATGAGAGTGAAGGAAAAGCAGAATTTTTCAGATAAGCAGAGCCTATGTTATTTTAGTATGATGTTCCATGAAGCAACAGTGGCATCCAGTGGTATATTTCCATAAGCAAGTTTCATATCCTACTTTCACTAACTTTTGGCTTCCATCAGAATTTCCTTTTTTTTTTTTTTTGCAACGGTTCTCAAGGAACCCTTCCTCTTCTTCCCCCAACATAGACTACCAGAACAGCTATCATACACCCCCTATCATCAATACCAGTAATGGAGACCAAGATGCACAAATGCAAGCTATCAGCTTTCTCAAAAGCTGTATATCATACCTGCAGAATCAAAAATTTAAAATTGTTACTGAGAAGCTGCAATGTTGATACAGACACATTTTTAAATTCTTCTCAGTAAAACAAAGGATATTTTTCTCCTAGTGTCCACAAGAGTGCAGCAAATATTGTTCGGTACTGTTCCCCTCCTCAAACCCCCTCCCCATTTTGTTTCTCTCCAAGGCACTATGTTAATTTTTTTCTCATTTAGTGACATTAAGATTATTTTCACTTTATGGTATCTAAGTAGATGCTCTGGGCAAAAATGAAGGGCTTACAATTGTACGAGTATACTACAGAAGGAAGTTCCCTCAGTGAATTTATTAAGATATTTTCAGACTGAGATCACATTTGCAGTTAAGAAAGCACCTCATGCTAGCACAAGCTCAGTACCACCACCAGTTATAATTTAGTTAGAAAGAGAACTGTCTCCTCACCAACACAGAGCTGAGAACCAAAGCTTGTCAGTCCTGCTCTCAGGTCAATCAAAACTTCCAGTTTGATTTCTTTTTTTTAGGTTAGGTCTAGAAATCTTTTAAAATAATCAGGCTTCAACTTCACTAAAAATGACGTTTCTCACTTAGATTTCCAAAACAGTTAAACTAGAGTATCTGACCCTTTTTTAATAGGGCTATGTCTATCTACACACTCCACAATAATCTTCAGAAAGCTATTGACTGATATAACTAAGTTCCCTGAAGGCAGGCATGAGGCTTGTTTCCTCCCCAACCCGATAAAACATAAAACCACACATCTTGAAGAAACTGAAGCTTGGCCTACATCCAGTCTTTGTACAGTAACTGGGAGTTAACTGATTTTAAATGATGTGGTTCCACAAGTGCCTACACAATCTATCCCAGCAAACACAGACAAAAAGGGGAATTACTGCCACACTGATGAGGAGGAGGGTTACTGGGAAGGAAGCCTTCAACACTGAACTAAACTGCGCTAGAGCACACCAGCAAACTCTTTACCACAGGCCACCTTCTATTCAAACCCATTTAGATTAGCAAAACTCTGACTAATGAAAGCTGCATTTCAGTTCTGCTAGAGCAGCCAAACAGTTCGCTCTTTGGAGTAAACACTGTATTTTATTCATCATGGTACTAAACCATCACAGTTCAAAAGTATCTCTCATTTGTGACACTAACAATCGGGTGACCCAAGGAACGGGTTACGCACTCACACCAATGTTAAACACTCGGTGTGGCTGGCCAAGAAGCCAGCCACCTCAGCTGGGTCTATCCCATTTCAATGTCGCTCCATTCCAGCTGGGGCTAAGCGACTACAGTGCTAGATCTGTGGGGTTAGGTATTTACTAACTGGTTTCCCTGCTTGAACTGGTCAATTCCCAAAAAGCATTATTTCTGAGCAAGCAGGCAAAAACTCGCAGATGGAGTGCATCCCAAAGCAAGAAACAGCCACTGCCAATAGTGATATGGAACTCTTTTAATATATTGTTCTAGCAAGTGATATGCTAACATTAAAAATAAACCAAAAACGCATAACAAACAAGACAAGCTCAAGACCTATTGCCTTTTGATGAAGTGGAAAATCCCATGACGGGGGGGTGGGCAGTTATGCACAGGAGATGAGCCTGAACTACAAAGCAGAACTGTGATTGAACTTGTACTACGGCTGGGATAAAGCAATCTTTCAGTAGTAAAGTCATAACACAGGAAAATCTCAGAGTGACATGGAATGATCAATGTCATATGGAATGAAACCTCAGAAGAATCAGACATTTTATGGCAGAGCTGAAAGATTAAGAGGAATTTTCTTATTTTCTTTCCCCTGTGCCTCTTGGCTGAGCTAGGAGCTTCCTGAACATCCGTAATACAAAGATTTTTCTAACAAATTGCAGACTGTTTTTCCACAACATACTATAACACTTTGGAAATATATATAATAACACAAGATCTCTGCAGCTCTGAGTCCAAGTTCTACTGGCTGAAGGACAGCAAGTTCTAACTCTAGCAATTTGACACCAAGCAAAAGGTATCTCCCCCCGGTCTTATACAGAGTTCTTCCCCTTTTTCTCCTCCCCTCACACATGCAATATTAGGGTGTTCCTGCACTGGGCAGAAGAGCATGCTCACAGCACGCAACCAGCTGTAAGGGAAAAGAAACCAAGCAGGAACTCTAACGCTGGGCTCCTGCAATTCCACCTCCCAGACAGTGTCAGACCAGTACCTCCCAGGCCAGTGAGCGGGGCTATGCAGCAGCAGACCGTCCTGGTAACTTGGGTCATGTATCCAGGAGGAGTACTACAGAAGACTCAAAGAACTCACACTTCAGAAAAAGTGTTAGGATATGTCCTTAGGTAGTTATGATTTTTTTCTAAAAAATTACTTGGATCTTCAAAGGCAGTTAGGCTTGTACCATATTCATTTATCTGTAGTATAGATTAAGGGTTTGGGGAAGCTACTTAACAACGTAAGATTTCTTTGATATCATAGAAAAAGATATCGCTATTTATCAAGAACAGAATCGGCTTGCCACATTTACTGGTTTGGACAACATGAACTATGAGACATAAAACAAGTCACTCATCCTGATTTCATCTCCAGCAGTGGCATCCATGTTTTCAAACATCACGTAACACATTTTCATGTCAAATAAGTCCATTTATCGTTAACAGATCTCTTGCTCCTGATACCATCTTTCCACCAGATGTCACACTTCCCCTTTATTTCTTGCCTATCCCTTTACCTGGTAACTTCAAAACACTATTAATATAAACCTATACATAGAGGCATTCGTTCTCTACTGACCACTTCCCCACTCCATCCTTAACTTCTCTTTGCTTTGCAGTAAAACCACCGCAGTTAAGTACCAAAACATGCATTACTTGTTTAGCTATGTTTCAGGCCTTACTTATAGAGTAGTGCTTATGGTGTCATAACCAGAAAAAATGCACTGTTCTATTACAGTCCAAAAAACACACATTTGTATGCACCAAGAGGCTATTTAAGATGGCAAAAATCCCTTTCCTGATGCCCTGTTTTTAAACAGGGTCATTTCTTAGTGGTTTTATTTTTCAGGCCTGACAATACTTACTCTAGAGAAAAAAAAAAATTCCATTCATGGTGGCCAAATGCACAAAGCAGGAACATTATTTTCAAACCCAAATGCCTAAATCCCAGCATTTAATAAATGCTTTATGATATAAGACATGAAAAATGAGTTATTTGAAGTCAGTGATATTTTAAGCATAAATGCAAAGTTTGGTCCAATTCTGCTACCTTTGGAGATGACTCGAGTAAGCCATTAGCATTAGCTATCTTTAGAGACTGCAACCACCTTTCTTCTATTCTGATAAATGCAATGCTAATACATCATTCTAGAAAAATACTCCATGGAAAGCTGTAATTTTGAACACAGCATTACCTCAGCTTCCGAGTGCGCTAGTGTGCTATCATACCAGACAGCAATGGTTTAGTTTATAAATTTCTACAATTCCTTTCCTGTCCTTTGACAATGACCTATTTTTAGACACGCATCACACTGAGTGGGTATGTCACTTGATAGAATACCATCCTGAAGATTCAAGCCTGTCATAAATAAATATGTAAGACAAACTGGTACATACAAGTTGCCTCTGAGATCTGCTTTCAAGTCCATTCCAGAATGCAGTGAATGAAAATCATTTCAAATGAATGTCTGCTGGTCTCTGCCATGTTTCTTCTCTAAGAATTGCGCATCACAACACAGATGATCATTTCCAAAGAGACAGCTCCAAGAAGGTACAGAGGGAGGAAGACAGAAAGGAAACCTTCCGCTAACCAGGTGACAACCCTTTCCTGCCCCTTCCCCTCCCTGCCTCTCAGAGGGGAAGGTATCTATCGGGATTAAGTTTATGCTTCTCCTAGTAATTCTGCAGAAAGGGGAAATTCCACTCAATAATAATAAAAAAGAATAAAAATCGGTATCAACAGCAAGACAACCTGCAAGAAGTATTATTCTGAGGAGATGGCAGTTGCATTTTGGGGATTTTGTTTGGGGCTTTTTGTTGTTTGTTTTTTTTTTTTTAACTCCACCTAGCAAATATTGCCTAGCAACAATGGGAGAACCCTCCTAACAAAATGAATCATGCAGGTATTGGCTGTTTATCCCCATGAAGGGCTGTGTTTCCACCCTGTCAAATGACATCAAGGCCATGTTGCCAGAGGCATTGGGAGTTTTGACCTCTAAAAGGCAATTTTCTCACTGTCTGCTCAGAAATGTAACATTTTTCATATTGAAGGCTTTTATATCATATCTTGTAGGTTTCAGATCTATAAATAACATACTAAAATCTACAACACAATAAAGCCTCAGCTATTATCTTTTGCTATTAACACTGTAAACATTAAATATCACAAAGTTAGCACTTTATTAGCGTAACTACCAGGCACCACAAAACCCTCACATTAAATTGCATGACCAAGTTTACTGTAGATGAACAGAGGTCAGAACTTGGTTTGTACAAGTTCTGAATGTGAGAAGGAAAATATCCACCAGATCACCAGATGTCCGCGGAAGATTGGCTTTGGTCTTCCCTGCTTAAGTAATTCCTCCCTTGATTTCTTAATGGAGCTATTACAGGGAAGAGTTTTAAGTTACAGCATGAACATGAGTTCATAACAGCATGTGAAGAGAAGAGCTAAGAACTGTTATTTGCATAGAATGTAGCAAGTGTGCTATAATTCTCACCAATAAATGGTCACGTACAGTTCTGTCGTCCCTCCTCCCCTCCCCAATTAATTCTTACTAAAAGCTTCCCATGTTTTAATTGCAGCAGCTCTGCTTTGACCAGAGCTGCCAGTGAGCTTTGGTCCTAAAATTATTGCTTCTCCAGCTGCTCCGCAAAGGATGAAATACTCTTACATGCAGCTTGTGACAACTCAATTTATCCAATAAATATAGTTAACTACAGCCCTGTACTCCCTCTTGAACCAATACTGTGTTTTCAAGTAAGGAGATAATGAGGAGTCCTAGAACACTACAAGGGCTGTTCTGCTAACTGTGATGTTAAATAGCATCAGGGGGTTTTTGTTTGCTTGCTTTTGCCCATGTTAAAAGAGTCATCAAATCTGTAAGAGGATCAGTGTTTGCAAGCCATGCAGAGGCAAACAGTTGTCCTTAAAACATCAGCATCTTCACAAAACTATTCTATCCTGATACTATCAGCCTGTTTCACAAAATTGTTCTACGCAGCATATAGAGACCAAGCATCTAGGTATCAAGACAAGTACTTGCGGTGCTTTCCTCAGACTGAAATTTTTTTAAGCTGTATGTAGAAGTAGATGGCCAAGAAATTAAATTCCTAAGGCTAAAACCAACTTCCACAATCAGAGACAATCTTCATAAAAGGCATTTGGGAAACGAGATAGAAGCACTCTTAGTGGTTTTCTTTTAAACAATCAGTAACTGTTCTCAGAATAACAGAAAGTAATCTTGCATGATTAAGTAATCCTTTGCCTCAAAAACACTCAAGAAAGATCATGCCTTGCTTCCAAACATCAACTGCAGATTGGCAAGCTTTCCCATGTATCTGTTCTTTGGAACAGATATTTTTGTCTAAGTTCTGCAACAAGGAATTTTTTTTTTCATATTTATAGAAGAAAAAAAATTAAAGATAAAGTACTGTTTTTTGATAAAAGCTTATTAAGGTATTTAAAGAGTTTACTCCAACATTTTCTTAGGACTGACTTGTAATTTCCTGTACTGTGCATTTTATATCCTAGAAATGCAGTATTTCTCTTCATCAAACAGAATTTTACTTGTTACTCTGTTAATTTGTATAGGCCACAAAGAAACAGTAACATAATTACAAGATTCAAACACTTGAATTAAACACCTATTTCTGGGAAGCCAAGTGTCAGTAGTGTTGGCACAGTATTACTTAAAGAAAAAAAAAGGGAAAAAAAGGCACAACAGTTGAGAAAAGCTTGCCATGGTTTGCAATGCAGTGTGAAACTCTAGCGCTCACAGATAGCCGGATGGCTAGATTTATTCAGTCATTATACGTACTGAGTCAAACTCCTATATTATTTCTTCTCAATGTAGCTTGTGGGAAGAGACCTTCTTCCTTATTAGTGTCAAAGAAATTAACTCCAAAATAAACACACAAACACATATACTTGTATATAAAAAAAAAAAAATCAGGCCTTTTAAATCAAGTTACTTGCCCGAACCACACTACTGCAAACAAGTCAGGCACATCCTCACACTACAAATATGTATTTAAGTGCCCTGCTGATACTGAGTTTGTATAAAATATATATCCATGTAGCTAAAGAAAACACATACCAGATGCCTCCATATACACATGAAATTAGCCCCCCCCAAAAATGAAACTTACTATAAAATGAAATCAGAAGCTAATTCATATCATCATCGTCACCTTGGGTTGGAACTAGATGATCTTTAAGGTCCCTTCCAACCTAAGCCATTCTATGAGTCTATCATTTCTCCGGGGGACTCCCGCCGCCGCGTTACCCCAGCAGGCAGCCGTACCCACGCCCTCGGGCCTGCCCCACGCCCCAGCCCTACAACCACTCGCGGGGGGAGAGCGGCACGGCCTGCTCCCCAGAGCCAGGCCTGCGGCGGGGCCCAGCGCTGCTGCTCGGGGGGCCCGGGGGGCCACTGCCCCCGAGGCAGGTGTCCCCCTGCCCTCCCGCCGCCGGAGAAGTGAGGAATGGCTGAAACCAGCTCAGGAAGAGCTCCACAGGAGGTTCCTCAAGCTACCGCTCTAACTGCGCAAACACGGTGTGTCTGTTATGCGGCACAGCCACAACAGCAGAGCTTATTTAACTGTAACACAGGACCTGGGCAGATTTATAAGTAATTTTTAATTAACTGAACCCTAAAATATACCTTTGTTGCCGCAATACTCAGGAGAGCCCTGTAACACAGCTCAGGCTACCACACGACGTTAATTAGGAGCCCCACCACCTCCTACCTCTGGGAGAGCCGCGCTCTCCGGGAGCTCCCCGGACGCCTCTCGCCACTCGGGCCCGCGGGCGGCCGGGCCCGGGG
>VXBO01012425.1:0-11263 GCA_013400135.1 Rhinoptilus africanus
TGAGAGAGTTGGGGTTGTTTGGCTTGGAGAAGACTCCCAGGAGACCTTAGAGCAGCCTTCCAGTACTTAAAGGGGGCTTATAAGAAAGATGGGGACAGACTTTTTAGCTGGGCCTGTAGCAAAAGGCAAAAGGGTAATGGTTTTAAACTAAAAGAGGGTAGATTCAAACTAGATGTAAAGAAGAAATTCTTTACTCTCAGAGTGGTGAAACACTGGAACAGGTTGCCCAAAGCAGCGGTAGATGCCCCATCCCTGGAAACATTCAAGGTCCAGTTGGATGGAGCTCTGAGCAACCTGATCTAGTTGAAGATGTCCCTCCTCATTGCAGGGGGGTTGGATTATAGATGACCTTTAAAGGTCCCTTCCAACCTAAACCATTCTATGATTCTATTCTATAAATTGACTGTGTTTGGGGAGTGAAGCATGTTGAAGAGCATGTCTAAAGAAAGTCATATGATTTGATTTTAAAAGTTGTTTTTAAAAACAGTGTTGGCTTTATTGACTCCCATGGCAAGTTTTTGGACACTTAAAGAAAAAAACAAAACATAACCAAAAAAACCCCATAAACAAAACTCAAAAAAACCCACCAAACAAAAAACCCACAAAGAAAAATCCCCTAGCAGTAGACTTGCAACCTTAAGGATCAAGCTCTGTTTCCATTGGCTCCTGTGCTGTGGCATACCAACATACTGAGTTACTTTAGGAATGAATGTAATGTGATGGCCTGTGCTCTTGGGTATCCATTTTGCATTCTTTGTTATCAGAAGAATACTTGAATATGAGAATTCTATTATCCTGGCAGAACCAGCTGCGTTTTTTTTCTTCTTTTTTTTTTTTGAGCTTGTCATGAAGATTGCATATTTTAAGCATATTCTTTAAATCTCTTGTAATGTATAAGGCATCTTCTTAATGAGCAAATGAACTGTTGATAAACTACTTTCAGATGTCTTCATGCTTCTGTCAAAGTTCACATTGATGAAGAGACAGCTGATTTAGAGAAAAATCTTTCCATTTGAAAATTGTTGCTAGAGACCCTGATGTATTTATGCCTGCCCTGCCATACAGTGTCAAGGAGCAGGTTCTAAAGTGATGGCATATGTGAAATGTCAGTGCCAATTAACTTTCTATTCAAGCTTCATAATCAGAAAATGTAAAACAAATTTTCTAGTGTAACCAAATTACTGAAGTAGTAACAGTAAAAATATCTTATTCCTATTAGACTGTGCAAAACCAGTGTTTACTGAATCTCTGAGGTCCAGATGTGTTTGGGAATGAGTTATATGACCAGCAGTATTTCTGCTGGGTTTTAAGTGTGGAAGTATATGTTTACAAATTACATGTCTTACTAATGCACTTGTTTGGTTCCTGTAATGCGAAGATGGAAGATACATAATTCTTGTTTGTAGAAAACAACATTTGCTTCTGGTACAAAAAATTAGAAGAAAAACTTGGATAATTACATGTTGTAACTTTATGTGAATTCTTATTTGCTTTCGACTGATGTTCCTGTCTAATGGGCCATACATTGTGAACTATGGATTTTCTAATACAAAAGACCCACTTAATGCCTTTTATTTGAGAAGGTTGGCTTGATACAGTCTTTCAGCTGCTTCAAATGGGCCACACCAGCTCCAAGATTCTGCGTCAGGAATTCAGTCTGGGAAAGAAGCAGTGTAGCCTTTGAGGAGAGAATAAGTGTTGCAGTACAGAAGTTTGCAATTAGTCGTTGGCTGTTGCATTTTTAATAGAACACCTAATTTAGCATTTTTTTTAAAATCAGGTGCTCTGTGGATGTGTATAGTCTTAAATCCCCACTGCAAGCTGGAGCAGAAGGCCAGTTGGCTAAAACAGCTGAAAAAATGGAACAGTGTGGATGTTTGTCCCTGGGAAGATGGAAACCATGGAAATGAGCTGCCCAATTTAACCAATGCTTTGCCTCAGGGTGCAAATGCTAACCAAGGTGAGCCTAAACATATGCACTGACTGCAACATATAATATAGCCTCTATCTTATATATCCTAGCCTTGCAGAATTCATCACTCTTTCCTGGGACAAGTAAATTTCTTGTTGAGGATTGACCAGACAAATTTATTTTCACTAATACTATCCTTGCAGAAAAGATAAATGGAGGGGGGAGGTGTGCTGGGGCTGCAATGTTTTCAAAGCAAAATAAATAAAATACTTGTCTCATGAAAATTGGATGCCCCTGAAGTATGTCATGTAAAAGCCTATTGTTTCTTTGCTTGACTATAATCTTATATCCCTTCTGGCTGTTGGGGTTTTTATTTTGTTTGCAGTGACAAAGCCTTTGATACTTACTTAAAGGGTGATCTGTTGTAACTGCATTAAACTGTGCGCGAAACTAAAGCAACTATCTGTGGGATGTGCTCTGTATTGTGCAGTCTGCGTTTACTGGGAGGGGTTGCAGAGGCAATACTGCCTTCTTGGAGGAGGTGTCTTTTACTTGATATCACGCTTTCTAATCTAAAATGTGATTATCAAATCTGACAGAAGTCTTCTCCTTCAAGCAAATATTGGTATTTTGCTAGCTTAGGAAGATGCAGGATATTTACCTGGGAAAAAAACCCCTCATAATCTTCAAAACCCTTAGTATTTTTATACATATTTCATACAACCATGATAAAGTTAAAATTAAGTGCTTGTGGGAGGTGTCAGATTTGGTCTTAGATGGGTTTTTCCTTGTTTTTTTTCTTGGAAGATTACCTCTGAAGGAAATAGATTTGCTTCATTTTTAAATCTTGCAGCTAGCTGGCGAAAGAAGTTCATTCAACATATACGTTCCTAAAGAGGTGTTTTGCTTGTGATGTTCAACCCAACCTGGGCAGGCTAGTCACAACTCTGATGGCATTTCAACATTCATAGACAGAGTGCCATAGGAAGATGTCCAGTAAGGATTATGTCAGTCCCATGGCCTCAGTACCTTGCTTTCTTTGCAGTATTTGTATATGTTTATGACAAAAAATTAGACAAGTGTTCAAAGTTAATGTCACTTCTCAAAGAAAACAACTAAAAAACTTTCATGCAATGTTTATCTATCCCTCATCCTAAGTAACTCTGGGTCTGAGAAGGAGAGAAGCTGGGGATGCTTGAGTAGCTGTGTGCCATATACTTTCTAGTTTGTTTTTAGGGGAGTTCTGTATATGCTGTTTAATGTCTTTCATCTCTAGCTGTTGCCTTTGCAAAGTCCTATTTAGCATTAGCCATGCTGATCTGTAGATCTCTCTGAATGCAAAGTGAATGGCACACACTTCACCTGAGCTGCTGGGTAATAGGATGTGAAATGTCATCTGCGGGCTGCTCCTTGTGGACTGGGGCAAGGCAGGCTGCCATCAGTTGGGGGTTGTTGAATAGGCAGAAGACAAGAATACTGTGAATGACTGATTCACATATGAATGAGTAAAAGCTGATGCAGCTTTCTGAACTTGTGAAAATGACAGATTCATCGAACAGGCCACATCGGACGGTGTTCACTCGAGCCATTGAGGCATGCGATCTGCACTGGCAGGACAGCCACTTACAGCACATTATCAGCAGTGACCTATACACCAANAGGCTCAGAAGAAAGGTAAATGTGGGGAAGAGAAAAGGGCAAAGGACGTGACAAGGTGACAATAACACTGACTGCAACTTTGCATGAGAAAACTGCTTTTGAAACTAAAGCAAAAGAGGTGACTAACTCTTCAGTCCAAATGATCATAGTGGTAATGTCACATTCTGGATGTTGGAGATTTTTTTTAAGCTGGGTGAGCTCTGCAGGGCAAGAAGCAGAGGCTCTGCCTTCTGCAATACGTCTAACATGATGGAGCCTTTATCCCCACAAGGGGTTTTGGCTACACAGTGTAAATATTCATCCTGTGTCATTTATAGGCTTTTAAACAGAGTTTCACAATTGGCACATCAGGTATTTAAAATTTTTTTTCCTCTGACATATAATTTATCAGAGCTATATATTTCTGAGTTGGAAGCCTAAATTTGATATTAAGGGTAACAAGGCAAAGTCTGCTCTACAGAAATTCATCAAATTTGGCAGTTTGTTCCATAAGTCTCTTATGATGCTTAAAACTTCAGTGGATTCACATCACTGAAAATTAGATTTTTGAAACACTAGCTTTATAAAATGTTCTGTGGTGTTCCTCTGAGCACTACCCCTATTTGCTGAAGGAACATTCTACAAAAAATAATCCTGCACTGAACTTTGTCGTAAGTTTAAAGAGGTAGAGAAAGAAGAAAGGGATGGCTCTGTGGTTAAAGAATGCACATGGAAAAACTGGAATTACGTTCTTGGCTAATAAAAGAACACCTTTCATTCAAATTTTATTTTAGGTCTTTGTTGCTACTCTTAACAATGTGTATCCTCATGCATTGTAGGCAAAAATACCAGTGTGAAGTCACGTGTGTAAATTTTTCAAGTGTATTGCAGGTATTTTACTGGAAATGATCATTTAGAAATTGAAGTGAAGACAAGGTAGATACCTGACCAAAAAAAAAAAAATTAGTTGGCAGTTCCTGTGTGCCTCCATTTCTGTTTCACAGTGCCCAAGGAAGAAGTTTTGAGCACTATTGTGGATCTTAGATTTGAACAAAACTTTAAAGCACTTTGTATTATTACTTAGGAGAATTTTTCTGAGTCTTTTTATTGTGTAATGTATTTTTCCTTAACATGTGCTCCCTTAAAAGCTTTGCACCTTTTCCAGCTTCTCAGACTGGGGAGATATGAAGGGAGGGGGCTATGTGTGTATGTGTGTACATACCACTGACAGGTGTGAAGGCTCTGCTGCAAGTGTGCTGGTCATAGTACTGCTCCTTTTCATTCCCAGTTGCTAATGCAGTATCTAGACATTCAATACTTCTGTTAAGTTCCTTTCCCTGTGAGCAGTTTCTATAGCTGTCAACTAATATTATGCTAAAAATGAAGTGTATGAAATAGATTCATCCTACTGCAAAACAAAGTAGTTTGTCATTTCTGTGTTGTTACTCACTGCTTTTGGGTTTTTTCCTCTTATGTTTGGAATTTTAAAAATATTCTTTTAATACTGCAAAATATGCTGTCTTCTCTATAAGCAGTTTAATTCTGCAGCTACAGTTTCAGTTCAGCAACCACCGCTTGCTTCTACTTAGATTTCATTCATGTGACTGATCTGATGTCTGTGGAACCACTTGCATGATTTAAAGTTAATTTTCTATATGAATAGAGGACTGAAGCCTTTGTTTGGCATGACATAAGTGAAGCTCATAAGTAGACACAATAGATGAAATGGAATATGAGTCAGTAAGAAGTCACTGATATTAATCCTTTTTGGTAATATTACATGCTTTTGCCTGTTGTCTTTACCACATGGTATTTGTTAGTAAGACAATTATTTACTTGCTTGTTTTTCATATTATATATCAGTTGATTCTTTTTAAAAAAAGCCACCCTCCTGAGCACCCAGTTCAACAGTGTGACTGTGTTTCACTTTGTAGCCCCACACATTTAAATAGACAAGAAGCAATTTTTTAAAGCTTTGTGATAATACATGTGGTTACTCAGAAAGACGGCACTTTGTGAACAAGAGAGAGCAGAGGCAGGTACAAGTTAGTGTGTAACAGGCAGAGAAACAGAGCATCCATAATGGCTTGTGTACAATTTTTAATTGGTCACCTGTAATGCATCTGATCTCTCATAGTTCAGTTGAGTGTAAGTATCTAGAAGAAAAAATGTTGGGAATTGGAGTCAAAGGGGAGCTACTGACATAAGTCTGCAGATCAATACCTGGCTCCAAGCCTGATGTCAGCAACAGGTCTTTGGTTTTTGTGATCACAGGTTGGTTTACATGACACCAGGTCTGCTGGAGACGGATGGGGTACACCTCTCTCAAAGGGGGAAAAGGACCTTTGCACAGGAGTTGGCAGGGTTCATCAAACAGACCTTATTGTGGCCTACCAGTATCTTAAGGGGGCCTACACAAAAGCTGGTGAGGGACTTTTTAAGATGTCGGGTAATGGTAGGACTAGAGGGAATAGATTAAAACTAGAGATGAGTCGATTCAGAATGGACGTTAGGAAGTTCTTCACCATGAGGGTGGTGAGACACTAGAACAGGTTGCCCAGGGAGGTTGTGGACGCCTCATCCCTTGAAGTTTTTAAGGCCAGGCTGGATGGGGCTTTGAGCAGCCTGGTCTAGTGGGGGGGGGGAACTAGATGACCTCTAAGGTCCCTTCCAACCCTGACAATTCTATGATTCTACCTGGACTTTAGTAAGGCCTTTGATATGGTTTCCCACAGCATCCTTCTGGAGAAACAGACTGCCCATGGCTTGGATGGGTTCATGCTCTGCTAAGTAAAAAAATGGCTGGAGGGTCGGGCCCAGAAGAGTGGTGGTGAATGCAGTTAAATCCATTTGTTGGCCAGCCATGAGTGGTGTTCCCCAGGGCTCGGTATTGGGGCGAGTTCTCTTTAATATCTTTGTGAATGATCTGGATGAGAGGATCAAGTATACCCTCAGGAAGTTTGCAGACAACACCAAGTTGGGCAGGAGTGTTGACTTGCTTGAGCGTAGGAAGGCTATACAGAGGGATCTGGACAGGCTGGATCGATGGGCCGAGGCCAATGGTATGAGGTTCAAAAAGGCCAAGTGCCGGGTCCTGCAATTGGATCACAACAACCCCACGCAGCGTTCCAAGCTAGAGAGCTGTCTGGCAGAAAAGGACCTGGGGGTGTTGGTTGACATCTGGCTGACTATGAGCCAGCAGTGTGCCCAGGTGGCCAAGAAGGCCAACGGCATCCTGGCCTGCATCAGGAATAGTGTGGTGAGTAGGAGTAGGGAAATTATTATCCCCCTGTACTCGGCACTGGTGAGGCCCCACCTCGAGTACTGTGTCCAGTTTTGGGCCCCTCAGCACAAAAAAGACATTGAGATTCTGGAGCGGGTCCAGAGAAGGGCAACGAAGCTGGTGAGGAGTCTAGAGCACAAGTCTTATGAGGAGTGGCTGAGGGAGCTGCGATTGTTTAGCCTCGCGAAAAGGAGGCTGAGGGGAGACCTTATCACTCTCTACAGCTACCTGAAAGGAGGTTGTAGAGAGGTGGGGGTCAGTCTCTTCTCCCACGTAACAGGCGATAGGACAAGAGGAAATGGCCTCAAGTTGCGCCAGGGGAGGTTTAGATTGGATATTAGGAAAAATTTCTTCACCAAAAGGGTTATTAAGCATTGGATCAGGCTGCCCAGGGAAGTGGTTGAGGCACCATTCCTGGAGGTATTTAAAAGATGGGTAGACACAGTGCTTAGAGACATGGTTTAGTGATGGTTTTTGTCAGTGTTGGGTTGATGGTTGGACTCGATGATCTGAAAGGTACCTTCCAACCTAGGCAATTCTGTGATTCTATTCTATTATTCTGTGATTCTTAGCTAAAAAAAGGGATTTGGGAATCTCTAAGATCTGTTACCACAGCCACACTTCCTTACACTCATTATGCTAAAACAATTTTTTCATGTTGTAACTGATTGATGGATGAGGGCTACAAAACAAATTAGCCATGAAAGTATTTGTTAACTGAAAGTTTAGAATGACAGAAAAATGCACTTTAAGGACATTTTTTTCTTGTATACCTCATTTAAATACTTTATCCTTTTTTTTTTAGGAGCTGTCATCCTGTATTTATTACTTCAATATTTAGATGCAAGACCAGATCATATTTTATTTATTAAAATGGAATTTTTAGAATATTTTTATGTATTTCAGTGCCATCAGACTCACTTAAAATGGAAAAATGGTACTGTGTCTTTTGAGTGAGGAAACGGTTATGAATACTTTACCAAAGAAAAAGTTTATTCTATAAGTTACTGGTATCAAGTAAGGGATTTGAAAAGATACTATCGTTGAAATTTTTAACCCATAATGCACTGTACTAGTGCTCAAAATGTTTGGCCTTTGTCCATTTTCTTTTTTTCCTCTTTTAACATATTCACAAAGGGCAATGAATTCACCCTGAAAGATACTATTTTCTTTTTCTAAGCAGAATCTACTGGAAATACTTTGAATTCTGTACTGAGGGCATTTTAATCAGTTTTACTTCTATAATTGTTTTGAGGGGCTAACACATGCTCTCTTTCCCTCCCTCTTCCCTCCATCTTTTCTGTCACAGAACTTCTACACAAAGGTGTAACCTCAATAACAAATCTTGAAGGTTGGGTGGGACACCCTTTGGACCCCGTTGGCACCCTCTTCAGTAGCCTGATGGAAGCCTGCAGGGTGGATGATGAGAGCTTCCATGGATTCTCAGACTTCACGGGTAAGGCAATGCAAAGGGAGCAATCTTCTCTAAATCTTCAGTAACTGGAGGCATTTTTGTATCTTGCCTTTCTGAATTAACTTTGAAGCCAGGGTCTTTTTACTATAAGAACTCACATTTGCATTCCCTAAGAATAAACATTTTCTCTCCCCCATGTTAAGTAAAATTTTGTTATAAGTTATATGAAAGCACTTCAAAAATTACCAGTTACTCATTCCTGAAGACAATTACTTGTTTCATGCTTGAAATAAAACAGAATAAGACTTTATAGCAGCAACCCTCTTCACATACATTGCTTCTCTTTTTGAGAAATTACAGGAAATAACAGAATTGTTGAGGTTGGAAGTCTCCTCTGGACATCATCTAGTCCACCTGCTCTGCTCAGAGCAGGGTCACCTAGAGTAGGTTGTCCAGGACTGTGTCCAGTTGGGTTTTGAATAATCCCAAGAATGAACACTGTACAGCCTGTCTGGGCAACCTCTTGCAGTGTTTGACCATCCTCACAGTAAAAAAGTGTTTTCTTATGCTCAGTTTGTGTCCGTTGTCTCTTGTCCTGCACAGGATACCACTAAGAAGGGTCTGGCTCTTTCTTCTTTACATTTTCCCATCAGATATTCATACATTTTGGTAATACCCTTCTGAGCCTTTTATTTTACAGGCTAAACAATACCAGATGTGTCAGTTTCTTATATGATATGGGAGATGCTCCAGTCCTTTAATCATCTTTGTGGCCCCTCCCTGGGTCTGCTCCAATATGTCCATGGGGAGCCCAGTACTGGACATGGCACTCCAGGTGTGGGCTCACCAGTGCTGAGCAGAGGGAAAGGATCACCTCCCTTGATCTTCTGGTGACGTTCCTCCTATGCAGTCCAGGATGTTATTTGACTTCTTAGCTACTTATGTACAAGTGTACATAATACTTCGAACTGATAACAAAACATTTAAAATTTGTAACATATGTGGTTTGTAAAGGTTATGAATTGGAAAATAGCTGTGCAGTATTGATACATGATTTAGGACAAGATGTGTATGACCATTTTAATTTCAGTATTTGCTTTCCAGGAGTTTAACTGATTTATTCCTTATTCTCAGTCTCTTTCCACCCCTGTGGTAGTTTCTTATCACCTTCTGTGTGGTCAGGAATTCAGTTCATCCCTCTACCTACAGCTCTTTTATATGCACATCCCCAATCTTCTTGGGGCTTTGCCTCAAAACTCGTTTTATTCAATTAGATTTTCTGCAATAAACTTCTAATCCCATATCCAGCAATTCTGGAAGAACTTTAATGAATGAAATCAGATTCTTGGCATTTAGAAAAAAACAAAACAGCCCCATGAAATAAAAGTAGTGTGTGCTGAAAAGTAAATTCCCGCTACATGTGCATATGCAGTCTACCAAATGCATTCTGCCTTCTCATTTGCTGCAGCTGTCCATCTCCTTACATCTGTACATTACAACTTTTTGTTCTCAAACTAGGCTGTAAACTGCTAGAGGTTGGGATAGCATTTTGTCATGGTGTATCTGTGAAGTGCCAAATGAATCACTAGTACTCTTTAAAGCAATTTATGTCTTGGTCTGTGTGGAATTTACAAGTAATCTTTACTAAAAATAGCAGTTCTAGTGTTAATAAAAGTCAGAAACATTATACATGTTTATAATAAATATGACTGTAACAAATAATAAAGCAAGAAAAGAGCTCTAGCAAACAGGATGCTTTTAAGTTGTGGAGTTCCCAGGCCTACTGTATTTGCACAATCTTAATAACTTCAGCTGAAATATATGCAGGTGTATAAGCACCTTCCCTTTCCACTTATACAACATCAAAGCTTTAAGGAGATAAGGAAATGGGTGGGGAAAAAATTGAAATAGATCTTCCAATTTTGGCCTTGTTAACACAAAACTGGAGAAACTGCCTTTCTCGAAATCATGCAGNCTTAGAAGGTAGCTCAATGTAGATGCTAACTGCTTCTTTAAACTGTCTTCACTTACACAAGCCCACTGAATTAGTATTCCAGTGGAAACTGCCTTACATACATACTTAAGATGTTTTTGATGTAGAACTCCAGCAAAATTTATATTTCCAGTCTCTTATGAAAATCAAATATATTTCAGATATCACATGATTGTGGAGATAAGGCATCTACTGACCTATAAGCCTTTCATTTTAATTTTTATTGCATTTTGTTCTTTAGATTTGTTGCTTGTCATAATCTCAGTATCCTAATTATACAGCCCAGACTCACAATTAAATAATATAGATATCAGTTATCATCAGCAGTTCTTGGGTAGCAAATTTCTAAATGTCACTTGTATCCTGAAAAGTAACTCTCAGCTTTATAAATGTATGAAGATTTTTACCTCTGTTCCTAAGTGAAGAGCTCAGAATAATCACTTAGAATTGCTGGGACAGAAATATAACATTTTCTTTGTAGCAATTAGGAAAATTACTTGCCTCTGAAGTTTGTATCATACATGAAAATTGAAACATATGGTCAAATATTGAGGCTTAAGGCCTGGTCTTGTGACTAAATTTTGATTAAGACAAATAACTTGTGTTTGGGAATTAGCCAGTACTGCAATAAAATCTGTACAGAAAATTGCATGCTTTTGCCTTAGCTTTTAAAAAGGCTTAACATATAGCACATAAGCCTCATGTTCAGAGAGTAGTCTTGTGGGTTCTAAGGTTGTCTTTCTAGTTTTTGGGGTTTTTTTAAACGGAAGAAAAAACTTTAAAGAAACCAATTAGCTAAAGGCATGGTCCAAGTTTTGAGTGCTTGCTCAAGGGATGGTGGAGAGTGTGATACTGCTCTAGGTAATTTGTGAAGACTGTTACACAGCAGTCAGGTTTTGCTTTCTTTCTGCAAGAAATTTGTGTTTTAAAATGACTTCTTTAATGGAAGAGACACAGTATGTTGTTTAGGGTTCTCAGCTTTGAGTCACTATTATTGCCCAGATCCTTAAAGACTTTGGTACC
>VXBO01012426.1:5074-42150 GCA_013400135.1 Rhinoptilus africanus
TTTTTAACCTCTTTGTGGTGCTTAGACAATTATTTGTCTTAACGTCATTTCTGAATTACCAGACTTGCGTGAAATGCAGTAAGGTGGATATTCACTTCTAAGTCCAATTCACCAGACCAGAGAATGCATGATTAGTGTTAATAGAGATTAGATCCAGTGTTCTTAGACACACAGAGCTAGAATGAAGTTTAGTTATTTTTTTCCTTTTTCCAGACTCTTTGGACAAAACCCTTCCATGTGATCTTACCAACACTGTTTCACACACACCATTCTTTTCTATTTGAGATATTTTAATTACTAGAAAGCAAGGGCTTAGGATGTGGTTCACTTTTATAAGCCATAAAGAACTAAGTATGTTTTCAGTACTAAAACCATTGATTGTAGTAGAACTAGATGCTAAATTTTCCAACTTAAAACTTTCACATCATCTGAAAATCTCTCTTTTCCCAGACATGATATTTAAACGCTTCTGAATTCTTTTAGGATGTAAAGATTGTCATCTTTCATGTTCTTCATGCTTTTCTTACTCCAGATTATGCTTTTCTTAACACACCTCTATTTCCACAATTATCTATCTTCTGTGGCATGTGCTTGGTTTTTTATGGACAACTGGCTAGCAAAGTGCTACGTGGCAAATGCTACATAACTGTCTTCATGCAGACTTCTCTCTCCGAGTCTAAATCCACCACTGCACACTCAAGATACCTTGAATTACCTTGTTTTAACCCTGGGGTAAGATCCTTCATGTACATGGCAGACTGTTACCCATATGTTCTTGGGTTTAATGGTACCTCAGTGGAAAACGCAAGGTAATCAAGATTTTTATCTCTATTAAAAGTATCCAAGATGAGTTGAAAAGAATATATATGCGTAAATAAGTTTTTAAATAAATAGAATCGTAGATGCAGTCATATTCCTGTTTAAAATAGCTTTGTGATTATTTTTAGAGTATGTTAATAACTCTTAGTCCTTAATTACAACTCATAACATAAACATGAGATAGTAGATTTTTGTTAAGCATCTTTATTCTAAAAATACCCTGCAATTGCCGTGATAAGTTCATTGCCCAGGTCATGTATGATACTAACTTTTGTGGTTTATATGGAAATACTTGCTCTTTTCTCTCTTACCACTTTAAGCCTGTACACTCACTTAAGAGGTCGGGCTGCTTTTGAACTGCAGAAACAAATGAAGCATAACATTCTTAGATGTTCTCAGTGGTACCATGGTTTTTGTGAAGTGCACCAGCACTTTACAATAATTAATTACAATAACTTACATTTATTAATTATAAATAATAATTTATGCCAAAGGCTTCAATATTGTAGTACAGTGACAAAATGATGATAGTCTTTTGACAATTTTTTTAATGGATTGGAAACTTACATTAATTAATCAACATAATCTCTTCTCTGAATATGAACCATGCTTGTGTCTTATTAACTTAAATCTGCTTCTGCAGCATCGGTGTTTCTGAATAATTCAAAGAACAGAGGTGGCCAAAACGTGAAAATTATTCTAAAATGTCTGTGAAAATTCAGAATGGTAAATGTAATGAGATTTGTTTCCTGGCTTTGAAGTTTGGGACTCTAACGGATCCTGTATGGAGACCGGGTTTTGTATTGGCTTATCAGTCATTTATACATTTAAATCTGAATGAAAAGCACTCTGACAGTTGATCTGACTTAGGACTCTTCAAATGTGTAAAAATATTATTTTGATAATGGAAATTTAGTGGATTTCTTTTATGGTCAGACTGCATATTCTTTTGGTGAAACTGGAATCCTTTTGCAAACTGTATGAAGTAGTTGAATCAGAGTGATGTGTAGGATTGAGATTAATTCATAAATATTTTATGTATGATTCTAGATGTATCTGCTGGAATCATGCCTGAACTGAACTGTATCTGTTTGCTTTAACCCTCACTTTTCCATTATATATATATATATACACACTTATATACGGATGTGTCTTTGTGGACACACACGCATGCCCTTTCTCTGGGAACATTCCAGTCTGACTTCCTGTGCTAGTCACTGTAAATGTTTGGGGGGGATTGTAAAGTGTGTCAATTTATTAATAAGGTAATAAATTATTTTTACAAGTCTCCTGATATATCAGTTTAGAAAGAGATTTCTAGGTGCCTGAACACTTTTTGTGCTGCCGATAAGCTGATGCCAGGTTTGTTACATTTCCGCAAAAAGTAAGCAGTTCAAAACCAAATTGCAATATTTACATTCAGGTCAATCGTGCCATGCTATCTGGTTCCACTCTGTCAAGTAGGAAAAAACGGTGCAGCTGTTGGTAGATGAGGGGAAGAGGATTAATATTCTTTGTGGTTCAAAAGAGGAACACATTAACATTCAAAGGGATTTAATCCCTGTAACATGCTTCTCCAGGAACTGTGTGAGTCAAGTCATGATGTTACAATACAGAAGCTGTATTGCCATGTATGTCATCTTTTTTATATTAAAATCTATTTATGAAGCACTGAGGGTCCCTTAACCTCTCCACCGTCCTCTTCCTCTATATATTCCTCTTTTTTTTCTTTCCTTTATCTTCTGTAATGTGACAAGCATCAGGGGTACTCAGTAATTGTCTCTTCAGTAGACATTACAGTATGCTGAGGAAGTTGACAGTTAATTAAAAGAGCAATTTAAGATTTAACAAAATCATTATGCACACTTCATTTACTAGGTTTTACAGTAAAAACTAAATTTGTCCCACAGGATCAATTAAAAGGGCAGCAGGGCTTGTGTGTGTGTAAGCATGGTGATGGTGTGTTTAACAAAGCCACCGATTTTTCTCAGAATAAAATATGATCAATTTAATACAAAGGTCTTGATCACCTTTTTCTTGATGGCTTGCCATGATTTCATTGCTATATTGCAATTCCATGTATTAAAATGCTGATGTTCAAATAATCGTATTTTCTTTGAGCAAGATCAGATACTAAAGTGGTTAAATTGGCAGCTCATCTGTTAGTGGAGTTTTAATAATGCAGATGTAATGGGATGTGTGGTGAGTATACAACCTAGAAATAAAAACCATGTACAGTACAATAATATGATGTAACTAAAATGTTAAGTCTCACCTTTGTTCAGAAAAGATAATGCACAGGTTCTTCCTGATTTTCAAACTTTCCCTTTCCTTTTATTAGGCAGTAAATCTGTAAAGCCATTTCATCTTTGTAGCTTGTTACAGGAGAGGCCTTCAGAAGTGATTCGCTTAGTGGATCCTACCCTAATTGGTTTTACACGGTAGCTTTTAAAATTAGATTCAAGGGTGCTTCCCAGGCTCTAAGAAGACATAGAATATAGGTCACATTGAAGTTCTTTTCATTCTTAGGATATGCCATGGTGATCAGTATGCACCAGAGCTTATGCAGACTGCCGTTTAATAGGTGTATCTTATTCTCACAATGATAGAAACAAATATTTCTTTGTTTCTCTGTCTGCTTGTTGCCATACACATTTTCCTACAGCCTTGGAGGCAACGTCGCCTACTGTTTAAGGAAGAGGGAGTTTACTGGAATGTGGTAGCTACATGAATGTGTGCATTTCTTTCTCTCTTATGGATTCTAGAGCTCTTAAGGTGGATGCGTGTGATGCAGTTTACCAGGTCGTGAAATTGGTGTGGTTACCGCACCAGTAGTATTTTGCAGAGGCAGACTGCTTGCAAGATTCCCGGCAGGGACTTGCTAAGTGAGGTGTTACGGGAAGATTCGTTTAGAGAAATTAAATCAAGAGTATGTTTTATTTAGGCATTTAACGGGGATGCATTATAATTTTTATCTCCAATGATTCAGTGATGCTTTGCTAATGTAATTTTCAGAGCGCTTATTTAAAAAAAAACAACCCTCACTCCCGAATGGGCTGTATCACATTTATTATTTTTGCTTAGACTTCTGAGTCCATATATCCTTAGTCACACTGTTTACCAGCTAGTATTTGCTATAAAACAAATTTATAAAATCAGAGGAAGCTTGTATAGTGAAAGATTAAGAACTGAGTCAATTCAGTAATCTTTGTACAGACAATGTAGGTTGCTGCGCTCAGTTTCTGATGTTACCAGCCACCGTTTCTTAAATCAAAAAGAACAATTTACTGTCAATTCTTGATAGCTAGTAGTTTTTATTTTCACAGGTTATATAGCTGTCTAATACTGACTTGAATGGGGCCGTATTTCCATACAAAATAGCCTTGTGTTATTCATTGCAAATAAGAGCCTAAGAATGTAGTGGCACTATTGATATACTGTTAGCTTTTCCTTTAAGGAAAGCTTATTTATGATATGTGGTGGTCTGGTGCTTAATGCAAACAATCACTTCATGCTTTGTCAGCTGCTCTCCGCCTCTGATTTCCTTTCTGTATGGTAGTTCAGGAAACTGCCCTTTTCTTGTTGTCGGTACAGGTCTTAGTACTGTGATAGGAATAATTTTCACCACTTAGGCAAAATATGCATAAAGTCAATTAGTTTAATATCCAGTGCGTTTCGATTAGTCAAATAGGGCACAATGTCTAAGCCCTATTTCTTGTGCTGAGCTTCTCTTCCAATACAAGGATTAATCTATAGTGTTAATTTTGCAAATTCCGAATCAGTTGGCAATCTCTTCAAAGATTCTTTACCGTGTAATATTTTCTTTTACTGGGGGTATATTTTCACTGCTGTTTGTATTAGCAGATGTATTTTAGCTTTTTGGCTACAGAATTTAGAATTATTTCAGCTGTCATTTCCTTAGGAAAAAATGATAAGGGAGTATAGAATGAAAGTTTCCCTCAGGGTCAGATTCAGTCCTCTGTCATGGCTGCCAACTGCATCATAGACAGTAGTTCATAAACATGTAAAGCTGTCTTGGCTGCTGCCACGCTTGTAGAAGGCTATTTTAAGAAGATATTTCTTCATTTTTCTTGTGGATAGAAATCTTCTGATTTTCACTCTTAAGTCCATTCGTAGCTAGTGGATACATATCATCTTTGTGCCAGGAATGTTCTCTATTTTAATTAACTTATCTTCTTGTAGTATTTACCCTTCTGATAAGAATATAGAAAGCACTCATAGCCTTTTTTATTTTATTAAGTCTAAATATGCCAGCCTGTCTCAGTCTTGCAAAATAGGCTCTGTGTTCTCTTGATCATCCTAATGGTCCTCCATTGCACCTGCTGCAGTTTGAGTAATCTTGCTTGAAACTGGACTATTCAGTGTGTTTTGGCATGACCCAAGACGTACTGTGCAAAGCTGAATGAGATTCCAAGTTCAAAACTAGAGGCAAAATTCAGAGGAGTTAATTTGGTCAGGCTGAACACTGTATTTTAGATGATGTCTTAACTGTGTTGTGTATTTCCTGTCTCAGAGGAAGGTACAATTTAGAATTATGGGTGCCTTCTCAACAGCTGCTTCACATATAGGTGGTTAAATCCTTCTGTGATAGTGCTCTACTCGGATCTTTCTCATGGTTGGTCTGATTCCAACTTAGTTTTGCAGAGCGTAGCTCTGTGTTTATGAGCACTTTGCTTGGCTATACGTCATCTCCTTTGGGTTTTCTTGGACCTGAGACTCGTTCTGTATTTACAGTAAGGCCTTTGTATTTGCAGAGCCTCTAACTTTACAGTAACAGATTTCATTAGCAGTTGCATACTTTAGAGAAAATGAGGATGAGCCCCAAACCAGCCGTTGACTAACTGATAAAAGACAGTCCCAGCTAAAGAGTTCTCTGTCCAGTGTGGACTTGTCCCATCTGAACAGCCAGTTCCTTCTCCACTGTAGTCTCTTTCAGCACTTCCAGTGGTCTGGTAGGTAAGGTGCTTTATAAATCCAGAATTTCTTAATCTAAAAATGCATGTTTCAGTTTTTATCTGCTTTTGATAAACCCATCTTGTATTTTGCATTCTAGGCACGTGCTTCTTAATTTAGAGAAGTCATGAAAGTGCAGAACTTGTCCCTTCAGTATTACTCCCTCTTCCCCTGCCCCCCACTGTGGATACAAATACTGGGTAGTTCGTGTACAAATCCTGAACGCTTCACATCAATTACCTCCAATAACTAGTTCACTTTATTTCTTAAATTTTGTCCATTTTAACATCAGATACTTTAGTTATGAACCTGCTTTGTTTCAGTTGCAATGAAATGAAATCTACTGTTTGAGTCAAAAAATAAAGAATAAAATTGTATTAAGAAAGTTAAATAGCTTACATAGTTTTATTAAAATGGGGCTTCTATGGGAAATCCAGTTTCCGTTTGAAATTACAATATGAAAGATGACAAGAAATTTGTGGAGTGTGTAATATATGTAGGTTTAGAAGTTACCTGCAGAGTTAGCTTACAACATTCTGATTATAGTACGGTTTTAAACAGATGAACGACCAACAGATTTTGAGTAGCGTTTGTCAGTGATATATCAAATAATACGAGTCACCTGGATTCTCTATAGGTCACTACTGATCTGCATACTCTTTCCTATTTTTCTCAAGGCATTTTGAATTTCCGGTCATTTTATGCTAAAAGCATAGACCAATTAGTTAGCAAAACTTATATTAAGTAATATTAATAACAATCTGGTTATTGATGTAAAAATATATAGACTCTCAAGAATATTTACATTGTTAGCTTGGGAAATGACATTTAAAGAATTTTGAAATTTTGAAAATCTAGCATGGTCAGCTTTCACAAGGATTAGGATATCTCTGGATCTGGGATTTCTTGCTGGCTTGTGGAGGTTTTAAAGTAACGCGATTCTTTTGTATAACTACTAGACCTTTCTCCTTACTCTGATACATCTCGTCACAGCAAATAGAGTTTTTATACGCTTCCTAAGTTAAATGTTATCAGAAAGGACAAGCCTTCTAGGCTCAAGCCCCCTAGCATCATCTGAATCCAGAAGGATTTTATTCAGATCCATGGGGTTTTTTGGTTGGTTTTCTTTGTGTGTGTGTGTGGTTGTGCGTACAGCATATGGAGACACCAAGCTCAGGCCTGTGTTTGTGGCTGGTATGGCTTCAACCACAGGACGGTTTTTTCTCTTAGATTGCACGCTATGATCCTCACTTGTAATATTGCAGGCAATTCATTACTTGGGAACCACAGTTAAAATACTCTTTTGGTCATGTGTTCTGTTGTTCATTGCGGAATTCATGTCATTAAATCTGCAGTGCACAGCTTGTGTTTTTAGTGACAATATATTTTATTGCCCAGTAATTATTTCTTTCATGATGTCTGCTAATATTTAGCAAATCATGAGTACAGTGTAAGAGTACATTTTCTATATCTGACAAGCAAACATGAATTCAGAATGTCTTCAGAGCAGCTGGTCATTTTCTGTGAATTAATGACTAGCTGGGATGGGTTAATATTTTAAGATAATCACTTATCAGTCTGCCTCAGCTAACCATTCATTCTAAAGAAATGTCAAGAGCAAACATGGCTAATGTAGGGTAAAATAATGTAAAATATATTATCAAAACCATAGCTTATAATTGCAATAGTATTGATAGCGCTCAGAAGCATTTAGCATAACAATTCTTTATTTGCAAACAGTGTATTACAGTGTTTATAATTTTTAGGAAATAATTATAAATAACCGTATGAGAGAACAGTTGTATGTAAAAGGAAGCTTTTCAGTAAGCTTTCAAACTTTGTTGCATTTTTTGTTTTACTTGATATGATCTCAGTATAAAGTGTTCTCCGTTTGCAACTAGTGTAGTAGAAGTACAAATCTAGCTAATGTACCTTCTGATTTTTTTTAAACTGTCAAAGACAGCAGTAATGGAAATAGTAATTTAAGTGTCATTCAGTAATACAAATGCATTTAATTTTCATTTTCTATACAAACATTTTCTGAAGAATTTTTTCATTAGCCAGTTCAAAGGGAATCGCTTTTTCGGTGCACGCTTGAGCAGTTACTTGTCACAGTTCTACGGTTTGTTTTTCTAGTGTTTTCTAGTGTTTCTACTGTCTGAAGAGAAATCGGAATTTTGTGATAGCCTTACAAAGTAATGAGCACAAGACATTTATTTGGGGAATTTAAAGGAGCGTTTCTGCCTCTTCTTAAGTAACAGAATTAGTTCATTCTGAAATTGTTAGAAATTGGGAGTATAGGAGGATTGCATTAATATCTGTCACCAGTTAAGGCCTCTGGGAATCAACATAGTGCAGCATACATCATAAATTGTATTTACTTGACCCAAAGGCATCCCTCTTAGCGTGATTATGAAGCAAGGGTGTATCTTTCTAAGTAAATTGTATGAAATATGTGTATAAAGAGATAATGGTAGATCATTGTATGCTTTATAGAAAATGATCTGACTTATTAAAAAATCTTTTCTCACTTATCTCTCATGCAGCAAAGTGGATCAGGCCCACCATTAGAATGAAGCTAAAGCAAATTGTTCTAGCACACCGTACATTTTAGAGGTTTCTTGGAAATATTGTCAGCACCGTATGTTGCTATCACCGTGATAAAGAGGGAACAATTCTGCTTCTGTACTGTTTCATGTTTATAAAACATTACATATTTTGTGGGGTCAAAATAGTTTGTGCAGGGACATAAAAGGTTTCCTGTACTTGCTGTGAAGCTTCTCTTCAGCGGTTTCATCCTGAGTAGTACTGTGACCAGACTGAGTACGTACAAGAGGAGAGACATAATTAATGTAATACTTCAAGCATTTCTGTATATATTTAACAGAACAAGGTGGTCATGCAACCTTTGTATTGAGGAGAGTATATTTATGCTGAATGCTATAGGGACCATTTTATTGCACAGTTAAATCTGAATGTATAGATTCCTTTTTCACAAAGTGTACATCAGAAACTGTAATTTGGCAGCCCAGTGACGTTTTACTGAGCAAACCTTAAAGCTTTGTATGTCAGTAACTAACATTCTCATAACGGCCCTAGTTGCCCAGTGCAATGAGAGGACTAGCTCAGGATGTGAATCTTGCCCTTATCTGTACGAGTGGATCTTACAGGTAGTAAAATAACTCTCCTGTTTCCCTTTCCTGTCTTCTGCTCTGAGGACGTTTTGCTGCTATTTATGTAAATGTATTGAGTGGATTTTACAGCATGATTGAGCAAGGCATGCCCTTTTAAATGCTCTTACTCATTTTTTTCTAAGTAGCCAACCCCCTGTCATAGTGCAGCAACTCTTCAAACTCCTCATTTGGAGCAATAAGCCCTACCCTTAATCTACATGTTTATTATATTTATGTTGACTTAAAACAGAATTTGAAAAATACTTTTCAGAAGTCCATTTGGAATCTTAGCCTGTCTTGTCTTAGCCCGTGATAGCTTTGCACTAATTCTGTCTCCACTTTTTCACAAGGGCAATGAAAGTAAACAGCAGAGCAAGTCTGTCGCAGTGAAGTAAAATGCAGAGCATGTCTGCCTAGGCAGTGAGGTGAAATGGTTACTATGGAGCCAACAAACTCAGCTTCCAAATATCAGACTTGGCTTACTTAAGTTATATATCCTTCATCCAGAGCTAGATTATTTTCTTCACGGAGTTTAGCATCATTTCAGTGAAATTGTGCAGCACAGGATGTTACACACAACAGTTACAAGGCACAGCTTGAGGCTTGACAAAATTAGGAAGTGCAAGGGTAGCCTGTGAATGTACAGATATTCCAAAGTCATTAGAAGCAGCTGCCCATGGTAAAGTATGGTTCAGACTGATCTTTTTTTTTCATCATCTTAATTTTAAATAATTGTTTTTAAAGATTTTACTTTAATATGAGTGGTAACTTCATGCACATTCACCATAATTATTTAAATGGGACAAGATTTTTCAGAAGGTTCTGTGCTACCAGGCTCCCAGGGGGTCTGGAGCATTTGCTTTCCTTGAGACTTCCCAATGTGTTCTCCTTCTGACGGTAGAATTTGATTCATAATGTTTAAGCAGGCCTTTCTTTATCCCTAGATCTGGGGAAGCAGGATATCTTCACCACAGAGTTTTCATTGGAGCTTATGCCTACAAAGGGCGCATTTTTCCTGCTTTAAAAATTTAAATATTTATCTGGTAGTCAAATCACGAGGGAGCCCTCCCTGGCTATTTCACAACTATCAGAAAGCTTACAGAAAATGCTAGCTACAGCTTTAGGCTTCTGGCTGACAACCAGGAAGTCCCAAAAATATGGTTACAGTTGCATGGGGAACTTTTTGGGAAAATCTGTATGAAAAAAAAAACAAAACCATCTCATTGAGTTTACTCAGGAATTAGCTGATAAAATATTAAACAAAAGCTAACAAATGAATATTTACCATTTGGAAAGCTTTTGGCAAAAGACTGGAAGTAATGTCCTAGTCCCTGAGTTCACTGCTTTAGTATCACTAACAAGCTTGGGTTTATATGTATTAAGCTCCATTTTAAGATTAATTTATTTGATTAGTTCCATTATTTTTATTAGAAATGTTAATAAAAAGCCGCCTTCCCTCCTGTTTACCTGCGTGATGTGAGAGAGTTACAAACCCTTTTTCAGCACGCACTTACATTAACACTCCTACTGTGGCAGTTTGTGTCCAGTGTACTGCCAGCAAATTGGGCTGACTCAAGCGTGGAGCGGTTTTGCAAAGTTCAGAATATGAGGAAGCGTACAGCACTGGGCACTGCGCTGACCGTAGCGCCACAGAAGGATGCAAGAGGGGAGGGGTGACTTCTGGATGGTTGGGAAGTGAAGAAGAGTTTGCAGCTGGATTGAGAACTAGCGAACTCCCTTCACCACCGCCACATTCCATACTACTGGCAATCAGTCAGCCTTCCGGTTATATTACGTTGTGGTTAATGTATATTTATAAACATCTTTTAAAAGCTGAGCGCTTACAATAAAAATATTGAATTGGTAATTTATAAATAACTTATATTAGGTTTTATAATAATATATAACTATAAGATAACTTCAACAGAATCAGAAAAAAAAAATAAAGTAGCAAATCAAATTCATCAGTGGTCCAAATCAAATTGACAGGCTAAAAAAATTGACAGGAATTCAGAGTGAAGATCAGTGAAGATTCTTGTGACCTCAGTATATCTTATGTACAAAGCTGCTGAGACAATCACTTTGGAATTGTATTCCAGTTTCTCAAGGACATGCCTGAACAAGGATATATCATCATTTCATTTACTTTAAAAAAAAATTAGATCTGGCTTTCACATTTCCATGTTACTAGTTTAATATATTTCTTGGGAAGGACTTCTTGTCCAGTTTTATAAAGATAGAGGAATTACTCAGAATCAGAAGGGTTAGTTTCTATTTTTTAATCTTAGAACTGGAAAATTGTTTTTTACAGTCTTTCTAGAATTCGCATCCATGTGAAATCATTGCAATTAATTTTAAAACTTGTTAAATGTTTTTCCACACGAATTTCAGCCTTTTAACGTAATTAGCTCTAAGGTTTCTGGAGCTGCAGAATTAAATAAATTATTGCACTATTTCCTTCACTGAGTCCTTTATAGTCCGATTGAATTAATAACATTACTTACTGCTTCAGTAGTTGATCGTTGTAAGCAAAAGAGCAATATGGTGAATGTCTTTGTTTAACAGAGTAAGCAGGTTTGAAGCACAATATTGATCGGTATGTGATCATTATCAACCATAATCTGGAGGGGAAGAAAATAATCAATTGTCTTCCTTACTTAGAGTCCTACTTCTAACTTTCCAAAAATGACCTGTAGCTATTTAAATGCTAGAAGTTACATAAAAGGTGTCTAAACTGAAAATTATTAGGAATGGATATTTACTGTCACTTCAATACACCTAAATTGGATGTTTAAATATGGGAATCATTGCACAGAGCTGTTGGTGTCAGCAGGGAGCATTTGGTATGTGTGGGTATGTGCACTGTACCTTTCTTGGATCTCTTATTTGTCGATACTGCAAAAACACTGTCGTATTCTACTATTATATACCCCCTAACTTTTGATAAAACTAATTTTCCCATGAAGAAGCAATGAAGTTTGTTTAAATTCTATTGACAAGATCAGTGGAAATTATTTAGTAAGCCTGTTTTTAATCTAGGATTTAAAGAAAAAAGTAATCACTACAAAGATAACTATTTAGATTTTAGATTAAGATTCACGGGGAATTATATCAAGGACAAAAACATCCTTGTATTTAGTTTTCTGTGTAGAAGCTAATTTAAACATAAGCGAAGGATAATGGGCACTGAAGAGACCATTCATTTTAGCAGTGTTTTGAGCAAAGCGGACAGTATCCAGAAGGAGTTCAAAGAGCTTTTTGTAGGTTGTAATGAAAGCTTAATTAAAAAAAAATAATCAAAAAACCTCAGCACAGTAATCCTGTTTTTACTTTTTTATTTAGCACAGCTGTAGTTAAAAGGAGTTTCTGTAAAATGTTTATCAACTCCAAAACATTTTTCTATTCTAAGCTACTCCTGAGTAGAGTTGCTTTTTTTTATTATTGTTTTGTAATGTGATGGTCAGGTTTGGCATATAGGGAGTTCAGGGTGCTTTTGGATATAAGGAGCTTTTGCATAGTCTTATTGTAGCCAATGTTCTGTTTCTTTTATATTTTACACGGGGCGGGGGGTGTATGTGTGTAGATTTTGAATGGCTGCGAAGATCTTCATCTTTGGTATTGATAATGCTTTCAGCTTAAGTTTTGCCTTTGTAACTGCTTTTTTCTTTTTTTTTTTAAGGCGTTCCTAATAGAGAATGTCCTGTTGAATTCAAAGTCCAAAGTAATCCATTCCTTAATTAGAGTGAGGATTGTTTTATTTCCAATAAGGGGCTGAACATACTTCTTGAGATTTCCTGGATCAGAATTTCCTTGTCTGAATCCTCCTCAGACCTATTGTCAGTCATACTGATTCTTATTAATCCTCAAGTGCTTTATTCCAGCCTAATCACACCCACTTTTGCCATGTTGCTAGCAAAAGATGTCTCTCCTCACTTCCAGACTTAAATGAGTGGCCTTTGTTCCTGTTAGTCTTGGGCTGAATTCTGATTTTCAGACAACTTAAAGCCGTCTCATGTTCCCAGGGCCTGGTCCTCAGGGGGAACCTGATGAAAGGACGATACAGAAGAGCTCAAGCAACTTAGGAGATTTCTTGAGTGCATTGATGACAAATTTGTGGCACAGTTGATGGAGTAGACAAGAAGGAAAGGTGCTTTGCTGTACCTGATGCTTACAAGGAATAAAGAACTGGTCTCAGACATGAAAGTTAAAGACAACCTTGGCTACGGTGACCATGAGATGATGGAGTTCAAGATCCTAAGAGAAGAGAGCAGGAAAAAGTCAGGACTACAGTCCTGGATTTCATGACAGCAGACTTCATCCTCTTTAGGAGGTCTACTTGGAAAAGTCCCATGGGCTGTGTCCCTGAAGAGAGGAGGGGTCCAGGAGAGCTGGATGATACTCAGTGATCACTTCCTCCAGGATCAAGAAAGGACCATCCCAACAAGTAGGAAATTGAGCAAAGGTGGCAGGCATGGATGGGCAAGAAGGTCCTATCTGAACTCAGACGTAGAAAGGAAGTGTACAAGAGGTGGAAGCAGAGGCAGGTGACCCAGGAGAGCTCCTGACACAGAGCTCCTGGCTGGTCTTGCAGAGATGGAGTTAGGAAAGCAAAAGCTGGCCTAGAGTTGAATGTGAAGAGAGGGATGTAAAGGGCAACAACAAGGGATTCTACAAGTACATAAATGGCCAAAGGACGACTAGGGAGAACATGGACCTGCTACTGAATGGGGCAGGGCAGCTGGTGACAAATTACAGAAAAGGCTGAGAAGCTTAATGCTGCCTCTGTCTCAGTCTTTACCAGTGATAACGGCTTTCAGGGATCCCAGGCCCCTGAGGTTAGAGCAAAAGTCTGGTGCCAGGAGGATCTGTATTTCGTAGAAGAGAGCCAAGTTAGGGAGCAGTTAAACAGGATGTACATAAATTCATAGGGCCTGATGGGTTGCATCCACAAGTGCTGATGGAGCTGGCTGATGCCACTGCGAGGTGATTATTGATCACTTTTAAATGATCACGGTGATTGTGAGAAGTTGGGTGAGCAAATATCACTCCTACCTTCAGGAAGGGCAAGAAGAAAGCTCTTGGGCAATTACAGGCTAGTTGGCCTCAGACCAGTCCCTCAGGAGGTGTTGGAGGAAATATCCTCCTGCAAAGGATTTTCAAAATCATGAAGGACAAGAAGGTGATCATGAGTAGGCAGCATGGATTTACAAAGGGGAACTCATGATGACCAACCTGGTAGCCTTCTACAATGAGGTGACGAGCTTGGTGGACAAGTGGAAAGCGGTGGATGTTGTTTACCTCTAACTTCAGTGAAGCTTTTGATGCTGTCTCCCATAACAACATCAGAGACAAGCTGACAAAGTATGGATTAGAAAAGCAGACGGTGAGGTGGATTGCAAAGTAGCTGAATGACCAGGCCCAGAGGGTTGGGATCAGTGCCACAGGTCGAGTTGGAAGCAAGTCACTAGGGGTGTACCCCAGCAGTCAATACTGGGGCCAGTACTATTTAACATCTTCATTAATAGCCTGAATGATGGGACAGAGTGCACCTGCAGGAAGTTTGCAGATGATACAAACCTGGGAGAAAAGGCTGGTACACCAGATGGTTGGGCCACCACTCGGACCTCAACAGGCTGGAGAATGCTCAGGAAGTTCAACAAGGGGAAAGGGAAGGTCTTGCGCCTGGGGAGGGATAACTCCATGCACGAACCCATGCTGGGGACTGACTGGTTGTAAAGCAGCTTGGCAGAGAAGGACCTTGGGGCCCTGGTGGACAAGCTGGACACAAGCCGGCAATGCACCCTTGTGGCAAAAAAGGCCTACAGCATCCTGGGCTGCACCATTAGGTGCTGTAGGCAGTCCTGCTTCAGCAGGGGAGTTGGACTAGATGATCTCTAGAGGTCCCTTCCAAGGCTGAAATTCCGTGATCAGGAACAGAGTTGTCAGCAGGTCAGGGGAGGTGATCCTTCCTCTCTGCGCTGATGAGGCCACATCTGGAGTTCTGCTCTCAGTTCCCCTGTACAAGAGAGACATGAGCGTACTGGAGCGAGTCCAGCACAGAGCCACAGAGATGATGAAGGGACTGGAGCATCTCTCACATGAGGGGAGACTGGGAGAGCTGGGGCTGCGCAGCCCAGAGAAGGGAAGGCTCGGGGTGATCTGACCACTGTGTATGAATGAAGGGAGGGAATGATGATGAGGGAGCAGGACTCTTCCCAGCAGTGCCCACTGGCAGGACAAAAGACAATGGCACATATTAAAACACGTGAAATTCCATCTGAACACAAGAAAGGTTTTTACTGTGAGGGTGGGCAAACACTGGAACAGGTTGCCCAGAGAGGTTTTGGAGTCTCTGTTTCTGGAGATACTCTAAAACCCAACTGAACATGGCCCTGGGCAACATGCTGTAGGTGACCTGCTTGAGGAGGGCAGTTGGCCCAGAAAAGCTCAGTAGGTCCCTTCCAACCTAAAAGATTTTGTAATTTTCCAACTCTTAATCCAGGCTGTGGTATCCTGTGTAATGACTGTGCTTATAAAGTGGCTTTGGCCAAGCTTAGCTCTTGCGAATTTTATTTATTTGTTTTGGGATCTGGAGGCAGTGATTTGGATTTTGTTATAGAATATATCTTTGTAATGCCAGTAATAAACATTTTAGGATGTAGACTTTTTGATTGTTTAAAAAGTTGTCAAGATGCGTATCTGTCTCACCTAAAAGGTGTTGAGAAGATGAAGTCGTAACTTGTTCAGATATCCTAGTGAACGCTGCTGTTTCAGGCTACCTCTTCTGCATGTAACATATAACGTTTGTGCTTATTTTTAACGTACAGGATGGAGGCCTGCTTCTGAATAACCCTTCTGCGCTGGCAGTTCACGAGTGCAAGTGTCTCTGGCCCAGCGTTCCACTGCAGTGCCTGGTATCCCTGGGCACGGGTCGATACGAAAGCGAGGGGAAGACGAACGTCACATACACCAGTTTGAAAGCCAAACTCACAAATGTTATCAGCAGCGCAACTGACACAGAAGGTTGGTGTCTTGAGATACATTTGTATTGTGACTGTTTTCAGGTTTTGATGTTTCTTAGAATTGTAGTTTCAGTTCGGAGAGCAACCTGCAACCTTTTGGCTTTCCCCTTCTCCTCTCTGCCTGCCTCACTGAAGTGACTGGAAAGGTGTCTCTCTGAAACGCGTCACGCCTGGTTGGTGGTTTAGTACCTGTATTACAGATTTTCTGGCGATGGTGTGAGTGCATTTTAGCCGTATCTCCATGAGTCTTCATCTTCACTGTGCTGTTGCTAAGCTCTTTTAGTTTATGAGTTCTCAAGTGTTTATATAAGGTTGATGACATGGGTATACTAGAGATAAAAGATACCTTAAAAATCAGAATTATGATAATCCAACAGGATTTTTACAAAGCAGTACTTGTGCTTCTGAATAAAGGCATACTCAGGGATTCATTTCAATAGGAAAATGATAATTTCTTACTTGTTTTTTTTCCATAAACAGAAAAGCTTAATAGTTAATATAGAACATTGATTGGTTTCAACAGCTTTAGAAAAGGTATTTTATCTCTTTTCTATATGTTTTTAACATGCTTTTCCAAGGACTAGATTGTATCTGTCAATGGTCATGACTTCCATTGCTGTCCAGAGGAGACGAGCATGTGCTTTCCAAAATAAACCCTGTTCCTGGGGTGGGAGTACACTGGAGCTCTACCAACAGCCGTTTATATCTGGTTTGGTTTTAGAAGCAGGAAATACTGATACGCAGATCCTTTTTTTTCCTCTTACAAAGGGAACCGATACTGTGAAAAGCTAGGGATCAAGAAACACTCTTACAGTCTAGATCTCTTGCTGTCAAGCATCATTAGTAAGAAGAAGCTAGATTTTGGGCCACTTCTGGGTTTTTCACAATTGTGGAAAGGAGAGAGATTGTGTCAAGGGAGAAAAAAGTTTTATTGCAGCAGAAAAATCAGGCAAGAAGTTTGACTGGGGAAAAGGAGGAAGGGAAAGTTTTTATTGTGGAGACCGAAGGAGAGGAAACAGAAAGAGGGGGGAGTAGATTTGAGCAAATGGGAAGTTATGTTATGAAGGAAAAAGAGGAGAATATTAAATAGAGCGAGGAAGGCTGGATGTGGTGAGACCAGAACAGAGACAGCAGAGGAATTCACAGGAGGAGGGAGCAAGCAGAGATTTCAGGTTAACAAGAATCTTCTGCTGTGGTCTTACCCAGGATGGTTTTTTCACTTTGAAATTTGTATATAACAGTAAAAGAATGGAGAAGCGTGGTAAGAATGCAAAGAAGATAGAAATGAAAGATGAAAGAAGTAATGGAATTTGAAGGAAGCCAAAAAATAGAAAAGAAATCTAAAAGGAGGATAAAATGGTTTATAAAAGAGAGGAAAAAAGAGGAACCTACAAATACATCACATAGCCAGTTTATTATTGCACTAGTCATCTGAACAATTTAACCTGAACACTTTAAATTAAATATATGCTAAATTCAAACTGAAAATCTCTAGTAATGAGTTAGTTGCAATCAAAAGAAAGCTTTAAACCTACATCTCTTTTACTGCAGTCCTCGAGATCAGGGAAGAGTATCCAGCTGTTGATTTCCTAATGCCTACTTCCGTTAGGGCTGAGCGTAACACATCCTGGATGTCCTGAATCGGGAGTATGGAAGGTACATTCCTGCTCTTCAGAATGCACTCTCATTTGCAAAGGAATGGAACGTACGTGTGATTAAACATCTGAATGGCTGCAAAACCTTCTTATCAGTGAAGTTGTCCTAGAATCAAAGGTGAAGTTTTTCCAGAGTAAGCAGAGCTACAGGGCCATTTGCAAACCTTCTAATGAGAAAGGGGTTTTGATAAGGCAACGGTGGAAGGACACCTGTTCAGTGGGGGTGTGCGTGTTTACCCTCACCGCATCACTCCAGAGCACGAGCTGGCTTGTTGAGCAGGGAGGGGAGGACGGCTGCTCTGTCAGGGGTAAACGTAACAGCTTCCTTGGTTTGCTTTCCATACAGAAGTTCACACCATGCTGGATGCGCTGTTACCTCCAGATACTTACTTCAGGTTTAACCCCCTTATGAATGAAGACATACCTCTGGATGAGAGTCGGAAAGAGAAACTCAACCAGCTGCAGACAGATGGAATTCGGTATTTAGAACGAAATGAAGAAAAACTGAGAAGAGCTGCAAAAATATTAACACAAGAGAAAACAACTTTGCAGAGATTTCAGGACTGGATAAGATTAAAGGCTGACATGTATGAAGGCCTTCCATTTCTTTCCAAATTGTGAATATGTAATGCATGAAAGATCATAAATGTAAATCTTATACCAGAAAATCCATTCAGTACTGTAAAGGAAGAACGTCTATTGGGAGTAAATGACATCTTTGGAAAGCTGTCGGAATTCAGGAGAAAGGAATTCAGGATGGCTGTTTTGTGCACACTTACTTGATACAAGGTTTTATGGTGTTAATTATTTTTTGAGCTTATTGTTGCTCTACTTTGTTAAAGTCAGTAAAACTGAAAATTACGAAAACAATTGTGCTATGCATTTTTGGATGTATGTACCATAATTATGGTGGCAGTAAAACCTTATTTATCAAGTACCAGGCTTATTCAAAATTAACAGGAAAGAAAATCCTCATTCACTTTAGTGTAGGCCATATACTTGTTAGGCTCTTACGTAGCCAGTGAATTTAATAGAAATCCAGTGTTCTTATGGAAATGTTGCCTGTGTTAATTGCACTTTTACATTTGAAAGATAACATTTAAATTCTTTTTTTATTTCAGTGGGTTTTGTACATAACAGTATTAAGATGTTTAAATGACTACAAATGGCATATTAAATTATCAAAATTAACTGCTTTTTAGAACTTGACACTTATTGTTTTCATCGGGGTAACTTCAGATTGGTTCATTCATTATTCGGCAATAATCCCAAGAGCCAAAACTTCACTCGAGCAGCTGTTCCCGTCACAGGATAAATAAAATAAAATACTGAAATAGTTCACTTGTTAAATGAATCAGGAGCGTATTCTATAAGCTTCAATTTTGGATGCTGAACTTTGGGTGTCTCTAGTCAAGAAAAAATTATCAGTTGACATATGAAATTAAATAAATTACGCATTTCATTTTGTCTTAACTTTCATATATGCATCCTCCTGAAATTACTTTAGATTTGGAAGGTTATAGGTAGAGCTTGCTACGGTCTTGCTCCTCCTTCTTTTGCAACTTTCTGCCAGTGTGGAGAAGGGTGGCGTGGTGAGCTCTGACGATACAGGACATCAGTGAAACGGCGTTTTCAACTCCAGGAAGGTACACCTGAGTTCTTCCAAACAGGGCGACTGCAGAGGAATGTGAGTTAGACACAGCTGCTGTCACACTCTGGGCATGTCCACATTCATATGGCTGCTTGACAAGTTTCTGGGTGAGTTTTTGCCTCTGGTACATGAAAATATCTACTAGATAAAATGTATGTTTTATGCAGTAGATAAAATGTCCAGTTTCACCAAAACCCAGTGCATTTGTCACTCTGCCTTTCAGGACTAATCACCTGTCATTGCATTATCTACTAAAAATAACATTTACTTTGATAATCACCTTCTGTACTTTCTTGAAACACTGAGAGTGGTGTTAGGCTGCCTTTAGGAAAGGAACTGGCAACGCAGTGTTCTCTGACTGTGCAAGAAAACACTGGATTTGGGCTGTCCTTTCTTCAACCTGACGTATTTTCACCTGTATCGTTCTACTCCGATATCCAGACTTTTATTGTGCTCCCTCAGTTCTCTGGCTAGTTTTTGCCGGTGAAGCCAGTAAGTGTCAGTGGGACGTAAGCTGTGGCCTTCACATGTTTTAAATTGTTCCCAATGCAAACAAACTCCAGGCACATAAGGACTAAAGAAGCCTTTGTCATTCACTACTTGAGGAAGGGGAAAGAGGAGAAACAGAAAGAAAGAAGTTTAAAGCTACAGCAATTTAAAGATGAGTAAAAGAACATATATTATTCATTCCCTTTTTGTTTTTAAACTACAAACACCAAAAGTAGCTCCTTGAGGAGGGCAATAAAAATACTAAAAAGGAAAGTTTTATGGTCTTGGTGCAACTTCCTTCCAGTTACTAAGAACTGAGTAAAAGAATCATGAGAGATCAAGCCTTTCCCATTAATTTAAACATACACAAAAGAAATCTCAGCATTATTCTGATCAAGGGACCTTGTCTAGAGAAACCCTGTTGCCGGCATCCTAAATCAGACAATGTAGGACAGTCTGGGGTAACAACATACGTAACGCGCTCCCTCCCCTGGCAAAGAGCAAAGTCACGGCATCATCCATAAGGCTGTTGAAGGCGTTACTCCAAATTTGTAAGTTTGCAGTCATAGCTTTTTGGGATAACCATTTATTTAAGACGGTGCTTACCTGCAGTGAACAAAGTGCTAACGTTTCCACTTAATTTTTATAGAACTAAAACCCGTGAATTACTAGTTCTCAGGCGGTGGGGTAGGTGCATATACCGAACTGGGCTTTGCAGGTGGAACGTTGTTTCTGTTTGCCATAATGCAAGAATTTTTCCTCATTGAGAAGTTCTCCAAGTACTCTGTACTCTTTCCAACTCTTAATGTTGTATTAGGAGCTGTTTAGAGAATGTAAACCAGGAAAGCTACCCACCTGTTGAATGAGGACAGAGTATCTCAAATTAGCTGTATTTTAATATCAGGGGGTTTTCTAGTTCTTTAGGAGCTCCCTGCAAAGCTTCCGCTGCAGCTCTGCTGAAACAACAGTCATTTTGTAAAGAGCCTTGGCTTTTCTAATCCGCCTTCCAGACAACATTAAACATACTGACATTAAACATGAGTGTAGCTATTTGTCTGCCTTTCTAGGTCCTATATTTAAGAAATTACAGTGTGCTTATCAAGCCATCTACATTGTCTCCATGTGACTCGAGGTGGCCTCTCCAAGCGGATATACATAAAAAAATCATTTAATCAGCTCACAGGAGCAAAGGCAAGTACTGGTTTGCCTCCTTTGAAAGGGTACCTGCAAAATAGGTAGTTGCCGCTGGTTGCTTTCTCTCGGCAAAGTCTGTGTGTGTGTATGTGGCTTCATCCCACAACCTGGGACGTGGGAAGTGCCTGGGCTTCACGTCACACCTCTGCAAAGCTTGATTTTAATCTTTGGTTTGCATTAGAGGCAGTTTGGTTTTGAGTTGCGTAAATAGTGATATTTGAGATAGAGCACGTGCCTGTAAAGACAAGCAGCAGCAGCAACACTGGGTAAAGCTCTCCTGAAACACCAGTTCACTCTTGTGACTGCAGAGGGGAAAAACATCGTAGCTCTTGAACCGCTGATGTCTAGGCTATATATAAAAAGCAAGAAGAAAAGGCTGCATTTAAATCAGTTCATTTTATGAAAATATTCTGACTCAGTTTAAACATAGTGCTAATTTTTTACGTATTGCTGTCTCGAGGAGAGGGAAGGAGGAGTTTGTTTCAGTTAGGGCAAGATCGGGATTTGTGATTGCACTTTTTTGCTGGAAGCTGCTATTGTATCTTCATTCACCCTTTTTCCTCTTCTTCATTGCTGTAAGAGTATTTTTCCTTAGGTGTGGCTTTTAAAAGTACACGTGGAACTGAGTTGAGCTATAGAGTAATTAATTCAGACGGTTTTAGGCCACTGTGTGTATAAATTCAAAAGACGCTTGTACTGAATCCTTTCAAACGGCACTCTTTGATCCTCGTGTTGCAAGTGCTGCACTGTCTGTCAGGCACTAATGAGGAGTTTGCTCTCCCCGAAACCACTTTAAAATGTGCAGGCGCAACAGTTTTATCACTCTAGCGGTAATTAGGTTTTAGTTACTTCCAAAAAAATCTGTTAGCAGTTTGCAAGGAATCACAGCTATTGTGGATACATTCCTACAGCACTGTGTGTAAAGGAAAACTATTTTCAGGAAGTTTATTGAGGCATTACATGTGGAATCCCACACGATACTTTAATAGAAGGAAATGGAATAAGGAGAACTGTAGAGGAATCAGGACTGGCTACGTAAGGAAAAAGAATTTGAAATTAAGGGGGGTTATTGATAGGGAGCAGCGGGATTAGTGCTGGGTCAAAATCTAGTGTGCTTTAACTAATGGTTTGGATGGATTGAAAAACATCATAATTCTCTTCACAGGTGAATCTAGGAGGGATCATAAATATTTTGAACAATAGGAATTCAGTGCAGCATGAATTTGAGAATAAAATAGGCTAGAATGAAAAAAGTGCCTCTGAGGAATGAAAATGTAAAATTGACAATGGGAGAAGGAATAATCTAATGCAGAATTTCACGTTAAGGGAATCCTGCTTTGAAGAAGTACCCTTGGGAATGCAGTGCGGTTATCCCATTAACAAACTCAAATTGAGTCAGCAGTCCCAGCTACAAAAATAAGGACGTGTATCAATGCACCAGAGAATGCCTTGGCCAGGAAAATGTGCACAAACCTGAAAGAACGAGAAATCAATGTGAATTTTCAATCTAGGATACGAAATCACGAGAAGATCGCAGATAAGTCATTCCAGGTTACTTATCAAGTCAGAGAAGACAACGAGGTTTATCTGCCCAGGTGAGTGTTCCCGTTTGAGATGTGACAGGTTTGCATCCTGGAAAGAAAATCAGGAAGTTCACGCTCTAATTTAGAATGTGATGGTGGTGGGTTGACTTGGCTGGACGCCAAGGGCCCACCAAGCCGCTCTGTCACTCGCTCCTCAGCAGGACAGTGCGGGGAGAAAATAAGATGGAAAAAAACTCGTGGGTCAAGATAAAGCAGTTCAATAAAGCAAAGGATTTATTCTCTACTCCCCATCAGCAGGCGATGTCCAGGGAAGTCGGACTGCAGTATGCGTAGCGGTTGCTCCGGAAGACAACCGTCATAATAACAAACACACCTTCCCCCCACGTTCTCTTGGCTTTTATTGCTGAGCAGACGTCATATGGTACGGAATACGCCTTTGTCCTGGCTGTGTCCCCCCCCAAGATCCTGCCCACCCCCAGCCTGCCGGTGACGGGGGAAGGCTGGAGGGAGCCTTGATGCTGGGCGAGCACCGCTCGGCAGTAGCCAAAACACCGGTGTGGTACCAGCACCTTTCTAGCTACCGATACCGGGCTGCTGTGGGGAAAATTAACTCCATCTCAGACAGACCCAATACAGTGATAATGTCAAATCTTTGCAAAGTTGACTTTATGTCCCTGCTCTGATTTTGAAAGGAAGCAAGAGTCCAGACCAGGAAATTAAAAGCTATAGGCATGAAATAATCTCCCTTTATGCAAATTTAGAGAGGGAAAAAGCCTCTTCTAGTTATCTGTGTAGAAGGAGATTTTAATTGAAGGAATTTTCACTACCAAAGGAAAGAAAATAAAACTTTTAAATATTGAAGCATGATCACTGATTTTAGGGTTTTTCCTGTCAGTGTCTTCCAGCAGCGGTAGGAAGATACTGATTCTATTGCACAAGGCACAGGCAGCAGCAGTTGAATATAATTATAGTTTTGGTTACGGCTCTTAGAGATATTCAGACTAAAACAGATGCAAAGAAGGGCTGCCAAAGGGAAGATTTAAGAGAGCATGGTTTGTTTCGTCTAACAAAACAAGGGCTAGAAGGAGGGTACTTGATGCTGATTAAAAACAATTCAAGAAGGAAAAGATAGAAAGCTAAAAGACAACACTTGCATGAAACCAAAGGTGCTCAAAATGACCAGAAATAAATTTATCCAGAAAGCAAGGTTACAGAAAGCTATACAGAGAATTAGCAGAGCGCAAGAACCTGGTTTAGTGTACGTTTTAGAAACTGAGATCGTGAATGAGGCTCTATAATGCACTGTGAGAGTGGCTCCAGCCTCCAGGGCTGACTGAATGCCTTCTAACCTATGCAGCAGGTAAGAACTCATTAACCCCTTATATATAACAGAATCCATAGGCCTATGGAAGCTTCTAAGAGCTCCTTCTCGTTAGGCCTAGCAGGTAAGGATTATGTCTCATCTTGGATCCATCACTCACCGAGCATTTCGTTTACTTTGCTTCCCTTGCCTAGCTGGTAACGGGAGCTGACAGAGGCTGAAGCACTACAAGGCACGTGAGGGTGCAGGAAAAATCTGGTGTGTGCTTACTACTCATGGGCACCATTAGTTTTTCACTAGAGATTAAAATACTTCTATGCCGCTGGGTCAACAAAGAGCGCTGGTTTTCTCACATTAAAAGACTGTTCTCAAAATCACAAGTATTAAATACAGGCATAATCTTTGCAGGAGAGGCTGTGCTACGGGTTCCTGTTTGTGCTGAAGGACCGCATCCCAGGCACAGCTGTGATATGACCCCTGAGTATTTTACACTCCACTACACAAGGCAAGAAGAAAAAACACTTTTTTTTTTTTTGCACTGTTGCCTAAAGAGTGAGTCAAATTTTCAGACCTTGCAGAACTGTTCCATTTGAGGTATACTCTTAGTGTAACCATATTCCTTTACAAAGGAAAATAAGCATGCCAAGTACCTCTTCCTCAAATTCTGTAGGAACAGGACGAGAAGGCTCTTTCCTTGCTCCAGCCCCACTTCACTGAGGTGTGAACTCAAGGGGCTGCTGCCCCCAGCCCCCCTCGTTGGCTGCTCGGCCTCCTCATTTCCATACCTGCAGTCAAGATTTTCTTCAAGATTTAATAAGGACAATTCTATTGTTTATTTTAATAAAATGGCAGACTTCAGTAAGGGGGAACCATGAGCAATTTTCAGCATAATATAAAAATGAAACAGAGACTGAAACACCCCAGTACTTATATCCTTGGTAGTGCATGTTTAATCTTCAGCAGTAATGCAATTTTGCTTTTTATTTACAATTTCATTTAATTTATACTTTTCTCATAATGATATCATCAATGCCTAATTTATCATACAGTTGCCATAGCATAAAAAATGCACAGTAGTGTTTTGAAACCTTTACCTTTCAGGAAGAAGCTGTAATGTAGTATTTTCTTGTAAAACCAGAGAAACAACCCAGACAGATTACTAATACCATTAAATTGCAATGCTGAGTTCAGCAAATTTATGATTTTAGCATTTTAAAACTTTTTTTTTCATTTTCAAACCCCTGTAAACTGGAAAGGAACAGCTTTTTGTGCTCACATCATTATTTTATAATTGAATGAGGTAATAATCATCACAGTAAGTATTACAGGGAAACAGTCTTCCAGCATGTCTCGAAATTTTGCTAGCAAACTCCCAGAAGTTACTTCTTAAAAACCTCATCTGTGTCCACTTTTGGGCATAATTTCAGCAAAACTGCTGTTCGATGCTTCTTCACCGGCTGTTTTGTAGAAACCAGAAATATGGTCCTGTCCTGTCTTTCTGTACACCTCATGTGAACACACTTCCAGGCAAGCAAGTCAGGCAGTCATGGAACGCTTCTGACAATGAAACAAGAAGACATATATTGTAGAGAAAAAAAAGCAGAAATATTTGGAAGTTTAAAGGTTGAGGAGGGAATATATCTATCTTCTTACAAGGAAAGGCAGATGGCTCAGGTACTGCCTAAAATGTGGAGTCAAAGGACAAAACCATTGTCACCACTAAATCTGACTTCAAAGCATCACTTTGCAGAGTCTGTTAAGACATAAGCATGTCATAACTTCAAAACTTGAGCATTGTGTCCATTCTCGCTGGCATATTTCTTGATAAATGTTAGATTTAAAACCATCGCCAAACAGGTCTGAACAGTATTTAGACAAATCTAGGTATGCATACAGCAGGAAAGACAATAATATTTCTATAGCAGACTGAGTTTTAAGTAGCTTGCACTACATATGTCGTAAATCCTTGGGAAGAGCTACATATCAGTACGGATGAGATTGTCAGGAGGCAAATGTGCTCTGGACAGCTGTTTATTGCGTGGGTTCAGAGATAAAAATATATAAATGGTTGTATGTATTAGAGATAGTAGAGAAAAAAACCAAGACAAAATATTTTCAGCATGATGCTGTTCCTATGTATTTTATGCCAGTAGAGTGCGTTCGCTTCAGACTGTCTTTGAGAAAAGGGAAGCTTTCTCTCATCTGTTGTGCAGGGCTCAGCCCGCTGCCGCCTCTCAGGTGAACCTCATCTCTTTTCCAACCAATACATTTACAGCAGGCACGTCATATTAAAACAAATGCCTTTAAAAAAAGACCAGAACCTAATATATCCAGCATGTATTAGATCAAAACTGAGGGGTTGCTACTGACTTCTGTCAGCGACTGGTATGCGGGGCCGGAAGGCACTGTCACTGTGGCCCGCCCAGAAAGCAGCATTACTGCCATGCGGATCCTGCTGCGTGGGCACCCAGTCACTCTGCAGCCGGCCCCTGCTGGCAGGGGACACCCCAGCAGCCGTACGTGGGCAGCAGTCTGTTATTCAGACGATATTCTCTTCCTCCACGTTAGAGCGGTGGCCACTTCGTCTTAGCAGTCACTCTGCCCAGTCAGGCCTTTACAAAATCAGACCTCCCAGAAAAAGATATTTCTCTTTCCTTCTGGAGATAATGAGGAAAACATAGTTCATTATTACCCTCCAGGACACAATGCCTCTGCTCTCCTCACTCACAATAGCTGCTTGGAAAGAAGCAGCTCTTGCAGCCAGGGCTCAGAAAACAATACTCCATGGTCACAATAGCCCACAGTCAGCTCGAAGTCTCTGAAAGCACTGGAAAGGGCTTCTTCTCAGGCTGAGGGGGGTGAGAGCAGGTTTTCAGGTGTGCGAGGAAGGGAGCACGTTTCCTAAGGAAGCCAGTGGAAAGCATGGATGCTGCTCTGCTAACCCTACAGGCCACTTAAAATTGTCTAGGTTGGAAGGGACCTTTCAGATCATCGCGTCCACTTGTATGACTGTCATCACGGGGTGACATGGATCAGATAGGCGGGCTGCTATTCCAAATGGCAAGTTTTCTATCACCTGAGAGGGCACTCTCATGGTGGTGGTGGAAAAACATAATTGGTCCCAATACGTGCCTGTGCTGCCACACTTTTGCAGAGACGTGCTATCTATGGGGCCAAAAGCATGCACCGTGGAGGTGGCTTGGAATACAGACTGGCAGTCTGAAATCGCTGCAGACCACAGGAGGAGGTGATCTGAAGGGTAGTGTAAGAGTTTGTTCCTTGAGGAACATGGCCCCTGGACATCAGCTGGGTCTTTCTCCACAGCCCCAGAGCATTATGGGTGCTGCCAGAGGCACGCTAAGGGAAGAGAACAAAGGAATCTGAAACTACACAAAGCAGAACCAAAGCCTGTACAAAGTAGCAAACAGAACTTCTAATTAGGTGCTCAGAAGTATGTACTTTTTTTTATCATGACAGTTCCTGGACAGCTTTTCTTCCCTAGTTACCTAAAAAGAAATAAGAATAAAGAGCTTCCTCAGAAGGTAAGTCACCCTGTCAGACTGTATTTGTAAAAACAAACACATTGCATCTCATAAACCCCTTCTCCACCACAGTAAACAGCAGATTAGAAAATGATTGAATGTAGCTGATTTTCTAATCTGATGCAGACATGCTCAAATAGCTTTATAGAGATAGAACACTGCAGCCTTCACTTAGCTTGAATTAAATGATACCTGCTGCAGCTAGTCTACATTTCAGTGTTAGCCTCTTGTCTGCAGTCACCTACTGTGAAGGTCAAGAAATCAGATCACAGAAGGCTCAATGTTAGTATCTTACATCTCTGAGCTTTTGTTCAGGTATATGTGTCAGAGCACTGTATCTCTAATCTCTATGCATATGTCTCTATCGTTACTAAAACCAGATGTCACGGTAGCTGGTGGCAAGCACTCAGCTGTGCACTCAGCTGCGTCTAGTCTTCCACATCTGTGAAGAAGTCTAGGATTTCACGGGTTTGCTCAAGACAAGTCATCTTGCCTTATTCTCATCTTTTTTTCAAGATCTAGAACAATAGCTGTTGTGCATCAAGGTCTAGGTTTACTTCCCTAGGGACAAAAGGTATGATAGCATTTCTGTAGGAGTTCCTACCTGAGTACTGCTTCAAGATCTTCCCTTGCTTTTTCCCAGAAAAAGATAATTTTTTTTCTGTGTCATTGTTATACATTCTGAAGAACTCTTTTATTGTTTTTAGCTCTGCCCTGTGGATTTTTCTATGTCTGGTTTTACCTCTGAAGCACTCGTACCTCTAATGCTGTGTTGTAAAGTACCATCTTTAATGATCACATGCCTAATTTTGAAACCTAATGCTGCTGTTATAAACAGTTGTTAAATGGCTTATAGAAGAGGTTTTGTGCTCATCTATTTCTCTCTTTATTTCTGGACAAGAGTGTACTTGCCTAAGATAGCTCTCTTCATGTTACTTCTTGAATTTGTGCCATAGAACAAAGAATGATAAAAGTGTTACAGCAAAAAAAGCAGTAGCCTTGTCTCTCCATCTCAAAAATGCCAGTGTTACAGCATTTCTAAACAAACGAGCACAAATGTTTCTCAGAGCAACAGATGCCTGGAGAAATGAGAAAATCATTATTACATAGCTAAAATAACAGAAGATCATAAATGGTGCCAAGGGATTGATTTTGAGTATGGTAGAAGGTTCCCCCCTAATCACAACAACAAAAAATAACTTCAGAAAATAAGTGACAACAAGGTCCCTTCCAACTCTAACCATTCTGGTCAGCAGAAAAAAACCCAAAGTTTGATGTCAAAGGTAATATATACACCATGGTTTTAAAGAGAAGTCTAGATGACAGGTGAATCTATTTGGCTTGAAGGCACAGATTGAAACAGTAAGAAACCACTTAATTTGTGTATTGATTACAGGTATTCACATATCAAATATGCAAACTATTGTTGAATGTGCTAAATAAAATGGCTATTTAGCATATTTAAATATGGGAGGGAACTCTGACTTAAAGCCGTTTCTGTGATTGATGGTAGTGGAATATAATGACCAGGTGTTTGCACACACACAGATAAAAACCTGGATGTCTCCACACCCAGTTAAAAGTTCCCTGCAAGGAGTACAGGCCTTCTCATGGCTCCATTTTAGGGACCGTATTAGATTAAAAACTCAGGGAATCAGTCCCATCAATCCAGAGGTTTCCACCGCCTCTCCTAAGGTTGGTTAACCCACCTTGTCTCCAGCTGTGAGCGTCAGAGTCTGCCAGCTACACCTGTGAGGGCTACTGCCGGACAAGGGACCACACTGCTTGTCACCAGCTGGGAATTACAGCACCAAGGAGCAACAAAACTGCCTGCTCTATCTTTTTAGGCTTGCTTGCACTCTGCCTTTATTATTAAAGAAGTGCAGAATTCCGTTGGTATTAGTCAGTTTGAACAAACCAGGAAAACTTCTTTGCACCACCGCTGATGATGAAATATCGCGTGGTCTGTGCTCTGTCACTTCAGCCATCTGATTTGAGGGCATATAGCTGGTAACTATATTCATTTGCTTCTGCAAGTTTTCAAAATAGTCAGGGGAACTCCTGATCTGAGGAAACTGCTGGAGTCTTACAGCAGTCAGCATCCCAGCAAGCACTGGAGGAGGTAATTATCCTTTAAACGTGGGCCCTGCCTGAGCACTTTGGAAGAAGCAGGGGCAGTTACAGAATGAAAGACTGACAGTCTTCCGCACAGACTGGAAAAGGTCTCACTTCCAGCGAGAGGGAATTGTGATCATTCACCATTAACTAAAGTTTTTCATTTATTTTAGTCAGGTACAGCACATAGATGGAAGACACCCAAACTTCACGATAATTGCCGTACGTGGTACTAGCTCTTCCAGCAAAGTGTAAACAGTGAGACAGAGAAGACTCGTTTCCAGTATTCTTCTCAGAAACCGTGTCACTTCCCTTCAGTTTGTGAAAGGAAAATGATATGCCCTTGCTAGAGAAGAATGGAAAAATAATGAAGCTCAGGGACTGTGCAGCAAAGGGCCAGGGTTAGGGGAGATGAAGCAGAAGAGGACATAGGGAAGCATTCGGTTGCTTTACTGAGAAGTGCTATGCCAGTATACCATGAATTGAAAATGACAAAAAACCCCAAAAAACCCCACAGGCAGAGGCTCATCTGCTAGAGACAGAATGGTAAAACTAAATAGAACTGCTTATGTATCAGTGGAACTTTCCATTAGGAATGAGAGGATAAAAGAAAGGTTTTCCTTCTGTTTATGCTGAGACTCCCACCTGCACATGCAACAGGACCTTTACAAACTCACCGCACCTCGATTGTATCTCAGAAACATGGGGAAAATTATTTCCAACAGGATGCCGCCTGTCAGCATTTGGAACAAGTTCGCATCTTTTCATTTGAGAATTCCTTTCTTTTGTTAAATGGGTATATATTACATTTCTGTGATGCATGAATGCATTGTTTTTAATTAATTTGTTCTGTTCCACATTAAACCTTTCAGTAATTTTTTTTTTCCAGAGTCCTTTGAGGTATTTGATTCCTCTGGGACAGATTTCTTGAACTCATGGATTCCCAATTCGTACCTAGAGGTCATCACAACCAGAATATTCCCAAGGGATCTCAGCTCCTCTTTCAGGCTTCCCCAAGGGCTAGCGATTAGCTATTGCGGTGATCATCAATCACATCTTCTAAACGCCATGTGGTGCTTGGACTATGACAGACGCTATGAATTATTAACTAACCTCACTGCCAGTTAAAGCTCAGAACACTCACATACCCCATCACCATGTCCAGTTATTGAGGTGATGGCTGCGCAGGTATTGCTTTTCCTCCTACCCTGGGTGTTTTGCCTCTGTGAACTGTATGTTTTCTGGGTCAGAAATCATTTTTTCTTTGGTGTTTTGAACTAACATTGAAAAAAAAAAACACAAAAGTGCAAAATCTTCCACTTAAAGTAATTACAGTTTTCTGGACCTTTAAAAATACATCATTGTCCTGATACAGTGACAAATACAAGAGAATATTGGAAATACATTATGCAGAAAAAAAATAAAGCTGATTGATTGTTCACTGTCATCTGTTTCAGAAAGCTACAAGGACGAAGAACTAATGTCTCTCCTGTAGAGAACCTAGTAGCCCCAGTCAATTTATGCGTTTTCTCACTTGAACTACTTCAAGGAATCCAAACATAAGCCATTAAGGCAACCGTGTGTTTGTAATTGAAAACAAATCTCATCCTTAGAAGGTCCAACAGACTTAGGGAGCAAGGTGTATCTTAAGCAAGCAGACTAGAAAAGCCCGTTAAGCATTTTACTAGTTCAAGACTAAAGTATAACTTCAAAAGGGCTTAAATTACGTAATTTTTCACCAAAATTTTCCTCTCCTTCTCAGCTTTCCAGGCAAAACCTTTCCTTCATTCTGACCCTTACTACTTGTGATTAAAATTCATATTCATGTGTCGGGAAAGGGAGCAGACCTTACTCTTTCACTGACTTTGCCCCTTTTCTCTGTCATCTGAAAAGACTTATGTACACATTTAATTTTTTGTGTGTGAATCATGAAGTTAACTCACGTTACGTACATGCACAATAAACAAGTGCACGAACATTTGGTGGACTGGAATAAAGTTTCACTAAAGTAAGAGTTTTCTCTCCAATAGCCATTATTAGTCATTTTCATGAATCTTGGATTTGCTTCTGAGCTTATTTCCATAATGGAAAACTCCTCACTGAAGATAAACTCTCTGAACCTATGAGAAACTTAGCTGAAAGGTGTAACAGGTTAAATCGTAAGGTTGAGCTTGACCTTAAGCTCCAATTTTGAAAATGGAGCTGCTTAGTATTCAGCACTTTAGAAGTCCCTTGGATAAACTGTCTGGTGTCTGTAGACTTTTGATCTTCGTGGGGCAGTTTTTCAAGAACCTTCAACCATGAATTACGCTGTAAGAGATTTTTAACTGTCTCAGCCAATCTCTTCTAATGGAAAAATGCGAACTCTAATCATGCACACAAAATGTGTTTGCAGACAGTTTAATCCGCTGCGTGAAGGACTTCCTTCCTTTATTTATATAGTAGATAAAACCTTGGTCCTGTTGAAATCAATATCAAATTTCCATTGACTTGAGCCACTTCACCATGTTGAATATAAAAATGTCAAAATGGATTAGTTTCTGTAATATGCCACAGATCACATTAAATACATATTTTATATAATCCTTTCTCTCTCAAGTTTCTAACAAGTTCCAGCAGTCCTTTATGTTCCTTGAGATCACCTTCTGACCATAGCCAAAAGTAGTGTGGGCTGCATACTTTGGTATCTGCGGATGTTTTAAAAAGTTCACGTCCCTCTTTTACCTGAAAAACGTGATCTCAGAGCACATCCATCTGATTGATTACGCTTGACACAAGGCCAAGCCGATGGCAATACCTTCTTGTGATTAGAATTGTCCAGGGTGTGTGAGATGTGTGCTTAACTCCTTTTTCAGCATCTGCTACCTAGCAGCTATGAAATGAAGTATTCCAAAACAAAACAGTGCTGTCATCTCTCCTTCCAAAGACACTTTGCATGGAATTATTAAATACTTACAGGCGCAAGACAGAACACTCTAATCATTAGTCTGGATAGTCAAGTTATCAGGGAGAAGGGAGGCAAGTTACAAATCTAATTAAAAAAAAAAGACACAAAAAAGAAGTGAAATATGTGCAGGTATAGGGTTAGAACTCAAGGTTCCCCATACACAGGCAAATTATCAGTTTCAGAGTTTCTGTATGTTTGTGTGAGATGTATTTTATGTGTGTAATCTTACTTGCTCTCAATGTTTAACTATCCTGTACAAGGTGGAAGAGCATCAATAAGGTGGATTGTTCCAGTTCTAGGGTGGAACTAGATGACCTTTAAGGTCCCTTCCAACTCTAACCATTCTATGATTCTACAATTCTACGAAAACTCTGTCTTCATCCTCAGATTCTCCTAAATGCTGTTGTAAGGTTTGTGCCCTGAGAAGTTAAAGTTCATGAAGCAAAGGAAATAACTGAACCCAGACCTCCTACTTCCTTTCTCAGCACTCTAATGATACAGCTCATGGAAGATGGGACAGGCGATAGCACCGGCAGCTCCTCCTCTCCATCTGCTCCTCAAAGAACAGGATCTTCTCCTTCCATTTTGCATTCAAGCATCTAATTCCCAAAGGAAGTTACAGCCCCGTGAATCTCTCGCAGTGTCCCCCAGCAGCTTGGAATATCTAAAGTCCTAAAAAGGCAAGATTAAAAATACAGCATTTCCATGTGGTTGTCACTAACTGGCTCTTTGCTTAGCCTGCTAGCCTTCGTAGGTGGCAGAAGAACTCTGATTTCTTGTCAGGGAAGGCTAGGTGCTAGCTTGTATATCAGGCACGGCAGTATCTAACTGTAGTCACAAACTATCTTTTGAGAAAATAGTTCTGAAGCCTTAAATTAAGTATTATTTTACATTTTTTGACAGCACATCAGAACACTTCTGTACAGTGTCTTTCCTGTACGATTCTGTTGCTAGCCTAGTTCTCAGCATATTTTACATCAAAACACATCCTCTGACTGGTTCTCCATGGAAGCTGATTTTGCCACTGTATATCAAGCAGTGCAGCTTTTAGCATTAGATATTATCACTTAAGTTTTTGACCTTTTCTGCTTAGAAATATTCACATTTTATGCTGCTATAGTAAATAAACACTAGCTTCCAAAAAGTAATAGTCCATCAGCAAGTGTGTTTACTATTATGGTATCAGAAGATCCTCCAACAGAAATTTGAAATGCTCATAAATAAATTGAATTAAAATTAATCTCAAAAGTTGTTTGGTTTTTTGATTGTGAGGTCCCTATAATACTATCAGTCTAAATTTTATTGACATTCAATATATTCAGTGGGGTATTCCTCACCGTTTTACTTTGTGTAAAGTACTTTGCGTGCTACGCCATGCTCCGTTCACTACTGTAAGACCTCAAAACAAGTGTACCAGTGAAACAGTTGGGTAACTCATGTTAGAATCACATGGGTGGCGTTCAGCTGAGTAAATGCAGGCTCGTACAATGCAGACATTTGCAGCTGACTGAGACACCCGCTGGTCCTGTTACAGTCAATGGAGAGAAACAGGCATTTCTAGGATGCAACTCATCTTATCCTAACACAGACATCTAAAATAGGTTAGATGAATCATACACTAAAAGTGACTATTTCTGGTTCCCTTTATACGCAGCAGAGAGAGTGACTAGCTCAGATGCAGACGTTCACATAGTAGACATCTAAAGTTAGGTGAGATGAACGACCCAAGATGTCTTTTCATATCCCTTAAAAACATCTGGTTTAGGAACAAAATGTCAAAGAATTCTTTTCAACTAACACTAGCCTCTTCCAATGTATCAGCCCCCTGAATATTTTATTTGGTAACCTGTTCCTAAAAACACTTTGTTCACATCATGACTGATACCCATTACAGACAAGTTTTGGATAGATTTTCCTGTGTCACCATACTTCAGTCATGTGTATATGTATCAATTTTGTGTATTGATTAAATCATGTCATGTACGCGATCAATACTTCCCTAAACAAAGGCTACCAAAAAAGCTAACAGGTTAATATAGAAGGAGGTGGTAGATAGCTATGTGAATCAAGGCTGATATGAAAGCAACATGAAGGCTAAAGCACTGTGTTTGGAACTGACCATCCATGGATATAATTGCAGCAGTCAAAGTGAGAAAAATGCTACAAGTAGTAGTATGATAACAATCGAAAAGAAGCGAGACAGCAGAGAACTCTGAAAGCTAATATTCCTTCAGCCACACAACTTCTGCTTATCATAATGGCTGCTGCTGTTTATGCCAACAAGCCCACCTGTTTCTTTTTGCTTGGTGCCACCATCCTACTGCCAGTATGGATGGCACTCATCCACAATAGTGGATGCCATCGCCAGCAGAAGTAGCTCCTAGTTCTGCAATAGGCTGTATAAACCTTTGAATTTACTTGTTTACTGATAATTGTATCTATGCCACCATTTGGAAAGTTCTGCTTTGTGCTATTGAATGTGTATTTGTTTATCTCATAAAATACAAAATATGGAATTTAAATTCTTACGGGAATCACGAGGGTGTAAGCATACCAGCTGCAACATTTCAGCCTAATCATACATCAATACAGAGTTGGTTTTTACACTCTCCCTGCAACAGTGAAATCTGTTCATTTATTTGGTTTCTGTGGTCTAACTTGCACCAAGTGGTTTGCCACAGCTCATGGGTTTGTGCTTCTAAGATTTGGTACATTCAGCATCCAAATACTAACCAGATCTTTGCTCCTACATTTTAAGAAAGTTAAACTTTCAACTCAAGTCTTTCCCCTGAAGGGTGCTGAAGTTCTTCAGTCCATCTCCTGAAGATTTGGCTCATGATGCTCCCCTGGGAATCTGGCAAGGATGCAAAAAGACAGCCGTCTGAGAAATCATGCTTCTCGCAGCATTTTATACCCATATTTTCTTAAAGCTATGAGTGGCTACATATTCCCCTTATGAAACACGGTATCTTGGAAGCAAAGTCAGGCGACATCCTAACATTTTAAGCCCCTCGTTTACACGTTGCTGAATGTTTACTGAGACTGTAGTGTTTCTGTATTTAACATTAAATAAATTAGTTGGGAACGTGGGAGCTGTATAGCAAGAAAAATGTAAGCAAACAAACAAAAGTAAAGAACATTTAGGGATACACAATATATTCAAGCACTTACTTCCCTCTCCTCATAAAAAGGATTTTCTTCACATCCGTCGAATCTTTGCATATTCAGGTCTCAAACAATAATATCCTGGCCTCAAATTGATAGGAGCTTGAATATCTCCCAAGTCTGAAGCAGTAGCGTCTGTCTTATTGTTTAACCCTTGGATATTTATATGCATGTGCTGTATCATTTATAGAATCTGTTATTCATCTGGAGTGTTGTTTTTCAGTAGGTCAGCTGTTCAGATTTAACTTGCCAGAGTAGTAATGGGTTTTCTGCAGAGATGCAGGGTAAGGGATTTTTGCTCATCTTGGGTACTGCGCTTTGCACTATTAAGTTATAACCGTACGGTTCACCTTGAAAGCTGTTTCCCAAAATGTGTAAGAAGGAGTTAACCACTATAAAAGTTGGTACCTTGCAATGCACAAAAGGCTATTCCTAAAATGGCTGATATAAAAGCAAGTTCAGCAGCAGCAGATAATCACATTTACTGTGTTAAACGTAGACTTGGAATAATTTTGAGCAATATTGAGGATAGCCCATAGAAGTATCAAAATGGTATTAAAATGCTTTCTGCCATTGTGCATGAAATGAACTGCAAGATGTGAAAGGGCAGGCGAGCGCTCTGAGCGCATCTCGACTGAGAGGCGTGTTCAGCAGAAAGGTTTATTTGAAATAACCCTTCTCCAGAGACTCTTCGCCAAACGGTCTCATCCAGGGCTTCTCTTTAAGCGATCGCATCCAAACGTCTGACTTCCTGAACTTGCGAACTGGAAATTTACCCTAATTCAGTTCTGCTCTGACTGGTGAAGAAGGCGCTGGGCCCAGCTGCGGGCAGGCCGCTGGCTCTGCTATTTGCGGCAGCGCCCAGGACAACCGGCACCTCGCCGAGGATTCCACCGTCCCCCAGGAGAAGCCGCCAGGCAAGCCTCTGTCTTCCCGAAGTAAAGTTTAATTTACTGTATTGTTGTACCCACAACAGCCGAAAATTATCATCTCCAGTCCTGCGAAACACCCGTGTTGAACTACACACACGCGAGCAGCGTGACCGAGTTCAATAGGACTATTCTCGAGTGTAAGATAATATCCTTGTCTCCAGTTTGGGAACTCGCTGAAACCATCTATACGGAGGGGCACTGCCGGGCTACAATAATGCCTCTATTTAAAACGCCGCCTTTGCCTGGGCCGGCACCGCTGAGGGGAGGGTGGGGAAAGGGGGGTCGCCCCGGCCAGCGCCCGGCTTTCCCCGGCCGGGGGAGGGCTGTGGAGCGGCCCCACCATCGCCCCGCTCGGGCGCTGAGGAGAGGGGTGGCCGGGTCGGTTATCCTTCAGGCGGGGCGGCGGGCGCAACGCGCCGAGAAGGCCGAGACCTGCCGGGCACCGCCACCATTTGGCTCCGGTTCTCACCCAGGTGGCGGAGGGAGGTAGGAGAGGAGGGGACGGGGGTCGGCGGGAGGGCGCAGGGGGCGCG